>NQII01000385.1:64800-429674 GCA_002778355.1 Clitarchus hookeri | reverse complement strand
GGACGGACGGATGGACGGACGGACGGACGGACGGACGGATTATTTAATGTTTTCTCTATTGTATATATCAACAGGAATTCTGGGCAACGTTTAAGTAATTGAGTAAAGTTTATATTAAAATATTATTGAGATTTAAATTTTCTGTGTTTTAATTTTACTCATTAGGAGTCCTTTTTATTAGGCCTACTTTGGTATAACACAGATGTGTTTATACAGGATGGATATGAACTCTGTCTGCCAACAAAACTTTGGCAGGCGATTCCTCATCAAAAAATAGTATGTATTATATCTGCTGTTCATGATAACATGAGCATGTTGTTGGTTGTGTGTCTTTCCACATACCTATCAAAATAAACACTGCCATGTGACTTTCAACTTGTGCTTACATCAGCTAGCTCATATATCCACTCATACTCCTTAACTAAACAACGGAAAGTAATAAATATTGTAATCAACATTATAGGCTGTTAATGGTAAAGTGAGCACTTTTGAGGCCCTAGNAACAACGGAAAGTAATAAATATTGTAATCAACATTATAGGCTGTTAATGGTAAAGTGAGCACTTTTGAGGCCCTAGTTACTTTTTAATTTTAGCCATATTTTATTATTTTGCCACCTTTTTAAATAAATATTACCATGTAAGTAATAAACACAGTGTGTATATTCCTATTCCACCGCACTCGATAGTTAACGTCTAAGGCTAAAATAAAATATTTTTATTGACTGTTATTACAAATGGAGAGGGCTTTCAAAAGTGCTTNAAGTTAACGTCTAAGGCTAAAATAAAATATTTTTATTGACTGTTATTACAAATGGAGAGGGCTTTCAAAAGTGCTTACTTTACCATGAATAGCCTATTGAAACATGTACATGTTAATTTCTGTAAATATTGGTTTGTGAATGTTGATTGAAGTTCACAATTATTATTCTGTTTACATATAAGTTAATGCCTTTAACTGTAGTCAATACTTCCAAGGTCATAAAATAATATGTTTGTTTGGTTTGTCAACGGAACAGCAGAAGAGTTCAACAGTATTCTTTTTCGCATTATAAAAACAACGCCAAGATGTTTGGAACGTTCACCTGAAAAGGCTGAAAAGCTGAAATGATCGCCCATTGTATGTAGGTGTCATACTCATAAAAATGCACGCTTTTAGATAATACAGTGTATTTATTCCTTCATAAGAAAACAACAATCTGTAAAAGACCTAAGAATTATGTTTAACAACATTTACATAATTACAGTGCTTAAATAATTCACAAAGCAATATTTTAATGGAAAACTACGCACAAGCAAATGGTCAGCGTTGCTAAAAAAACAATTGTCATGATCTCATCAAAGTAAATAGCTAAACAGAATAGATCCAAATTTTTACATCATACTTCCACAGTAATATTTCTCACTCTATGCAAGTTTAGTGAAAATTTGCCCAGCCACCTAGTTTTAAAGCACATAGCAATAACATTTGCTAATGCCTACTGCTTTGCTTACGAAAAAAAATCAGTTTTCCCTTATAAAATTTAAATGCCTGCACTGAAATTAATGTAACTTGACCAGAATATGAAAAACATAATACCTAGCTGATGACAATGTATTTCATGACACTGAAGCCACATATTTAATGCAGAATCTAATATTGCCCTAAATTACTTAATCTAGTCGTGGAATCCAGTACTTACTTTTTGATGTATCGCCTCATACAAATTAAACCGTTTGTGGATAAACGTAGTACTGTTTTAACGCATTCCTAACACACTAGGAATGTTTCACATGTAGTATAACGAATTCCTAACATTCAAGGAATATTTCACATGGAATGTAAAACATTTTCATGCCGTTATCATATATATATATATATATAGATAAACAGATAGATAGATATATAGAGATATAGATATATATAGGTAGATGGATAGAGATGGATGGATATAGATATATAGATAGATAGATATAGATAGATTGATAGAGAAGATCGAGAGAAATAGATATATATATAGAGATAGATATATAGAGAGATAAATGGAGAGATAGATGGAGAGAGACAGATAGATAGATGGAGAAAGACATTAGGTAGATAGATAGATGGAGAGAGGTAGATAGATAGATGGAGAGAGGTAGATAGATAGATGGAGAGGGGTAGATGGAGAAGTAGATAGATAGAGATGGAGAGGGGTAGATGGAGAGGTAGATAGATAGAGATGGAGAGGTAGATAGAGACAGATAGATGGAGAGGTAGATAGAGACAGATAGATGGAGAGGTAGATAGAGACAGATAGATGGAGAGGTAGATAGAGACAGATAGATGGAGATAGGTAGATAGAGACAGATAGATGGAGATAGGTAGATAGAGACAGATAGATGGAGATAGGTAGATAGAGACAGATAGATGGAGATGGATAAATGGAGACGGATAGATGGAGACGGATAGATGGAGACGGATAGATGGAGATGGATAGAGACAGATGAATAGTGACAGATGGATAGAGATATATAGTTATAGATAGAGATAGATAGAGATATATAGTTATAGATAGAGATAGATAGATAGATAGATAGATAGATAGATAGCAATATATAGATATACACACATAACATATAGTCCAAGTCTAGTCTGGGAGGGTGTAACAACCCTTGAAAGAAGTGTAGCTGAAGCTGTCTATTGTCCATTCACAGTTACTTCCAACTTTTCTGAACTAGTGATTAAGTTTTTTTTTTCCAGGATATTCCTCCGCATCATGCAAACAAAGTTTAACCAAGTCTAGAAAATTACACCAAAGGGACAGCGCACTTTTTTTGTGTCACTCAGTATAACAATATTTTTCATAAGAACTATTCATTACCAACACACCTATTTTCTCTCTGCTTTTCTTCATATTAATTATAAATTCTTTATTATAATTTATGGATAAAATATAGGTAAGTGTTCAGTTTAACTAAAAAAATACTTCAATGTTAACACAAGTATAGTCTGTTCGCGGTTTCTTCACATTTTTTGAATCAAATCTTTTTAGTTATTTCCTAAGTATGTCATGTAACGTAAACATTTTATACCTTCAACATGAAAGTATCTTATTATTTGTCAAATTAAAGTTTTATCAGTATTTTATTTATAAATTTTAATATTTCATTTATAATAAATATGAATAAAAACAGTGAGAAAACATGTGTGTTGATACTGCCTAGTAAAAAATGGTTCATATGCAAAATATTATTACAACTGAGTACACAAATTCGGTGCATTGTCCTTAGGTGTAATTTTGTAGACTTACTTACACTTAGTTTGCATGAGGCGGAGAAATATCCTGGCTGTAGAACTTTAGCAGGACTTCAGAAAAGTGTATGGATTATATAAAATTCTTGAGTTACGCTTATATTTAGAAAAAAAACCAAATACATAATACCTGGGGTGATTTTTCAAAGGTTTGATTCAAAAAGTGTGATAAAATCGGGAATGAACTGTAGTATCACTGCCAGAATGAAAGACAAATCTCAAGATTCATTTCGTTGCATTGCTATGGTAACTAGTAGCTGGTAACAGTAATCTTGGTTAAGGTTTATCTTACTCATGTTGGGAACAAAATGCCAGATTTTGTCATTTGGAAAATTTCTGCCACAGAGTGCACTGGTGTTCCAGAGGTCAATTTTAAGCTGGCTGTAAATGGAAAAATTCTATGTATGGCTCAAATAGTGATATTTTGCCCCAACCAAAATTTTAAGATAAACTTTATTTCATAACAATTATTCACGCCCTCCAAAGGTGTTTACAAAAACAAACAATAAAAAAACAATTGTGTTTGACATTGAATGTTTATAAGCAAGCTTGTTTCAATGGGAAAACGTTACAAGTTTTAGTTCAAAATAAACATAGCTGTCATCAAAAGTAATTTCGTACTTTTCTCCTTTCCCTTACAGAAACTGTACAGGAAAGCCCTGAAATTGATCATTTTCAAGTTTCACTATTTTTTGTTTGACTCAATCTGCCATTGTGTTAGTAGTGTATTCAAAACTTTAGTAATTAATAGGTGCAGTGTGCCTTGAATTATGTGGAGTGTGGGTTTGTCTGTTCATGGAAATAGTATGTGTCCAAAAATTATTATTATTATTATTATTTGAACTGACCTTGTTTATGCCCCACTTGTAGCACCAAATTATGTATAGGCTGTTCACAGTAAAGTGAGCACTTTTGATGCTTTAGTTACTTTTTCCTTTCAGCCATTTTTTTAATCCTTTTACTACCTTTTTAAATATATATTGCCATGTAAGTAATGAACACAGTGTGTATATTCCACCGCACTCGGAAGTCAACATCTAAGACTAAAATAAATCATATTTATTGACTATTATTACAAATGAGAGGGCTTTCAAAAGTGCTCAATTTTCCATGAATAGCCTATAAAGGGCAATATTTGTGTATGTAGCCCCACACTGCAATTACACTTATTCTGCTCCTATTCNTTTTTAAATATATATTGCCATGTAAGTAATGAACACAGTGTGTATATTCCACCGCACTCGGAAGTCAACATCTAAGGCTAAAATAAATCATATTTATTGACTATTATTACAAATGAGAGGGCTTTCAAAAGTGCTCAATTTACCATGAATAGCCTATAAAGGGCAATATTTGTGTATGTAGCCCCACACTGCAATTACACTTATTCTGCTCCTATTCNTCCATGAATAGCCTATAAAGGGCAATATTTGTGTATGTAGCCCCACACTGCAATTACACTTATTCTGCTCCTATTCTGTAACTTTCCCGGCTTCATAATATATATAACAAAACACAAACACACACACAACATAATGAATTGATGTACCATGAGATACTAGTAGAAAACCCAAACTCACGTTTTTGAACACACATCTCACAACTAAAAAATGCAGATTTGTCTTAAACTTGCAGAATAAAATTATACGGACACCAATTTATCAGAAATAATAAGAGCATTTAATTGAGAAAGAATAGTCTTGTAAGGGCATTTGATGGAAAACTTGAAAAACAATTGCAAATAGTTATTTCTCAAAATCCAATTTAGTTCCAGATAGCAAGATTTCATGCAAATACTCTGTGTGTTTTGATTAGCTGGCAACACTAGCTTGACTTACTCAAAAATTATGTAAGTTGGGTTGATTAAGTTCATGTTGAAAGTATAGAAGAGAATTAAATTGGTTAGGAAAAAAAAACTGTCTCAGGGTTTTTATGTTAAATACAAATCAGTTCAAATTAATGCAGTGATAAACAACTAGAATTTCATCTGGGAAGACCCAGTTCAATTTCTGGTCGTGTGCAAATAAATAAAAATAGCACAGACTCTGCTCAACTCGTTTTCTCACTTATTGTGGCATAAATCATAGCTGATGTAGATTGATGAACTCCGTAAAAAAATCTTCCAAGCAATCAAGACGAAAAATTAAATATAATCTTGTAATGATCTCTTATTTATTTGCAGTCTTCCCTTGGTCCTCAAATGCTTTATCAAGTCCTTGGCACTTAACAACTTACTCGTGCATTGAATCACTCATAACTAAATTAAAATAAATGTGTGGCTGTAGTCTGTACAAGCCCTCTTCTTGTCAAAAAATCTGTGACACGTCTTCTACCACATTAGACGACCTGTATTCAATGCTGGATTTGTGAAATAATTTAAAAATTACAAAAAAAAATTTCTACCAAGGGAGACTACATCTAGCTTCCCTGGTCCTGCATCGAAAAAATCCAATATGGCTCATCTTCTTGACTATAATATTCCAAAAATGTGAAAATTTATATAACAATTAAATTTGAAAATCAGTGTAGCATGTGCCAGGATTAGTGTTATACTCTGTACCAAGTAAGTTGGCTAGATTCTGACAGGTCTGTGAAAGTAGCGCCACTGTTTACATCTGACTACGTATCCTTCTGCCATCAGCTGATTGGCCACATGGCAACGTGTTGTTTATTTTCATGCTGTCATTATCAGCCGATCCCCTTGTCAATGTACTGTTTGTGAGACGTTTTAGGCAAACTTGCTACTCAGAAATATGTAGCTGCAATTGTAGTAATAGTAATGTGTACATAAATCATTAATCAGTAAATTGTTATGTTAAAGGGCAAAAATATAAATAATTAATTTCAAATTTAGTAACTACAAAAAAAGTAATGCTAAAAAAATTTTAAGATATTTTAGACTGACATCTGTCTAAAAAAATTAGTAGGTTATAACAGTAAAAATATAAAACCTTCCAAAAAATTTAATATTTGCTAACTCTTTTTTATTTGTCTACGACAGTGAATTTGGGATAACATTTGTAAAACGGTNGTACATAAATCATTAATCAGTAAATTGTTATGTTAAAGGGCAAAAATATAAATAATTAATTTCAAATTTAGTAACTTCAAAAAAAGTAATGCTAAAAAAATTTTAAGATATTTTAGACTGACATCTGTCTAAAAAAATTAGTAGGTTATAACAGTAAAAATATAAAACCTTGCAAAAAATTTAATATTTGCTAACTCTTTTTTATTTGTCTACGACAGTGAATTTGGGATAACATTTGTAAAACGGTAGTTGTAGCCATTATCACACGTTGGACATTATAGCTAATATATTCGGGTTGGAAATATGTGACGTGGAATAACGTTAGAATTGCTTAACCACTATTCACACGTGTCCAACTTTCTTCAGAAACAAGGAAATGGATTTTCGGAGAACAATATGGCGTATAATTTACGTAGACGAACGATTACCTGCTAAATAGACATTACTAGTACTCAAAATCACTGTACACGAAATATAAGTTACTTTAAAAATTATGCTGAGTTCGCAAAAAATTAAACTATTGGTATCAGTTCGTAAATTTATATATGTCGCGTGTGGAACGGTTTTTTTTTTGTAGCNCTTGTGGAACGGTTTTTTTTTTTGTAGCTGGTAATGCTTCAGAAAAAATCAGATAGATAGCACAGCGCGCACATCCTGTCCGAAGCAAAGTCTGAGCCTCTTATTTTGCTCAATAGATTGTGTCTTTTTAAAGGCTGACTGTTCTTCTATTACTGGCTCGAACGACACAAATTTGAATCATTTTTCAACAAATTCTTAGAAAAAATAATTCAATAATATTATGCAATATTTCTGTATGCTTTTGGAATTAATATCAAACATGTACTGAGAGCCGGGTTGGAGGGGGGCGATTAAGATGTGAGAAAAGGTTTTGAAATTGCGTTTAATTTAGATACGGATCATTGTAATGTGCCTTTAATTATGAACACCTATACATTTCTGCTTTAGCACAAAGTTTAGTTTCTAACACTAAAAACCACTGTTTTATGACCACGTAAAATTAAATGTATTAATTAACCTAGGAACTCTTTCTTATTGCACGTATTTTCGGCTGGTCTAATGTGTGTCGTCAGTGCACTCAGAATAGCCAACGTAATATTAACTTTTGTTCGTTCGTTCATCAGCTGATACAGGATTTTGTAAATGGCACTTTGTTTGTTTCATATATGTCAAGTTGCCACTCACTGACTGTCAGAATCTGGCCAACTTATATGTAGGCCTATGGAAAACAATGCCATCAAAAATGGGTAGGTCAGGTGTGGTGTGTACAATGACATGAAAAAAAAATTCATAAAAATAGCACTTGTCATAATATTGAATAATTAATATTATTTTCATCAAATGTAATCTTTTCTTACAGCTACACAAACATTTTTATTGCTCTATCATTAAGTAAACAAATGTTCGCAATGGAAATATAAAAATAACACTTAAGTATAGACTATACTCCTCGCAGNAAAATATTACTGAATACTTAAAACTAACAGAAATGACTTATTTTACATTCCAAACAAAATTATTGATTTAAAAAAATTACATTAATAACATTGGGGTTTTATCAAAACAGGCATTAGCGTATAATTAAAATTATTGTCCATAATANAAAAAAATTACATTAATAACATTGGGGTTTTATCAAAACAGGCATTAGCGTATAATTAAAATTATTGTCCATAATATTAGTTCAGATGAATTACACAATATTAAAAACTAATTAAGTTTCGAGACGTTACACCCTCTTATGTTTTTATGCTAAATGCCACCATTTTCAAGAAATTAATGCATTATGATCCAACAATGCAAATTTTGCAATTCATTATTTATTAATTTCTCAAAAAATCAAGGCAAATTTTTTTATCATCTACAGGGAAATACCAAATCCATAGTTACATTTGTAAATGCACATGTGNAAAAAATCAAGGCAAATTTTTTTATCATCTACAGGGAAATACCAAATCCATAGTTACATTTGTAAATGCACATGTGGGTTTCCAGTATATACGTATTTATGGATAGGGGTTGATAACTGCAACAAATTTTTACCCTATTCTCTGAAGGAAAGATAGTCTTATGGAATCATCCGGTTGTCTTTCTGGAATGTATGTATCCCCCTAATAACTTTTTAACCAGAAAACTGCATTTATCCAAACTATGTCTATGTATAGTATTTCATAAGGAAACCNCCCCCCTAATAACTTTTTAACCAGAAAACTGCATTTATCCAAACTATGTCTATGTATAGTATTTCATAAGGAAACCAAACTTTTATAGTTTTCAATCATGCTCGTTACTTATTTTCAAAATGGCAGCAATTTTGAAATTTAGGCTACAAAATTATATCTTGGGAACCAATTATCTGATTTAAACCACATTTGGAACAAGGGCAGTGCATTATATAAGCATTGTATTCATAAAGCAATAATGATATTAATCTCATTTTGGAAGATAGCAAAAGTTGAAAAATAAAGCTTTTCCATTTTATCCTCTCTGTCTCATATATCTTGGCGAGATCATGACAGTCCGTGATTGGCAACTTGACGTATACGAAACAAACAACTTGTTATTTACAAAATCTTGTATCAGCTGATGCACAAACAAACAAATATTAATATTACGCTGGCTATTCTTAGTGCACTGCCGACACACATCAGACAAGTAGAAAATACGCAGATAAGAAAGAGTTTGTAGATTAATTAAATACATTTTATTTTATGTGGTCACAAAACAGCAGTTGTTGGTGTTACAAACTAAACTTCATACTACAGTAGTAATGTATAGGTGTTCAAAATTAAATGTACATTAAAGTGATCCGTATTCAAATGAAATACAACTTCAAACCTTAAGAGTTCTTTTCACGTCGTATCCCCACTCTCCATCTATGCCTTCCATACATGCTTGATATTAATTCCAAAAGCCTACAAAAATATTGCAGAGTATTACTGAATAATTTTTTCAAATAATTTGATGAAATATATTTTAAACTCATGTCGTTTCGAGCCAGTAATAGGATTAAAGTCAACTGGATCAAAAGGCAGGCCAACGTGCCGCTACCTGTTGAGTAACGTGCTCTGCTCACAACACGCCATGCCATGGCGTGCCATCTGTCATCTTTCTCCTGAAGCACTACCAGCCAGAAAAAAATATCTTTCTTGTATAAAATAAATTTACGAACAGATACCAATGGTTTTCTGCGGGCTCTGTATAATTTTTAAAAACATGTATTTCCGTGTACAACAATTTTTTTACTAGTAATTTCTATTGGGCCGGTAATCATTACGTCTATGTCCATTACACGCCATCATGTTGTTCTCCCGCAAACCAATTTCCTTGTTTTTGTGGTGTTACTATACTGTATTAATAAAACTAAGAAAGGGGGACGTGCTTGGGTCGTTTTTAAGCAATTCTTACGTTATTCCACGCCATATGTTCCCAACTCGAACAGTTTAGTATCTGTAATAGCAAAATTACTGCTTTGCAATAGTTGTTGGTGAATGAAAGTGCNTTCCCAACTCCCAACAGTTTAGTATCTGTAATAGCAAAATTACTGCTTTGCAATAGTTGTTGGTGAATGAAAGTGCGTTGTCACGCAAGTTCTCTGAATTACTTTTATTTCCAGTTTTAACATATTAGCTGTAATGTCCAAAGTGTGATAAGAACTACAANCATTGTAAAGCAAGTTCTCTGAATTACTTTTATTTCCAGTTTTAACATATTAGCTGTAATGTCCAAAGTGTGATAAGAACTACAATTACCATCTCGCAAATGTTAACCCAAATTCGCTGTCTCGGATAAATTAAAAAATAGTTAGCAAATATTTAATTTTTTTCAAGGTTTTATATTTGTACTGGTACAACCTACAAATTTTTTTTATTAGACAGATGGCAGTCTATAAATACCTTAAAATTTGTTTAGCATTACAGTACAATTGCAAGTGAATTAACTGACAGCGTGTTGATAAAATATACAGCCCCCACTTGATGCACCAGCTGATGGTAAAAGGATACATAAACAAAAAGTAAACATTTGGTGCTACTTTCGTCAAATTGCCAAAGTCTTGCCAAGTTACACGAGAAAGAGAGTATCGGGAACCATCTTAACAGATTTAAACCAAGTTTGGTACATTAGCAGTGCATTATGTAAGCATTGAATTTAGTAACCGATAATGTTTTTGGTCTGCAATTTTGGAAGATAGTACAAATTGAAAAAAATAATGCTTTTACACTATATCTCGAGAACCATTGAACAGATTTAAACAAATTTGGTCCATTGACAGTGCAGGATGTACAATTGAAAAGTGATAATGTTATTAACCATCCATTTTGTAAGCTAGTGCAACATGAAAAATTAAGCTTTTCTGTTATATCTCAGTAAGTACACAAGCGATTCCTGCCAAATTCAGCACATAAGTAATACTATTGTAGGCCATATTCATATATGCAATTTAAATGGATAAGGCACCTATTTTTAAACTGGTGGCTATTGAAATATTTTAGGTTTTTTTGCAATATTTACTATACTGTTTGTCAAATTTCAGCCAAACTTGCTATATGCATCAAATGTGTTGATGCATAACCTATTTTATACGCCTCATTGTAAGATAGCACCATATGCACAAAACGATAGGAAAAAAACAATCCATACAATACCACATCAGCCAATCATAACCTCTCTTAGCTGCACAGCCAATAAGGAGACAGCTTGACTGTCATTGGCAGCAGCAGAAAAATTGTCAAAAGCTATATAAACCCATGTTTTTCCGGCCTCCTTGTCAGTCGCACTTATGTTCTCGGACCCTGTATGTGTGTGCCTGAAGACAGGAACAGATAGCTTTTCCCAAAACATCGCATTCTGTTGGTTTTGGAAAAACTACTGTGTTTGTGCGAGTTTCTTCCTTGTGTTTGTTTTATTTGTGTTAGTAGATAACTAGCCTATGTCATCTTCGGTGTGTTGTCTGTTGGTCGTATATAGTTTTTTTGTATACATTTCCACATTGGCTTGCTGTCCTGTTTTATTTGACTCGATTCCTTCACTGAATTTTCTGGCTTTGTGCATATGTATTGTTGACTACAGCGTATTTGGCTTGCATTCTGTCGTCTCTGGTACTGCTGTGTTTGAGTGCATTTCTTTGTTGTGTTATCCCATTTTGTTCCTACTTATTTTGTCTGTGTTTTCCCAACTTTTTCAAGCAGGTTTCTAGCCTGTGTTGTTTTTTATGTTTTATCTGTTGGTCGTGTGATATATACATATATATTATTTTATTAGTTGCCGTTCTATTTTTTGACTCTATTCCCTCTTGGAATTTTCCCGTGTTGTATACATATATTTATTTTCTCGTCCATAGGTTACTTGTCTTATTTAAGTATTTTTTTCGTGCTCAGTGCTGTTTTTCCATGACAGACATCTGCATTGCAGTGACGATCATTAGATCCCAGTGGCAGTATGTTATTGAATAATTTGTTGTTAAATGTGATAAAAAACAGAATTATTAAGAAAAACTATTACACACACATTTATTTTCACTGTATCATTAAAAAATATGATATTTTTCTTCTTTATTGTTTGCAACCGAAGAAATAGGCATGTAGGCCTTATGGTTATGTTACCGCGGTGATGCACTATCATCAATGTTATTCACATACAACACAGTCCTGAATGACGAAGACATTAATTTTTTGTTTGGNTTCTTCTTTATTGTTTGCAACCGAAGAAATAGGCATGTAGGCCTTATGGTTATGTTACTGCGGTGATGCACTATCATCAATGTTATTCACATACAACACAGTCCTGAATGACGAAGACATTAATTTTTTGTTTGGTAACTCCAGGAAATTATAATGTTTTATTTCTGCAAACACCTTCAAAAGTATACAATTTCAGTACATTGATGAGAGCACGAGACAGTGACACAGTGGACATGAACAATTCCAACATGCTAGAACATAAATTAACATCGGTATTAGTATCGCAAGCCGGTTGCAAGAGTTTACAACAAAATATTTGCATTTACAAAAAGAAAAAATTAAGAGTGACTTCAACTCCTATTTTTGTAACTTACCATTTTAACTTGAGCAATAAAGCTAATTAAAATCTAGTTGGAACTGCTAGAAAATAATCTATCAAGCATCTGTGTGAACCATTAGTTCTACTACAGGTCCCTCAGAAGGAGGGTGTAAAGTTAAGTAAATAGCTCGTTTATTTCTCAACCCATCCTTAAATGTGGCTTTCACATGAGTTTCTCCTTCTTTAGTAATTCAGACAGACAAGAAACTGATGCACCAGCATCCAAAGGAGGAGATTCATCATTTTCCTCACTATTTGACTTATCATTATGCTTTTACTTCTCTCTATAACATTTCCATAACAAACAAAACATACTATAATGAATAACATCGATACCACATTCATCTCCATGAATCAATCCCCAAAATATAGGGATTCCTAATTACTACAAAAAGAAAAGGGTAGACACCATAATAAGCAAAAGAGTATAAAACTGTCTATACCAGAAACTGGAGGATTCCTGAGGATCCTTCAACTTCACAGGTATAATCTTATAAATAGCTCTTTCTACAGATACATTCATATGAGGTATTTGATTTGGCCAATCTGACTCCAAACAATCATACAATGTTGGGAGCACCGTCTGGGTAGACAAAGTATGTTGTGAAAAATGCAACCTCTTAACCTTCGACCATGCTGCTGGAATAACATGAATGAGATCAAACTGTGTCTTTGCATGGAAGTCACAGGGGTAACTCTCGTCCACAATGAAGTTCTCTTGCAAAAACAATTGACAGTCACAAGGAACCGCCACATCTATGGCTCCTGGTTCATTCTTCCCGTCTACTTCAAAAGTTTCATTCAAACTGTGAGAACATTTAAGCATTAACACTCCAACATCATTAGTAATGAAATACCATTCAGGTCCGGCCTGCGTCACAATTAAAGGAGTACCAACTTGACAACTAAAATTACAAAGCTTAACTAAAGTCTCGGCCATTTCACCCTTAAATACTGCTTTCGGGCATAAGGCCTCTACAAATGAATCTCCAAAATGATGAGGGATGTAACACAAACTTTCCTCATGTGGCCTACAGACCTGTAGAGTCCTTCCTTGCATAGACATAATATGTTTCCCATCAAGAAGCTAAGAAAGTTGTTGCATGGTTAAAAATGCAAGTACTATTTTCCCATCGAAATCTAATGGAAATGAAATCATACAACCACCAATTTGATTCCTTCTTAACAATAGGCACTATCAACTTCGCAAATAAATATTCATTTAGGATCTGGCAGCTACAAATTTTAAGATTAAAATAGGCATGAACTTTTCAGCAGGTATGGCTAATCGATAACCATCTTTTCCTATTACCATTTCCAATCTTTGCAACTTAAGACTTCAAGATAGAAGGAGTGATCAGTACGGAAGGCAACTTATGAGATCTACACTCGTCAAGAACTTCGATATGTGCCATGGTATGGGTTTATTTAGACATTAACTTTGACAAAAGTAATTTACCCTTTTGCATATAATTTACTTCAAAACCTTGACTAGACAACTCAAATGCTACTGACTCTTGAAAAGCTCTCAAATAGATAGAGATATTCCTGAACTTATTATAAATTTTCTTAAATACACTAGTCATGGATTTATTTACTACATTAACCTAATATCCAACGCTAGACAATTTTGTTTGAACCACTTGCACTTGTTCGTTAATGGAGTCTAGTTTCTTATTTAAGTTACCCTCATTAAAAAATTAATCCTCTATTTGACTCTTGGCCACATCACAACACCAATGGGCAAAGTCGCCTACAAATGTAAGCCCACGTTTTCGACGACTTAAGCCAGCGGTGTCAGTTAAGTCATCTCCAGCTGCCTCATTTAACTTATCAAGGAAGCTATTAACAGTATTACTCATATCTGCTAGTTCATCAAAAACACGACAAAAATCCTCTTCTCTAGAGTTTGAAAATTTTCTAAGTTCCCTAGAGACTTCAGGCTCTATTCTTTCATTTGTACGTGACCATGGTACTCTTAAAGTTCAAAGGAACTGAAGCAGTATACGATACAACCTGTTGAAGAAGTTCTAAGGGAGCACCGGCAATCACCCCGACATCAGTGGCTCCACCTGCGATGCCAGCAAGCTTACCAACCTGACCAGGACAACTATCTGGTTGCAGGCAGATGTCATCGTATGACCACTCGTCTGGTCCCAAGAGTCAGTTCCAACGATGAAGGGTACCTGTAACACTGTAGATAGAGAAGAGAAGACCTTCAAAATCACCACCCACACAACAAACTAAATTTTCATACCAATGAGCTTAACACTGAGGTGTAGAACGGTTTCGTAGGCTCCACGTTGATTGTATTAATCAAATTTTGCCCTCTGTAAGTGCTTTTCACCTTGTAAACTTCAAAAGTTCCAAACCAATGATGCAAAAATGTTTCACTTAACCTCTTTTTGCGGATAGGGGTGTACATCAATACCTCCTGACCAGGTTCATACTTTACCAACCTGCGGTGTTGATCGTAACAATGTTTGTTCTTTCCCTGTTGCAGAGAGAATGATTTTTGGAATGAAATGCCGGCAAACCACCTGTTCGAACAAAAACGTTGCCACCTCTGTAGCATTTCGTCTCGGCCCAGCGAGTAGCATAGTCAATGGCAGTCACAACTAACTTATTTCCCTGTTTTGTCTTAGGAAAAGGACCCATTATATCAATTCCTAATCTCTCAAAGGGTTCACCTACAGGGATAGGATACATGAAGCCAGGTTTCTTTTAAGTAGGATTATTTTTCAACTGACAATCATGACAACTCCTAACATAAAACTGTAGTTCCTTCAGCATGCTTAACCAGTAATACCTACGCCTAATTTTGTCAACAGTTCTGGCCACATTGAGATGGCCTCCTACCATGGTACTCACTGATAATTTCAGGTTTCAGGCATAACCATCAATTTGGATTGGCCTTCTGGGATATAATTATTCTTGTAAAAGACCCCATTTATCAACAAAAAGTTTGTAGAACGTCTAGATAATTTTGAATTTTAATTAGAGGGATTTTCAACTTGCTCAAGGGCCTAACTCAAGGGCCTTCTCATCTTCCAAAATACCAGGGGTTACTACATTCCTACTCAAACTATCCACGTTTTCATGAGCTTTACCACTGGAATAAACAATTTTGAAATAAAATCCCATCATTTTCAATGCCCACCTAGTCAATCATCATGTGTTGTGCACGTTCATTTTTAAATGCTCCATGTAGCACAAACGGTGATGGTCAATGACAACCTTAAACGGTTTGAGATAAATGTATGGCCTAAATGGGTCCAAGGCAAATACTAACGCAAGACACTCCAGGTTGTAATAGGGTACTTGTCTCGGCTGGAGTTAACGTTCTACTGGCGTAAGCCACAGGGTGAAGTTTTCCATCCAGTCTTTGCATGAGTATAGCACTTATGCCCAAAGTACTAACATCATTGTGAACTTCAGTGGGTAAATCTTCCTTGAAATGACTCAAAGTAGGGGCGGAGGTTAATTTTGTCTGCAAGGAATGAAAAGCTGATTGCTATTCTTCACCCCACATATAAGGTTGGTACTTTTATAACAATGTTGTTAAGGGTTTTGCAATTTGAGAAAAATTTTGAATGAATTTCCATTAAAAAGAGGCTAAACCTAAGAAACTCCTAATCCCTTTCTGATTTCGTGGTGTTGAGAATTGGTTAACTGCTCTAACTTTGATGGGATGGGGCTTCATCCCTTCGCGATTTACCAAATGTCCTAATATCTCGGTTTCCTGGTAACGAAAAGTGCATTTTGTTGGCTTTAGAGTCAAATTTTCCCTCTGAAAGCGCACCAACACACGCTTCAGGCATTCTAAGTGTTGTTCAAAGGAATTCCCTGCTACCAGCACATCGTCCAAATAGACTAGGCATGTTCCCTATTTCAAACCTGCTAAAGTTTTGTCCATGTACCTCTGAAATATCAAGGGAGCAGTCTTTAAGCCAAACTGTAAGGTTTGAAAGCAATATGGTCCATCCGATGTTATGAACAAGGTTTTTTCTGATCTTTTTCTGTACTTTTTAGTTGGTGATACCCAGAGTTCATGTCCAGGTAACTAAAATACTGCACTCCAGTTAAGTGACTCAAAAAATCATCAATCCTAGGGAGGGAATACTTATTGTCCTTCATAACTTTATTGAGTTTCCTGTAGTCCACACCAAAATGGTATGTGTCATCCTTCTTTTTAACCAACACAACAGGAGAACACCAACTGGTCTTACATGGTCGGACAATATCATTCTTAATGTGTTGATCGCAATTTCTTGCATGATTTTACGCTCACTGTGTGACACACAATATGGAGATTTAGAGAACGGTGGGGAATCTCCAGTGTCAAGGTGTACCACTTTCTCGTGAGAACGACCTATTTGGTTTGGATTCCAACTAAAACCGGATGAGTACTTTCTCACTAGGTTGACTAGTTTTCTGCATTGTTCAGGTAAAAGATGTGGGTTAATGTCAAGTTTAGATTCATTAAAACCTTCAGTTACCACTGTACGAAACACCATATTACTGTCTCCTGTTTTCTGAATTGCATTTTCAAAATGGCCTAAACTCCCTAACTTCATTCTGCAATGAAGTATTACATCATGATCTGCCACGTTTGTGACCCAAAGACAAGGCTAACAATGAGGGTCCAAAATTCCCCTAGGTGTCAAAACCGAGTATTTGTCATACAGATTTTCCACTGGTTCCAAAAGCACTTCTGAGGGTAACTTTTCCCCTCTTATGAACACTGGGATCTTTTGATGGCGCAATTTTTTTCCTAACCTAACCTAATTCTAAGTGTTAAATATACGTCCGAGGTAGGGACGGGAGCTAAGTGTGTCTCAGGGCTAGGCCTACAGGGGAGAGAATCCATGCAAGTGGCATGCATCGCGGCAGAGAGGGATGTGGTAACCATGGCCACAATTGGGGCCAAGACTACCTCCCTAGGTTTACCTATAGTTAACCTATAACCAAGAAGAGAAAGTGAAAAACCAGCGTATGCACTATAATAACCCTTTCGATAGAAAATAATTAAAAATTGTTACATGCATTAATAGAACATGCTACAGGATACAGATAGGTGGTAACCATGCTCTTTATTAGTGGGAAGGGAAATGCTAGTAGAGAGGGGGCGGGATCTTATTTTTTCCACTGTGATGGTTGGCACTGGCATAGCTTGATTTGGTTTTAACCGCGACAAACCCAAAACGGCAACAGTCATTTTGTTCAATATGGAGGTTTACCAACTCGTCTTCTTTACTCTCTTGACATGTTCTTGCGGGCTACTGTACTTTTCTTGGTACAGCCATTTTCTGCTCTACGCAATGTTACCACCCTACCTGTTTTTCAGGCGANGTCATTTTCTGCTCTACGCAATGTTACCACCCTACCTGTTTTTCAGGCGAATAGAGGGTTTAACAAGACCTTAGGCCCTCCTGTTCCACCAAACCTCATTTGTGCTTCAAAAAGAGTCAATAAGTCACATCCTAAAATAATACAGCTAATGAGTGCCTCTGCAATTCCTACTGGATGAGAGTACTGATAATTACCTNATATGGAGGTTTACCAACTCGTCTTCTTTACTCTCTTGACATGTTCTTGCGGGCTACTGTACTTTTCTTGGTACAGCCATTTTCTGCTCTACGCAATGTTACCACCCTACCTGTTTTTCAGGCGAATAGAGGGTTTAACAAGACCTTAGGCCCTCCTGTTCCACCAAACCTCATTTGTGCTTCAAAAAGAGTCAAGAAGTCACATCCTAAAATAATACAGCTAATGAGTGCCTCTGCAATTCCTACTGGATGAGAGTACTGATAATTACCTAAATTAAATTTCAGGTAAATCATGTGTACTACTGTCTGACACNTAAATTAAATTTCAGGTAAATCATGTGTACTACTGTCTGACACTGATCAGTAATCCCTGTCAACACCTTAGGCTCAACTTTCCTCCAAAACTGCTCAGGTACCAATTGATTACCTACTAAAGATACAGCGACACCGCTGTCCAAGAATATGGGGCTTTCAGTACAAAAAATGTTGGTCTTCAATGAAAGAACATCCCACAACTGTAAAGCCACACACTGTTTCCTGGGTAAACCACACCCCACAACTTGGTATACCCTGTTTCTTCTTCCTACAGCATCGCTGTATGTGACCTGGTTGATGACAAAAATGACAAATAGGTTTCCCATCAGGAGTTCGAGTGGGTCTGAAAATACTGCTAGCCCCTGTGGTACTCACGTTTTTTTTCTGTCCAGAGCCCAATTAGAGCTACTGTCCTATTTTGCCTTACTTCACGACTAATTGAATTTAAATGTCTGCTAAGAGCTTCCATGCTCCTCTGTAGACTCACTAGTGTCATTTTCCGTTTCCGTAAGTCTAGTGCTTTCCTGGACTACTTTTACTAGAACTGGATCAGGTTTGTTATCGTCCCCAAATAACAACTTTCTGTTTTGTTCATAATACTGTCCTGCCTCAATTTTGCGCAAGTTATTTCGTAATTCCTCTACAGTTCGATTCTCAAACAATAACACTCGTTCCACCACTTCAGATTTTAGACCCTGCAATATGAACCTAATTTTCTGCTTGTCCTCCATTGTTGGATTCAATCGGCTACACATCCCTAACATCTCAGTAGTCTCGTTTTGATGTTGGATCCTCATCCTAAGTTTTAATTCTAAGGCCTCCTCTTGATCTACCTGCTAATAAGCTGCTCTTAAAGCTTTAGACAACTCTGCTAATGTTTCTACTTCTGCTAATACTACTCCCTTTTGAATTTTCAAACCAAAGCAGTGCAGCCCCAGTTAAAAATGTTGGAAAATACGCTATACACCTTTTGTCGTCCCACCCATTCGCTGTGGCTGCGTTCTTAAAAAATCTTAAATATTGGTCAACATCCTCATCTACTTTCCCTGCAAATTTACCTGGATCCACATATGCATGAGAGTGCTCCATATCTGATAAGAAATTCAGTATCTGCTTGGGTATTCTCAGCGTTGGTTTCTGGCTTTATCTAAAAAAAAANGCTCCATATCTGATAAGAAATTCAGTATCTGCTTGGGTATTCTCAGCGTTGGTTTCTGGCTTTATCTAAAAAAAAAAATGTCAAGTTTTTCCTTCTCCTTGGGTAATAATTCATCCTCTGAAACATCAGGACTGCTATCTAACANAAAAAAAAAATGTCAAGTTTTTCCTTCTCCTTGGGTAATAATTCATCCTCTGAAACATCAGGACTGCTATCTAACACACCTTCAGTCAAAGTAAGTTTTTATTTTCCTCTAACTCCTAGTCTCACACTTTTTCGCACACTCACTACCTAAACATACCACAAAGTGTCACTAAGTTTATTATTTTTAACTAGAGTTTCGTTGTTGCTCATAGGTGGCTACTGTCGTGCAACATGCAACTACTATTGGTAAGACAAAGAAGTTCTTCACATACCCCTTAATTCTGCTACTACAAACTTATTATATCACACCAACACGAATAGATCCTTCTAAATTTCAAGCTATTACATCACTTTCATCACTTCANTACAAACTTATTATATCACACCAACACGAATAGATCCTTCTAAATTTCAAGCTATTACATCACTTTCATCACTTCATGACTCAAAGTACCATGCAGTAACTTAACATGAAATAAGCCAATGTAAACAAACAGCAACCATCTACTTAACCCAACAGCTAAAAAAAGTGGCATTTAATTAATTTCCTTTATATATATTTTTTCAATACAGTAGAGTACCCCTCAACCGGAATCGTTGGGGGAAGGGGTATTCCGGTTGTGGGAAAATTCCGGTTATGGGAAATGAGGGTGGGATGGTGTGAAAAATAACATATTTTTAGTCTGAACTCGTGTTTATATATATATATGTTGCACTCAATTTTAACTTAAGAAATCGATGAGTGTAAATTATTAGTTTTATCCTTATAGTTACAAAAGCATTAAAAAAAACACTACGTACTGTTCATGAAATGTGTGTCATAAAACTCTCGACGCTGTGTTAATGACCTTCATTCACAACCTGCTAGCGGACTCTTATCTTTTTGCGCGCATGGCTGAGTGAGTTAGCGAGTTCTGGAGATAATCTAGGGCTGCAGCGGTAACACCATGTTACCGTTTGTGTTGACGTGCAATGGTATAACTTCCCGAAGTATAGTCAATTCCGTGAACAGTCTTTCCGTTACTGCATGGCTCGTTGGCACAATATACATTTACAAGAGCGGGGCAGACGTATTATAGATACGTATTTCAAAGTGTATAGGCCATACATTTTTACAAAAAAATTGACAAAAAGTGGGGTGTGGCNTACAAACTTATTATATCACACCAACACGAATAGATCCTTCTAAATTTCAAGCTATTACATCACTTTCATCACTTCACGACTCAAAGTACTATGCAGTAACTTAACATGAAATAAGCCAATGTAAACAAACAGCAACCATCTACTTAACCCAACTGCTAAAAAAAGTGGCATTTAATTAATTTCCTTTATATATATTTTTTCAATACAGTAGAGCACCCCTCAACCGGAATCGTTGGGGGAAGGGGTATTCCGGTTGTGGGAAAATTCCGGTTATGGGAAATGAGGGTGGGATGGTGTGAAAAATAACACATTTTTAGTCTGAACTCGTGTTTATATATATATATGTTGCACTCAATTTTAACTTAAGAAATCGATGAGTGTAAATTATTAGTTTTATCCTTATAGTTACAAAAGCATTAAAAAAAACACTACGTACTGTTCATGAAATGTGTGTCATAAAACTCTCGACGCTGTGTTAATGACCTTCATTCACAACCTGCTAGCAGACTCTTATCTTTTTGCGCGCATGGCTGAGTGAGTTAGCGAGTTCTGGAGATAATCTAGGGCTGCAGCGGTAACACCATGTTACCGTTTGTGTTGACGTGCAACGGTATAACTTCCCGAAGTATAGTCAATTCCGTGAACAGTCTTTCCGTTACTGCATGGCTCGTTGGCACAATATACATTTACAAGAGCGGGGCTGATGTATTATAGATACGTATTTCAAAGTGTATAGGCCATACATTTTTACAAAAAAATTGACAAAAAGTGGGGTGTGGCTTATTTACCAGATATTGGCATAAGAAAATTCTTCCGCCTAAACCATGTTCAGAAATTTGTCATCAAACAGTACGATCTAATGTTTTAACTTAGTTTCTAAGGAAGTCAAAAAAATAACAACAAATGAATAT
Source organism: Clitarchus hookeri (assembly GCA_002778355.1). Taxonomy (NCBI): domain Eukaryota; kingdom Metazoa; phylum Arthropoda; class Insecta; order Phasmatodea; family Phasmatidae; genus Clitarchus; species Clitarchus hookeri. The sequence goes on along the minus strand of NQII01000385.1, from coordinate 408,069 downwards.
CTCATCACTCTTGTTTAAAAGTGTATGGGTCGCACCATACTTTAGCCTTCCTGTCCTCAACAGTTCTGCTTTGTATCACCTCCAGCTGCCTTTCAGCTGGCTTGCTTCCTTTCTGTTTTTTATTTCTCCCTCTCACTTTCCATCCTTCCTTTCCACCTCCACCCCCTCCACCTGTAAAAACCACAGCTGCCCAGCGCCAGGCAAGCTTGCTTGCTTCATTTCTTTTCTTTTCTTTTCTTTTCTTTCTCCCTCCTCCACACTCTTTTGTTTGTCATGCTGTCTCTCTCTGGTTAAATGAGAGAGCCAGCAGTAGCTGTGTATGTGTGATGCTGCACGCACACACGCACCATACCATTGCCTGCCTGGCGACAGCCGGCCGAGCTGGCAGACTACGCATGGCGCACATGGTTTGCAATTCAAACGCCATGTTAATGCATTTTGACATAAATACAAAAGATTTATTTACATGGAATACCGTGCTGTTGCCACTTTTCCGAAAGCGAAGGCCACGCAGCGTGGCAACGATAACATTCAACTGCAAATTAATAAGTTTGACGTTGCAGTAGTTTGCTGTTGCCACACTAGCATGATGAGGCCCGGCAATATTTACGGGAATACAAAAATTCGGCGCGGTCTATACTTGAAACATTAATTATCCCTAATTTTTCATCAAAAACTTCTGGTGCGGTCTATACACGCCAAAATACGGTGCATGTACACTAACACGTTAGAACACTAAATTCTGAAAGTCACACCACTAAAACCAACAGCATGTGCCGCACATTGCCATTAGTCACTGTCACTCGTGATGTGCAGTGTAGCTGTAGTTGTGCCACTTGGGCCGGCTGTCTCATCATCATGCTGCAGCATGTTTACCAGCTAACGTGCATGTACAGTCTGGTGTGAACAACGAAAGACCTCTCGCGAGCACGGGAAAGTTATGGCACAACTCTGCGACGTTTGAATTTTTTTGGAAAATTAGTATTGGATAAAAGGAGTTCCGTTCANATCAAAAACTTCTGGTGCGGTCTATACACGCCAAAATACGGTGCATGTACACTAACACCTTAGAACACTAAATTCTTAAAGTCGCACCACCAAAACCAATGGCATGTGTCGCACATTGCCATTAGTCACTGTCACTTGTGTCTTTATTCAGCTGTGCCACTTGGGCCGGCTGTCTCATCATGCAGCTTGTTTACCAGCTAGCGGGCATGCACAGTCTGGTGTGAGCAACAAAAAACCTCTCGCGAGCGCAGGAAAGTTATGGCACAACTCTGCGACGTTTGAATTTTTTTGGAAAATTAGTATTGGATAAAAGGAGTTCCGTTCANGGGAAAGTTATGGCACAACTCTGCGACGTTTGAATTTTTTTGGAAAATTAGTATTGGATAAAAGGAGTTCCGTTCAAGGGAATTCCAGTTAGGGTGTGCTCTACTGTACCAGAAAAATATGTCTGCCTTTTGCTTGTATTCCTAAAATTTAAATTTGGAAAATAAAATTTTTTCTTTTACGTTATCTTCATGCCAAAACAAAAAATAAAAATAACTATTTCAATTTAATTGCGTGAAATAAATTTTGGTTAAACATGTCCCTAAATAACTAAGTGGAATGTACCCAGAAGGCTTTACAATTCTTTTTATGTAACCTCTAGAGAGATTAGAGGGCGNCCTAAATAACTAAGTGGAATGTACCCAGAAGGCTTTACAATTCTTTTTATGTAACCTCTAGAGAGATTAGAGGGCGTAAACTCAATTAAATGAATGAGAGAAAATAAAAAATTAATAAGGGGCATTTGACTCATTTACAAACATTCATAACCAAAATGGATAGGTAGTAAAACTCATGGCAAAGAGGTTCTTTTNAGGGCATTTGACTCATTTACAAACATTCATAACCAAAATGGATAGGTAGTAAAACTCATGGCAAAGAGGTTCTTTTTTCTTTCAAAATTTAGTTCAACAATACTAAGTTCAAATAAAACAATATTGATAAAAACAGAAATTCCAGCTAGGCAGACAATTTAAGTGAAGTCAACATGGCAGCATGAAAGTTAATGAAAAGGCTTCAAAATTGGTTTTCCACTTATTTAATTTTTTTTAAATTAACTTTACACTTAAAATTATGACAACATATATATTCTCTATATATATATATGTATATACATATACAGTATGTATATTCATATACATTATGTATATACATATACAGAGAGACAGAAAGGGAAAAAGGGAGAGAGAGAGAGAGAGAGNTGTATATTCATATACATTATGTATATACATATACAGAGAGACAGAAAGGGAAAAAGGGAGAGAGAGAGAGAGAGAGAGAGAGAGCAAGAGAGAGAGAGGAAGAGTGAGAGAGAGACAGAGAAGGGGGAGGGGAGAGGGTTGGTTTTAGGCAGTAATTTTCCTCAATGTATGATGACCATTTGGAAACACAGCATAACAGATACCTACTTTAAGACATTAAGAAATATGTGAGCAACGAAGATGCAATGAAGTTTCTTACGTGCAGGAGTTAATTAACGTATTAAGGTGAAAAGGGCTAGTGGTTCTAATCAATTCAGAACAAAGTTGGAAGGGGATTATTCAAAAGAAAGTCTGAGAATTGTAAAACTTCCTGCGAGAAATAATTTAAAATGCTTCAGATGATGAAACACAAGTAATATTAACTCTATATCTTGGTGTAGTGTGCATTTTTTTACAGTGCCATAACAAGTAATTGAATTTGTACTTGCACATTTAAGATTCACTTAAAAGCCTATATCCCCATTCTGACAGGTTTCATTATAGGTAATATTATTCATATTTAATGTTGTTACAGCTGCGTGAAGATTATTTTGATCTCTCGACCTGCATTTCTTATCTTTAGCATTATTAGTTGTGCCTACCTGAACGAGATCATCACAGTAACTTTTCTGTTTAACCATGCACGTACCTGGAAACAATGGCGATATAGTATTTTCTTCTACTTCTTGCAAAGTTTTATTTTCTAATGCATCTGTTTAGCAGGCATTGAAAAATGAATGTAATGTAGCTTGCCCGTAATCCTGAATCTTTCGTTTTTTTTTAACTCGCCATATTACCCTTAAAATTGGACTACTACAACATAAAGAGATATGGAAAATGCTAGGCATGGCAAAAAAAAAAAACTTTCTAATGGCATTTACGCATCATAATGCCATCCATTACTTTAACAACGAACTACATGGGTAGCGCTGTTCTGAAACCAATTACCGGCTGACATCTTTTGTGCGAATTACAAACTACGAGAGTACTAGTACAAGAGATGCTTGTGACTGCTAGTATGAGGTTAGGTAGATAGGTAGCAGGACGAGGTCATTAGAGACAATATATCGTCTTTAGATAGTACTAAGTTTAGTGTACTTATAGAACGACTATTTCAAGGCTTACAGCAAAGGCTCTAAACAAACAAAATTAAAAGAATATAAAAGGTTGTGACAGTAAGGGGGGTCTGGACCCNTTAAATACTTGCATGTTTATACAAACAAGCATCTCGTTGGCATTATTCCCTGGTCACACAAAAGTGCCTAACTACGGAATAGAAAAATCGACGTCTTTCACATCCCGTGCGGTTGATACACACCCAACAGTGGCGCAGTCCAAGCACATTCTCCCGGCAGTGCCCTACTCTCTACTGCTATAGTTCCCACATGCGCCGCCCAATCATGCCACCCGTTCTCGTAGCTTTGGCGAGTCCCTGACCCAATTCCCACTAGAGTAGGCCTTCAAGAATTTTCGGCGGTTGAACAAGCAAAACATTCTAGCAGTGGGAATTGTGCCGTGATTTTGTAATGAACTTACATAGCACTATAAAGAACTCAACCGGGCCAAGAGTTGCCGAAACATGCGTTACTGTCCCACATAACACAGAACCGAGACTGTTCTAGAAATACAAGTTACAAGCCAATACACAAAAAATGTTAAGAAGTTTCTTGAGTAAACTAAGATCATGAAAAGAAATAGCAAATGTAAAAAGTTAATTTTTTTGACTAAATTTACAACGCAACAATATATAACTGAAATTAAATTATTACTGGTAGCTATTCGACTTCAAAACTATTCATATGTTGTTCAAAAATTTTGCTATTCAATTTGAAAATATTCGAACATCAAAATCCATTATTCCCACACCCCTAGCTAGCTGCTGTATGGAAATCAGTGGATGACTACTTTTCTATAATTACGTTTGTCTGCCACTGATAAAAAATAATTTATGTGTTTGCAGAATCATTCATGTTTCCCAAAACCAACCATTTTAAACTTGGGAAGGTAAATATATTTGCTGTGTGGAAATGGTGGATCAGGCTATTTTACGAAGTGGTGTGCTGATTTTATGTTTCACTGAAGCTACACTGGAAAGGCACCTACAATCAACTATACTTAATGAAAGCAAATAACTGCTGGTAAAATATTCAGACAACACCAGAAACAAGCACATTTTTTCAACACACAGTTCATGTTCTTGTTGCTAGGCACAGTTTCTCTGCATATGCACGGGATGAAAGTGAGGCAGTAAACTATATCGATAATGCCAGGTGTACTGACAGCTCTCTTCGTTGCCGGAGGGAGGGCAAGCCAGCGACCTTCCTCTTATCATTCGCCTTGGTAAAGGATAAGGACATTTGTTTGGGCACAGCTTGTTCAAAGCAAAAGTGAACGGAGCCACACTAATTGCAACTGCATTAGAATTACCTTCTACCACCCTTGTTGAGTGTATATTAAGCCCATGGAGGACCAGGTAATGGCCCGGGGGTAATAAGTTAACATTTAAATGATAAATCAATTGATTTTCCTGTAAGAAACCAGTAAAAATGAGCTCACACTCGCTAAAAGCTGCTGGACATGCTGTGTTTTGGCCTTCCTTTTACGACCTATGTATTCGTATAAGTGATAATTTCTCTGTGAAGACTTCAAAATATTTAAATAAATTAATATTTCATTTAAACATGTTATTTTAGCTCTAAAAAGATTGAACACTAATACATGCAATTTTTTTACTTTTTAGAGATTAAAGTCAATCAAAATAAATAAAATTTGATCTTTACAAATACATGGGGCTCAGAGTCAATTCACTGGAACCATCTGACTTTATTTAACAGATATAATGTGAAATGTTGCTGCTAAAACCATACAAAAACAGCCTCAGTAAAATTTTAGTGAAACTTTTGCGTATAACTGGTACGGGTGGGTCAGAATCTGCCCAAATCCAAACAATGATTTCTTCAAAGTACCAACCTTTTTACTGAGAACAGTAAAAGGTTGTATTCTTTTTTTTATGGTGTAATTAATGTACTTTAGTTAATACACAGTAACTATAAAATTTTCATTTTTTAACAGTTTCAGTGATGTTTAACAAGTCTGAAAAAACAGTAGTTGATAATTTACATCTGATGAGTCACTTTAAAATATTTAAAAATACAATTGTTTAACAGACCTTATGAGGGAGGATTTAACCCATTTTTCTTTGTATTAAAAATGAGTCCGTATATTTAGAAAAGTTATTCACATTACATCATTACTGATTCCCTAAATTTTCTCTGTGTGATATCCTCACAAGGGTTGAATTAAATAATATCAAGTATGATAATGAAAACCTCATTATTAATAAGTTCTGTATATTTGCAGTTGAATAAAGCATGAAAAAAGGATAGATAACATGGCAGTGCACTTTCATATAATATTTCACTTTCATATATTTTTGCATGAGCTATGATATATTAAAGGAGTATAACAATGGGATTTTGTTTTCCTTCAGATAATAATGGAGAATTTGTACAGCAACCTCTTGAGCTGGGCTCTGAAAGTTCCATTGCCATTTATAGCTCTAATCTTCAGACAGACATCACCTATTGCTTGCCAAAAAGTACTGATGGCATTCCAGCTAAGCTTCAGGTAACGTGAAACTTTATGTTATCTATATAAGTTATAATATTACATAGGTGAGCTAAAATATGTCTGCTGTTATATAACCTGAATAAAATGGAGAGCTGTCTCTTGATGACAACATAAATAATCATTCATCCTTTTTCATTAGCATAGTGAGCCTAGATGTTGATTCTTGTCAGACAGGAATAACATGGAAATGTAGAATGTGTGGGAAACAGGAGCATGATGAGAAATTTCTTTTTATGTGGCTGTAGTAGTACTGTGTGTTAAAATTACCAAAAATTTCTGACTATACCATGAGCTAATATGCTAGAGGTTCTACGTAACCTGCAATCAACCATGAAACTTCAACTTCTCGCTTAAAGTTGTCATATTGTTATATTTACCATGTACATAATGAGTAGAACTATTTAGTGCANAAACTTCAACTTCTCGCTTAAAGTTGTCATATTGTTATATTTACCATGTACATAATGAGTAGAACTATTTAGTGCATCACAGTATATATGTCATGAAATGCATTACATGCATCAGAAAATAGATGTCGGTTTCATAGTCTTGTTTCATTTATNAAACTTCAACTTCTCGCTTAAAGTTGTCATATTGTTATATTTACCATGTACATAATGAGTAGAACTATTTAGTGCACCACAGTATATATGTCATGAAATGCATTACATGCATCAGAAAATAGATGTCGGTTTCATAGTCTTGTTTCATGTATNCCACAGTATATATGTCATGAAATGCATTACATGCATCAGAAAATAGATGTCGGTTTCATAGTCTTGTTTCATGTATTTTGCTTTTATACTATTCTGACTTCTACATCACAAATGTTAACACCCTTACTCAATTTTAACATAATGAATTTTGAGTTACTGTCAGTCAGCTGACTAGGGCCTACAGCTGGCTCAGTGATTAATCACTAGCTTCCCACNTAATGAATTTTGAGTTACTGTCAGTCAGCTGACTAGGGCCTACAGCTGGCTCAGTGATTAATCACTAGCTTCCCACTGCTGTGGTTCTTGGTTCAGTCACAGGCCCTGACAATTGGACATTTTCCAGTCAAAGATTCTCATGTAGGGAGTGTGGCAGGTATTGCTGTGGTGTGGATGCATTCCAGTTCCCTTCCCTTTTTTCATTCTGCTGCTGTTCCATCCCTATCTCATCTCAAGCCATTTTTTGGGCTGGCCATAACAACAGGTATGTTTGTTTGTTGGATAGATAAACTTTTCTTTATTATCACCAGTCTCTTCTTATCTGTTTTTTTGATTCTGCGTTTGGATTTACTTCATTGGCTGACGGAAAACATATCATAATAGATTAACAGCACATAGTTTTGCACCCTGCTGGCNATTTGGATTTACTTCATTGGCTGACGGAAAACATATCATAATAGATTAACAGCACATAGTTTTGCACCCTGCTGGCAAACATTGCCAACCATGCAATGATTTTATTTACAAATACATGCATACCAATTTTTTAAAATACTATTACAGTAAAATCTGACAATAATGTACTTCATTTTGAAGTACATCTTTCAAATCCCCACCAAATGTAATATAATTGAATTTATGTTCAGTACAGTATGAAGTATTTTTCAGTATTAAGTATAAAATTTTAAGTCCACTTGTGTACTCTGTATCAAGATTCTACTGTACTACACAATTTTGTGTGTACCATTTTGTAATCCATATTGCAAGGAAATGTGCAGAAAAGTTTGTTTTTAACTTGATGAGATTATAACTCACTTTATTAGTTGCAACATTCACACATTTGTTTGTCAACTTCATATTTCAAGAGCTCATTACTTACTAAACAATTGCATATATCCTATAAACACACAAAACACTCTTTGTTTACTATTGACCATTTGCTTATGGAAAGCAATTTTTTTGTTTGACTAGGTCACTCTGAATTAAGTTATTACTTCAATAATGAATGTCTGCGTTTCATATAGTCAGTTAATTTTTTGACAGAAAAGCTGCCATTCTGTCATAAGTGGTAGATGATGCTCTAGTGTTCTTTAGTTGTTACCTTTTGTAAATACTAGCCAGCCATCGCTGTAATTTACAGGTTCCTCTTAATCTTTGTGCCATTGACATAGGTGTGGCCATTGTTGGCCAGTGCTCTGGTAATGGGTGGTTCCATTCTAAGGACCCAGGTGCTAGCATCTTAAAAATTGACCGAGTCTAGCACAGATGTATCTTCAATGCTTTTGTCAAGGACACTGTCCAGCCAGCCTGCCTTTCAAGATTGTTCTTAACATCAACCAGAAAATATCTAGTGGTTTGCTGCTGTAATGTGTTTAGTTAACAATGCATGTAATTAAAGTTCATATAAATCCTAGGTATTGGATCAAATACAAATATTATTAAGGAAGAAAACTTGTAAGATGATAGTAGAAGATTCTGGTGCAGGAGGTGAGGGAGTTCAAACCCTCCAAACCTCCTCCTTGAGTATGCTACAGACAGGTACAGCTAGTATTAAAAACGGATAAAGAAAATTCTGAACTTGTCATGTTTATTAATAAGTGTTTGACTTGAGAACTTGTGCAAGTAAGGTACACTTTCGCATTTGCTCACCCTTTATGGAAATATAAACTTCCCAGAGATTTTCACCAGTTTGTTTTTCAGTGTTCTTGCTGGTTTTACTTACCACCCAGCAACAATTAATCTGATGNCCCAGAGATTTTCACCAGTTTGTTTTTCAGTGTTCTTGCTGGTTTTACTTACCACCCAGCAACAATTAATCTGATGGTATACTGACAACAGAGCAGAGTGGCCACTTTCCTGGTAGTGGAGAGTTTACAACACAGATAAATGCTGTTATTACTGGATATTGCAGGGTATCCACAATCCATGTAAAATAACATATAGACTTCATAATATGTGTCTTTGTCCATCCAAACGTTTATTCAAGTAACCTAGCTGGTAAAATTTTCTGNCCCAGAGATTTTCACCAGTTTGTTTTTCAGTGTTCTTGCTGGTTTTACTTACCACCCAGCAACAATTAATCTGATGATATACTGACAACAGAGCAGAGTGGCCACTTTCCTGGTAGTGGAGAGTTTACAACACAGATAAATGCTGTTATTACTGGATATTGCAGGGTATCCACAATCCATGTAAAATAAATCAGATACCTTGTACATATAGACTTCATAATATGTGTCTTTGTCCATCCAAACGTTTATTCAAGTAACCTAGCTGGTAAAATTTTCTGNTACATATAGACTTCATAATATGTGTCTTTGTCCATCCAAACGTTTATTCAAGTAACCTAGCTGGTAAAATTTTCTGGGAAGAATCCTGCTTTTTTATAATATGGTACAAAAATTCATACATTTCTGTTTTGTTTCAGAATGGTGTGTGCTCATTGCCAAGATCAATAATTACAGATAATGATGCAAGGAATTATTCTTTCACATTAGGCTTGAAGGGAAAATTGGAAGAAGTAGACTCAACATTGAAAGTGTCAGTATATCCAGGTAAATAAAAGCAATTCAGTGAAAAATTGCTCCGAATTTGTGCACATCCATTGATAGGTACATGTTTTTGTGTTTATCTGTGTAATAGTTTCGTAGAAGCCAGACAGTACATTCATTCAGTTGTCTGTATTATGTAAATGATTATTACTCTACTTAAAAATGGCATTGTTAATTCAGGTGCTTTTTACTCATGTTCCAGGTGAAGTCAGTTCAGAATATAAACCAATTGAAACTTCTGTGAATATTACTTCTTCCGGCAGCCTTAATTTGCTTTGCCGCCTTTGGAGCACCAATAAAATAACAGATGACAACAAAGTTTCTTTCTGTCGCTTTGTTCGTCCTGATAGTAAAGGACTTCAAGTGAGCGAGGGTTTAGGGAACAAATTGTATAGCTATTTTGGAAATGGACTGAACACTCACCATTACAAAGACTGTGGCCTGACAATATATTTACCTACAAAAGTTGACCATGGGACGTGGAAGTGCTACTTGTACTGGAAAAACAAGTTGAGAATGGGCGAATTAGAAGTTGGTGTGAAGACAAGTACGGTAACATTATATATTTCAAATATATTTATATTTTGAACTATAATTCATTATTATTTTACAGAGGAGGTTAAATTATTAGACTAAAGCCATTAAATCACATATTTAATTTAATTAACTACCTTAATAGTTGAAAATTGATTTCATGTAGGTACACCTTGGACTCGCATAGCGCCAATTCAAATAGCGCGAATCTGCAAAATGTGAGACGGATAGTTGTGTTATACTTTTCAGGTAGCATACATAAGGACTCTCATAACGCAAGCAGGTTGCCGTAGCGTCGAACACATGTAAATGCTGCTCGGGCAGCTATTTAGTTACGCCGCACGCATGAATCATCACTCGTGAAGTATTGACCTCGCTGCCGTATTATCTTTCCCAGCCGTTATGCTGCGCGCACACGTTAAATAAAGCGACAGAATCCTGTAGTTATCAATGTCAGTTAGTTAAAAGATTTTCTGTTAGTGTGTTCTGTTTCATATNAATAAAGCGACAGAATCCTGTAGTTATCAATGTCAGTTAGTTAAAAGATTTTCTGTTAGTGTGTTCTGTTTCATATCATGAGATAACGCATTACGTAATTTGCTACGTGTTTTTGTTACTGTGCGTGGTAATATTTCATGGTAAATATGAAACGGGCAAAACAAGAGGCAGCTGACAAAGTTGCAGCAAAAAGGAAAACTTTTTCTTTAGAAACTAAATTAGAAGTTTTTTGGCGCTTTAAAAACCTTAGAAGATAACAGTGCAATCGGTCGTGCCCTAGGACTGAGTGAATCTACAGTATGAACCATTNAATAAAGCGACAGAATCCTGTAGTTATCAATGTCAGTTAGTTAAAAGATTTTCTGTTAGTGTGTTCTGTTTCATATTATGAGATAACGCATTACGTAATTTGCTACGTGTTTTTGTTACTGTGCGTGGTAATATTTCATGGTAAATATGAAACGGGCAAAACATGAGGCAGCTGACAAAGTTGTGGCAAAAAGGAAAACTTTTTCTTTAGAAACTAAATTAGAAGTTTTTTGGTGCTTTAAAAACCTTAGAAGATAACAGTGCAATCGGTCGTGCCCTAGGACTGAGTGAATCTACAGTATGAACCATTCTCAAAAATAGAACTGAACTAGAGAAACTGTTGGCATCTGACGCATTAACTTTGACTGAAGTGTGAGTGAGAAATTGAACCCCTATCATGATTCACATTGAATGATTCCTTAGGNAGACGCATTAACTTTGACTGAAGTGTGAGTGAGAAATTGAACCCCTATCATGATTCACATTGAATGATTCCTTAGGGAATGGGTGATTGAAAAAAAATCATGGCAGTGATAAATGTGGTGTTAATTCTGGAGTGATACAAGAAAATCAGTGGAAATTTTCACTGCTTTAAAACCTAAATATCCTGACAGTAGTAAAGTTTTCACAACAGCCAGCAAGGGATGGTTTTCGCAGTTCATAGACAGATATAATATGCACTGTGTTAAAAAAAAAAGGAGGAGGCAGCTAGTGCTGATTCTGATGCAGCTGCATCATATCCTGGCATTCTGGAGGATATCATTGTTGATGGAGGTTTCAGCCCTCAGCAGGTGTATAATGCTAATGAGATGGGTTTATTTTGAAAGAAAATGCCTGACAGGACTTATATTTTAAGGGAGGAAAGGGCTGTTTCTGTACTTAAGGCTCCCAAGGATAGGCTGACACTATACTTGGCACTAATGCAGCAGGATATAATAAATAAAAACCCTTACTTGTTAACCATTCTGAAAATCCAAGGGCACTTAAGGACTGCTCAAAACCACATTTCCCTGTAATATAGAAGGCATATCGTAAGGCATAGGTCACACAGACACTCTTCACTGACTGGTTTACAAAACACTTTGTACCAGAAGTAACACAGTACAGCAATAAGGCATTGCTCATTCTAGACAACGCCCCTGGCTACCCAACTCACCTATCAGACCTGCACAAAAATTTTAAAGTCTTGCTTTTGCCAAAAAACACAACCTCTTTGTTGCAACGCATGGACCTGGGCATCATTGCAACATTGAAAGTGTATTATTTATGGCGTACTTTCCTGCAGGCAGTAAAAGCAACCAAAAGAGAAGGAAAACGATCAATGAAAGAATTTTGGAAGTCATATTCAATAAAAAATGCAATTGACAACATTTCTGCAAGCTGGTCTGAAATTACACAGTCTTGTATTAGCTGTGCTTGGAAGTAGTTTTGTTTTTTCTTCGGAGAAGAATTTCATTGGTTTCAGCCAGTAGAAAAACTACTGGAAAAATAGCAGAGGAAGTGGTAGATATATGAAGAAAACTTGGATTCGAGGAAATTGACACAACATATGTGAACTAACTAATCACCTTGCATGATGTAGAACTCACTGCACAAGAACTTATTGAAATGTCTGAGATGAGATGTGCAGAGAAGGAAATTGATGATGATACGTCCCCCAAAGCCGAACAAGTTCTCACAGCAAAAGATCTTACTACTTTTTTTTAGCAAAATTGTCGAGGCATACACGATTTTAGTGGATAAAGATCCCAGTGAAGAAAGAAGTGCCACCTTCAAAAATGAAATCGACAAGTTATGTCAGGTGTACAGAGACTTGTATGACCAAAAAAAGAAAAGTGGTACACAAACACGGCTAGAAAGTTATTTTACACCCGCATCTCATTCCAAGTTGCAGCCAGTCCTTGTGAATACAGCATTGGCAGCGGTGGCTTCGGCGGCGACAGCAGGGGAGAGAGAAAATAAAGATACTGACACGCCAGACACCCCATCCCGTTCTCTTTCAGAAGGCGACCCACCACCTGCTGTGGAAAGTGTGTTTACGTTTCTGCATGTGGAGGAAGAAGAAACTACATCTATGTCAGCTCTATCCAAAGATGTACCGTGACAGACANGTTTACGTTTCTGCATGTGGAGGAAGAAGAAACTACATCTATGTCAGCTCTATCCAAAGATGTACCGTGACAGACATTTTTTCTTCTGGGTTTGAAATGTGATTCGGCCACTACAGTAGCATGTGTCACTTTTTTTTTTAACAGTTATACAATGGCTTTAAGCTGTGTTTACAAGTTTATTCAATGTCTTATGTTTGTGATTGTTTCATTTTTAAACAAGTGTTTTATTTTTATGTAGACACTAGCGAGCCGGCCTGGCTTCGCCCGGGTACAATTGAGTTTTACAGTGACGCACTAATAAATCAATTGGGAAAAGACAATTCATTTATGTGAAAACAGAATTATAAAATTATACTATGTTGGCCTAGGTTTTTAATGGATTACGGCAACCCAAAGGAAGGAAATATTTTTTACCCAATATCCAAGAAGTAGGGTATTGTTTTTGAAGTGTATCTGTACAAATATCGCGTAGTTACCACATTTCTGCTTTCCAGTGTCGATGTATGAAAATCAAAACTTGCGTTTCATTAAGTTGTAGCTTTAGAAATAAGTGTACCTGGGTACTACTTTTTGCGCTTGGCTGAGGGATCTTAATCGATCACCAAAGTTAAGCAGCGTTCCCAGCGACACACATTTGGAGAGGTGTCCGTTTAGTAGCATAACATCTGAGTGCTTCCGGGCTTCGGAGGGCTCGTTAAATATTCGGTCCCGGTTGTTATCGATTGATAGCAGTCATTAAGCCATTTCAGAGGTCCTTGGGCGGTCTGATAAACTCTGACACCAGAGGAAAAAAATATTTCAGTCACATTCCCAGCCGTTCAGGATTACGTTTTGTTGTTATTCCACAGGAACCGTACAATTTTCCGGAATAAAAATTATTGTACGTCCTATTCTAGGACTTAAAGTATCAAAATACCAAATTTCATCAAAATCCATTCCGCCGTTATGGAACTGAGTGGTAACAAATATATAACACACACACGCACGCACGTGCACACACACACACACACATACACACACACACACACACTCTCACACACTCACACACTCANCACACACACACACACATGCACGCACATGCACACACACACACACACACTCTCTCACACACTCACACACTCACACACTCACACTCACACACACACACACACACTCACACACACTTTTGCATTTATAATATTAGTAGGATGTTCCAACATGAGGAAGCGGAACATATGTAACGTGTTTGCCAACACAAACAATTGTGCCTTACGTGTATTTTGCTCTTAAATAATTAAAATGTTAAAGGATCACTGCTCTACTGTAAAATGCTTTCGTTGTATGTGTGACAGATTTACTACCTGTCTATACCGTTCACGTTTACAAAAAGTGTATTTTTTGGGGGTCCTCTGAACACTACAGTCGACTCCCTATCTACCGTTTTTCAGGGGACTGTCAAATTTCCATACATGTGGGATTTCAGTAGATGAGGGTTCTGACATGTACATGAATAAAATACAACTTCTGACCCTATTAGACTTCATTTTGTTTATGAGAGCTGTACATTATCTGTGAATAAAGTTTAATTATTAAACACAAAAATGGGAGTTTTAAAAAAATTATTATTGTATTAGTTTCATTGTAAATAATACATTAAAAACATTTAACCTAAACTCATTTAAATAAAGAATTTAACATCTCAAAATACTATATATAATTGATTGTAATCCGACACCAAATGCAAGCTGACCTAAAACTTTCAAAGCCTTTGAAAATGAAAATAATATAAGACAGAATGCAAGTCAAATTTTTAATGTCCTGCATGCACTCAATTAGCTGAGAGCGCGCTGAGAATTTATCGATCGGGCTGCGTGTTCACGGCAGCAGGTGGAGAAAGGGAAGCGGTGAAAGGATTACCCCTCCACACCACTAGGAATACCCCTCCATGCCACTAAATGTTGCCGGCACCTTGCACGCGAGGCAAATGTCTGTCTTTTAAAGTAATTAGTTGTATTTCACTGCAAAAAAAACTTGTAATTTTGAGACAGAAATAAATAAATAAGGTGATTAAAATTTATTTTTCATGGTCTTTAATAATTAATCATTCAAAACCACGTCCTCTGATTCCTTGTTGTGAGTTACACTGCTTTCGGGCTAGGTGCTTACCCATTATTAATTAGACGATCAAAGTTGTCGAATAGGCAGTTACATTTTAACAGTTTATTCAAAACACGTGTGTATAGAAATAAATTAATTTAAATCCTTTGCAAAAAGTTACTGAAAATGAATTTTACGCTTGGTAATACAAATTGCTCGATGTTAAAACAGGAAAAAACAACCTTTAATCACAAAAGAAAACATATTTGCAAATAATAATTCTTCATTAAAATGTATTGCTTAACATTTTCAGGCAAAACCAATTGCTTTGAAATACAAGCTAGGTGCAACTATTTTGAGCAACTGATAATCTTGATAAAATTTCTACGTTGGCCAGGCGCACATTATTTGCTCTGCGGTGGGCGTGTGAAGGCAAACATGTGCAGCTGAGAGATAGAGGACGTGCTTTTTCATTTGCTAGAAAATAGAAAATAGGAAGGTGCGCGGCTGAGATAAACAGAAAGAGGGGCGTGTGAGAGGATGCTAGGTATCGCCACGTGGGTTGTTAGGTAACCATTTTCCCTTGCGTCAGACACGTAAGCGGACTTCCACGTCACACCACGCTGCAGACGTGTTGGGAAGACAAGACAACGCACCGCAGAGCAGTGATAAACGGCGGCGCGCGTGACGTATTTCACATCCAGTTACTAGACGTTTGCATAAACAGCCAGCTTAAGAACGAACGTTGCGGGAAATCTTAGGTGACGGGGCGCGAAATATACTTTGATTGACGTAACATCCAGTAAACGATACAAGCGGTTAGCTTTATCATTATTTATATAGGAGTTTTGCCGGGATCACTGAAAATTAACTGTGGATGCGGTTTATTGGTACATGCATTTTCGGTACAATGAGAGTCGACTGTATTCTGTTAAATAGCATTGTTCGTAGAGGAATGACTGGACTCAATTAACGCGGATTCGCTTAGCACGAGGGTTTCAGGGAACACATTATTTGCATTAAGTGGGTCCGAGCGGTTACCTCTTTACTTTGTGTGCATTCCTTTCTTAGAAATAAGCAGCTGTGAGTCCANTGTGGATGCGGTTTATTGGTACATGCATTTTCGGTACAATGAGAGTCGACTGTATTCTGTTAAATAGCATTGTTCGTAGAGGAATGACTGGACTCAATTAACGCGGATTCGCTTAGCACGAGGGTTTCAGGGAACACATTATTCGCATTAAGTGGGTCCGAGCGGTTACCTCTTTACTTTGTGTGCATTCCTTTCTTAGAAATAAGCAGCTGTGAGTCCAGTTGTAGCTATTATGGATATTTTTCATTTTCTTCGTAACAGTTCCCCACAAATTCTCTAAAGGGTTCACGTTTGCTATTTCCTGGCCATCACTCAAGAAATTTATAACTTTCCTAGCTCTATGGCATAGTGGACTATTGTGCATTAAGGTACATGGATTTTCCCCAAACCAATCCCTTATCTGAGGTAACAGATGCTTCTTAGGGATTTTGAACTATTATTCCTTGTTCATGGTACTACCTACTGCATTGCACATTCTTCTGGCACCATACACAGACATAACACTCCAGTCCAGACCATAGCTTTCGTAGGATGCTTCACTGTTTGTTGAACACACTGATGATCAAACTCTTATTTCTGGTCTTCACCAGACATACTGACTGTTCTTCAGTGACTTCGAACATAGATTTTTCAGGCAATTAAAATTTTTAAAAATTTTTCAACAATCACAGTTTATTACAGTACAGTAAACTCTCGATTTGCAAGACCTTTCACGGTTCCCAGGAAAATCGTTGTTATTTTGATGGGGTCTTTATTGGAAGAACTTTTTCAATAAAATTTATTTTCATGGTTTTGCAAAAAAAGGGTTGTTATTTCAACAGGGTTGCAATTCCAGGGTTCTTATAAACAATAGTTGACTGTATATCATAGACTGAATTGTGTTTATTGATGTACGTATGTACTTATTTAGTAATGAATTTAAGTGATAATGGTTTAACACTGGCAGTCTGTACCTTCTTCATCATCAGAGGACCAGTCTTGCAGTCTTGTAGCCCATTCCAGTCTTTTTATTTGCCATAGCTGGAGTGATCTTTGCTNCCAAAAAGGGTTGTTATTTCAACAGGGTTGCAATTCCAGGGTTCTTATAAACAATAGTTGACTGTATATCATAGACTGAATTGTGTTTATTGATGTACGTATGTACTTATTTAGTAATGAATTTAAGTGATAATGGTTTAACACTGGCAGTCTGTACCTTCTTCGTCATCAGAGGACCAGTCTTGCAGTCTTGTAGCCCATTCCAGTCTTTTTATTTGCCATAGCTGGAGTGATCTTTGCNGTCATCAGAGGACCAGTCTTGCAGTCTTGTAGCCCATTCCAGTCTTTTTATTTGCCATAGCTGGAGTGATCTTTGCTTTCTTCCGGGGTCATCTTGCCTTCAGTCCCTTTTTATACAGTGTTCTCCTCACAGTTCTTGCAGATATATCTATGTCACTAGCCTTCAAAGCATTCCTTGGGTCAATGCTAGTAGCTAGTAGCTGTACGATGTTTATTTACTATTCTCATCTGTTTTTTTTTNCAAAGCATTCCTTGGGTCAATGCTAGTAGCTAGTAGCTGTACGATGTTTATTTACTATTCTCATCTGTTTTTTTTTACACCTGTAGGGCTCAACTTATTCTTTCAACCACATTTTCATTGTCACTTTAACTCTGATATCTTANCTGTAGGGCTCAACTTATTCTTTCAACCACATTTTCATTGTCACTTTAACTCTGATATCTTATTTTCTACAGTTTTCGTAATTCTGTGCCTTGATTTCTTTGAAATATTAAGCCTTACTGCTATCTCTTGTGTGTAGCTGTAGCCCTCCTTCTTCAAGTAATGTCCTTGCAATGTTAACTTTTCATAGCAACACCACACCTTTCANGTGTGTAGCTGTAGCCCTCCTTCTTCAAGTAATGTCCTTGCAATGTTAACTTTTCATAGCAACACCACACCTTTCATCTCCATAACCTCCAATTTGCTTTGAAAGCAGAAATTTGTACACTGTTTTCTATTCCATGTGATTATTATAGTTTAGAACACACTAATATAATGCCCTACAACTCTACTGATAAACTAAAATGTAAGTTACATGATATACACTTCTTAAACACCATGAAAACTATAAAGAACAACTCAAATGTGACAGACAAAATGGCTACTGAGACTATCAACTGCAGCAGTTATACCAACCTATGATTGGAAAATTCCCATAAACCGTTACAGAATGTCCACTGGTTATTACCACATATTCCTTATATGTCCCCATTAGAATTGTAATCTCTTGTTGTGTATCTTGATCAAATACATGTTACTATTTATGATTAAAATCAATTTTCGTCTAATAACTTAGCCACCTCTGTAATTTTTGATTTGGTCATTTACCATGTGTGTAATGTGTGTGCATGTGCATTTGTGTTTGCTCATTTAAATGTGTGAGNTTTATGATTAAAATCAATTTTCGTCTAATAACTTAGCCACCTCTGTAATTTTTGATTTGGTCATTTACCATGTGTGTGATGTGTGTGCATGTGCATTTGTGTTTGCTCATTTAAATGTGTGCATTTAGGGGGAGATAGCAAGGGATAGAGAGTTCAGCACTAATATTTTAAAACTAAACTTTTATTAAACACTTTTTTTGCAAAAGTAATTAACTGATGTAGTTGATAGCATGATTTGTAGTTGGATTTATTACAGCAGACATTCTCTTGGCATTCTTGTCCACAGGGGCAGGGCAAACATATGTTTGTAATCAATCAATTGCTGAAGACCAGCTTATCAAATTTCTGTATCTAAACTCACTCCCAATGTGTGCTTAGAAGTGTAGATGGTGTAAAACTAGAAATAGTTTTGTGATTCATTCATTGCAGAGATAAAGAGGTCAGTGCGAGAAGTGGTGGTTTCTGGCAGCAAGAAGATGGTGTTAGCCCTTGGCACAGTGAACCATGTTCTGTACTGCCAGGCAAGCAAGAAGCTCGACTACTGCTGGTTCCTAATGCCCAATGGCACCCACGCAGTTCCAGCCCTTGACCACCACGACCTGGCGAGCGGTTTGTGCAGCTACACTCTCAGCAAAGTCACCTTCAGCCACAGTGGGGACTGGGTCTGCAACATGGGGATCACAGGGAGGCAG
Organism: Clitarchus hookeri; assembly: GCA_002778355.1. NCBI lineage: Eukaryota > Metazoa > Arthropoda > Insecta > Phasmatodea > Phasmatidae > Clitarchus > Clitarchus hookeri. The sequence continues at coordinate 388,927 of NQII01000385.1, read as the reverse complement.
GAGGGTGACTTGGCATACCACATTCCTGTCCAGGTCACAGGTACGTGATGCCTATTGCTTTGTACAGCATTTTGAGGGTATATNACTTGGCATACCACATTCCTGTCCAGGTCACAGGTACGTGATGCCTATTGCTTTGTACAGCATTTTGAGGGTATATCCTTACTCCAGCTTCTATTACCATGCAACCCAGATGACTGATACTTGAAAAGAAAATTAAATATGCATTGNGTATATCCTTACTCCAGCTTCTATTACCATGCAACCCAGATGACTGATACTTGAAAAGAAAATTAAATATGCATTGACATTAAACATTTAAGCTTTTTTTATGTCTTGCACATTGACATGCAGGCATGATAATTGATAGTACATTTTGATGCGTGACGCTTCCTACACATTATTAGTCGACTTTGCATCATCATGTGCGTGTCACGTGCTCCCGAGGGAGTTGAACCCCGACTGGCCGCCTACGATACAAGGTTTTCCAAGTTCAAATCCCGGGTAAGGCATGTGTGTATTTTTAATTGTTTCACTACCGTTGCATAAGTTTCTGGTTCCATTTCTAAAATAATTACTTTCAAAGAGAAGTCAAGTACTTCCTACCATCTCAGTTTTTATGAAATTATTAAAAAATTTATTTCACTAATGTTGAGGAAAGTAGGCTTACTAGTTATATCAGTAACTTATTGTTTATTTTGATTACTACAAACTTAAGGTANCTAATGTTGAGGAAAGTAGGCTTACTAGTTATATCAGTAACTTATTGTTTATTTTGATTACTACAAACTTAAGGTAATAAACGTGTGTAAGTGTTTCAGATCTTGGCGTTTTAACACGTCTTTATATGACTTTGCTACTACTTTACAGCGAGTGGGAAGTTCTGTCATGACAAAATAGTGTATACAAATAAAGCAAACAGCTCTTAATATGTATTTCCCGCAAATAAATTAATGTGTTTTGGTCGTTCATTGCGTTTCATGGAATGACGTTTATATTCAACGTAATTGTATTTAACTACACCCAAATTGTTACAGTTAAATTGTTACAGTTTTTGGATGTGAATTTATTTTTAAAGTGTGTTCTTGCATTTGTCTTGGAAATCATGGAGAAATACGTACGGTGATTTTATTCTCTAGAAGCAGATGTTTCAGTGGCCAGGCTACATACATGCCACACCAGAGCGATTGAAAATGCCAGAATTAATTGAACAGTGGCAAAAGTGCTTTAAATGAACTTTAAAGAGAGCGATAATACAAACAGAATTTTTGCCTATTGTGATGCATCATTTTGTGCCATCTGACAGCTGCATGAGGCTTTAGAAAGATAAACTGTAGCAGGCAAGCGATCAATAACACGACAAGAAACGTCAAAGACTGCCCGTACAGTTGGAGCTTAGCAAACATAGTCGATTGTTCCACATTCGCGAATGCGAATGCGAATGTGAATATTCACCTCCGACATTCGCGAATGTGAATGTGAATATTCACCTCCGACATTCGCGAATGCGAATGCGAATGTTGGTTTTTCAAATATGGCGCCAAAAGCGTGCGCCTACGAACTGGAATTTTACCGTGCGTTTAGAACTGGCCGGCCAGGCAGCCATGTTAAAACCGAGAGTAGCCCATATGCCCTGACTCTGAACAAAGTAAACAAATCGTGATTGCTGGCTTACTGAATGAAGTTAGCTACTAAGAATGTTTTCGTAAAGATTTAGTTTGAGGTTACCTTGACGCATACCGCTCATACCTACTAGTAGTGGCGACGCTATTCTTACCCACGCCGTAAACCNAGTTTGAGGTTACCTTGACGCATACCGCTCATACCTACTAGTAGTGGCGACGCTATTCTTACCCACGCCGTAAACCGATGGCCTAACGACCAGAGGAATCCCCGAGCTCGAACCAACTGCACCTGTTATGTTGCCTGAGTCACGACGTGATGCTGCGAACGCAGGGAGTCCCGGGCATATTATCGCCCCTCGCCACAAGAAATTACAAATCGGGGAAAAACAGTGCACCCCGCCTACCCCTATCCCACCGCAAACACGAGAGGGTAAGTCCCGAGTTCTATGGAAAATAGAACAGAAACGTATATATACAGGAGCCACGGAGGACAGTTAAGTCAGTTACGCGACAGTTAAGAGAGTTACGCGAGAGTGAAGGACAGTTGAGGTCAGTTACGCGAGAGTTACGAGACGTTTACGACGGAGCAGCAGCGACAAGACAGTTACGACGGAGTTACGACGGAGTCGGGAGTTACGCCGGAGTCACGAGAGAGTCAGATACGAGGAACGACGAGCGACGAGGAGAGAACTGCACGTCCAGGGATCGAGCCCAGGACTTCCCGGGAGAGACACCGAGACAGCACGACAACGCCAGCCACCAGCATCGAGGTAATTTCAGCAACCCGCCGAAACCTCCCCCCGACGCAAACATTCGCCGAGACGTGTGTAGGGCGCGGGATAGCTAGATTCCACCGTCCGAGGAGATACAAAAGGGGCTAGGTCTCATAGATGTACAGGTCACTGTAACTTTGGACAATAAAAGTTAAGCGTGAATAAACCGAACCCAGTTACGTCTTTGTGTCACCCCTCTTACAGCAGCCCAAGGTGCCGTTAGCCAGCACCGTAACAAATTACTACGTACCCTGCTATCCACCATCCTGTATAGTACAGGTGGGAGCAGCGTCGAGTCAACATACTTAAGTTTTGTTTTTAACTTGTAAAGACTCTATTGTTGTAATTGTACAGTGATAAGTGATATTTCAAAATGAAGCGGTCGTGTGTTAGCGAAGTTTGGACTTATTTTACAATATGTGATGCTGAAAATGTGAAATGCAAAATATGTAATAAACAATACTCGCGCAAAGGAAGAACAACAAGTGCTATGAGAAATCACCTGGAAGCTTTGCATAAAAACGAGTATAATGCTTTAAAGAATAGGGAAAATGAAAAGCGAAATGCTTCTACAACAAGTGTTGTGGCCTCCACTTCGCGACAATGTACGAAAACCGACCTGAAACAAATGTCTTTGACTGATTGCGTCGAAAAAACAAAAAAGTGGGATAACAACAATGCCAAGTCTTTGGAAATTGATAATTTAATAAGCGAAATGATTGCTTTAGAGGACTTACCCTTTAGTTTTGTCGAAAGCGTTGGATTTGTCAGACTATTGAACCATCTTTGTCCGTCGTATAATATAAAAAGCCGACAACATTTTTCTTCGTTTATATGTGAGAATTTCTACGGCAAAGTCAAAGATAAAATTTTGGGATTAATTAAGTCATTTGAAAAATTGGCGTTTACAACTGATATTTGGTCTGATTCTTGTTCAGGAATATCTTTGCTGAGTCTTACATGTCATGGTATAACAAAAAACTTTGAGAGAAAAATGATTGTGTTAAACGCAGAGGTATTTAACGATGGCCGACATACTGGTGAAAATATAGCTATAAAACTTGAAACCATGTTGTCGCATTGGGAAATACCTAAAGAAAAAGTGCAATGCATTGTTAGAGATGGTGGCACAAACATGAAAAAAGGTATTTCCTTGTTATTAATTAGAGACATTGATTGTTCGTCACACCAAATTCAGCTGGTTGTCAAGGAGGGGCTTAAGGCACAAGATTCCGTTATAACAGTGATTGCAAAATGTAAAAAGATGGCAACACATTTTCATCACTCAAATGTAGCTCAAGATGAACTGGCTGCTCTACAAGAAAGACTCGATCAGCCAAAGCTGAAAATCATACAAGAGTGTGCTACAAGATGGAATAGCAGCTTGTATATGTTAGAGCGTATTTTGAAAAACAAAGATTCGTTATGTCTTTATGCTTCCCAGAATAACAAGATTTCACAACTAACTTCCGAAGAGTGGATTATTGTGGAAAAAATAATAACTTTACTCAGACCTTTTGAAGAAATTACAAAAGAACTAAGTGCAGCCAATATTTCTGTATCCTCAGTAATTCCATTATTGTCCACTTTGGAAAAAATTATTGGTGAATTTGATGTGACCGACGAATGCGTTGGGAATACGATTTTAGTTCTTAAACGAGAACTATGTCGCAGATTTTCCCATTTGGAAAATGACGTATTGTTTGCTACGGCAACTTTTATTGACCCGAGATACAAATTAAAATTTTTCAAAAATTCTTCAACCAGAGATCAAGTTGTGAAAAATATTTTAGAGTCAATTGGAAACGATGAATCAAGCCTATCGTCTTGTTCAAATCCTAAGCGTGCCAGAATGACTACTCATCGGATTGAAACATCTGGTTCCAGTGCCAGTCTGACAGAGAAATCTATATCTTTAAGAGACACCATGAAATTGCTGATGGATTCCAGCGAAAGTGAAGAAGAAGAAAATGAATGTACGAACCCTATAGAAGTTTTGATAAAAAAAACCATCAATGAATATTTATTAGATAAACGTGTGGAAAATGATGTAGATCCACTTACATGGTGGGCGGTAAATAATAAGAAGTATGGTATTATTTCTCCCATAGCCAGGCAATATTTAGTAACACCACCCACTAGTGTGCCTAGCGAAAGGGTCTTTAGTGGGGCTGGTCTTCTTTACACACCCCACCGAAATAGGCTGCAAGGAGAAAAGGCATCAAAACTTCTATTTCTGAAGTTTAATATTCCTCTACTCTTATTTAATTACTAAGTGTTTCACTTAATTGTGCTTAGATATAAACAATTTTTCATAGTTTTATTTTTCGATTTCAAGAAGTAATGTTTAATGGATATCTTAAAAATTACATAATTAGTGAGTTAGTATTAGTACCAAAGTTAAAATTAACAAAATGTTAAGAACATATTTGTTTTAATTGAAAAGAAGATTATTATATTGTTTGTTTTTCTTCACAATATATTTTTAACTTTATTCATAAGAAGTCGATTTGATTTACAATTAAACATGATTACTAGTTCATTAAAAGATCTCACATATTTGAATAAGATACCCTTTAGGTTGCATAAATGCATATTGTTAAGTGTTTTTACAAAAAATCTCATTTAAAGTTGATTTGTATAATGAAAACGGTTGGGTTATATCTTATTCCATTGTTTTGTGTTAAAGCAGTTCAATGGTATTTGATCATACAGTTGTGTTATAATATAGTTTAGAAGTTTTAAGAAATTACCTGCCTTAATTTGATTTTGCTTAGGTAAATAAGAATAAAAGAATATCAAGAGTGTGTTTCTGTTATGTAATCTAGTGAATAACTACAAGGCTGTTTCCCAAATATCATTAAAATACACTCTTATACATAAAAAATATGTTAATAAATAAAAATGTCTTAATCATAGCAGTTGCATTATTATTTATTAAACATTTTCATTTTTCATTGCCAAATACATTCGCAAAATATTGGCATCATTTTTGTGAATGCGAATGTGAATGCGAATGCAAATGCGAATGTGAATGTTTAAAAACATGTGAATATTCGCGAATGCGAATGNTGAATGCGAATGTGAATGCGAATGCAAATGCGAATGTGAATGTTTAAAAACATGTGAATATTCGCGAATGCGAATGCGAATATTCGTTGCATCACTAGTTCACAGCAGGGGATAGGGATGGTATGCTACCTGTTTCCATTTCCAGATTAAGTCCGAGGAAGTTATAAAAAAATAGAAAATAAAGGCACAGGAGTGGAAATGTTGACAAGTCAGGGGGATGCAAAATAAAAAAATTAAAGATGTTAGGGTGCAAGTTATTGTGCTTGTCGCAAATACTACTCAGCAGAGACCCAGAAAATAAGTTAACTACACAAGTTCACTCTGTTCCTTCTTTTCCCTTGGACAGCTAATGCAGTTGGTCGTAAATTACCATAAATACTTAACAGCTCATTGTTTATTCTGGCTACACAGACATCTTTGCCATGCTGACAACATTAACACTAAAGTTATCCACTAAAATATTTATAACTGTACATTTTTTGTACTTACCATTTACCGGACTATACCACCCCCAATTAGTCCAGTAAACAGAAGCTTTTCTGTGTGCAGATTTAAGTCCAGTGACCTTGGTGAGGCAAATCACTGCCTTGGAATGAGAAGTCGATGTGACAGGAATAAGTCAAATATTTCTGCTGATCCACATATATCTTATATGTGGATCAGCAAAAATATGTGACTGAAGTGTAAGAAAAGTTTGGAATGGTGGACTGTACCTCTGTCATCACCCCCTTGGATGTAAACCATAAACTTAGCAAAGTAAGTGAAGTCAGCAAGAAACAGGATTTTTCACATTTGCCATACTAGTACCTGATAGGATCTCATGTATTGGGTATTGGGAGTGTGCACAATACCAGACATTGCACATGCTGTCAGTGTGCTGGGTCAGTTCATCACCAAGTATAATGAGGAACACTGGAGAAGTGCAAAAAGGCTGCTGAGGTATTTGAAGGGCACCCTGGGTCACTGCCTTGTCTTCAAGAAAACAGGAAAAGATGTCGAGGGATTTGTGGATGCAGATTTGGCAAACGATAAGGACATGCGCTCATATGCAGGTTTTGTATTTCAGCCGGGAGGAGCTGCTGTCTCATGAGAGTCTAAGAAACAATGTACTCCCAAGTACAAAGGTGGAGTACATGGCCTTGACAGAATCTGTTAAGGAGGCCGTCTATAGACATAAAGCGACTTCTCAATGAACTGCTGGGGAAGGAAATGTGTGCCAAATTGTTCTGTGACAAAGGGTGCACAAAAGCTGGCATGAAATCCGGTTTTTTACGGCGGAACAAAATACTCAGATGTACGCCACCACTTCATCAGACTGTGCCATCTGAGAAGATGGTTGCTAATGCACTCACCAAAGGAGTGACTAGTGCTAAGCATTGTGTTTGTGTGTGGGGANGGGGTGCACGCGTGCGTGTGTAGGTGTGGAGTTAGCAGTGTAATTACTACTTCAAGTGTTGTTTTGATGTAGTTAAAGTAGTACTTCTGTAATATGCAAGGTTAATGCACGTGGTTGGTCATAATGTATATTTGTATCAATATTTTTGTGTAGCATCCGTGACCTTTATAGTAAAATAAACTACTTAAATGTATTTGTCTAAGGGCTCCTGCCAAGTAAACTTGTTCCCAGTTTATCTGTAACTAGAAGAGAGAGTGTAGGTTCAGTGTTTCATGTTTTAACTTCAGTTTCAAAAGAACCTAGCACTGGCAGTTTCTCTTGTGACCAGATATGTAACACCAGCTTCACTCTTTTCAGTGGTGGTTTCTCTGGCCACAGATGCTTATAAGTATTCCAACTGATAATTGTGTGGCCTGCCCCCTTGTCTATTTTTATCACATGTTTCTTGCCATTTAGCCAGAATTCCATCAACTTGGGCAGTTTTGGTTGTGGATTGCTGCTGTCCTAAACAAGCTATACAAAGGTGAATCTCCCACATCCTCTGGCTGCACGTACTCTGCCATGTCGTGTCTCCAACTGGTGCCCCCATGTTAGCCTTGGCTTTCATGCATCTTACTTTTGTGCCTGCACTGTATGATCCTNCGTGTCTCCAACTGGTGCCCCCATGTTAGCCTTGGCTTTCATGCATCTTACTTTTGTGCCTGCACTGTATGATCCTTGGCTTCCTTTCCTCTTCTTTGTAGCTCCTTCTGTTTTCAAAATGCAAGCCCTTGCAAATGAACAGACTTTGAGCAAAAATTACACACCCTGGTAACGTTGGCTCTGTTCTTGCAGATGTTTCCATCACACCTCCAACAGCAAGCTTGTTCTTGCTCTGTTGCTTTTCCCAGCCCATGGTCTGACAGTGACACTATCTTGTGATCGTGTTATTATGTTACTGTGATTGGATTGTGTCCATTGCCAACCATGAGACTAAATAAAAATTGTACACACATAGAGCTCGGCATGACACAAAAAAAAAAACCTTTTACAACACCACAGACAGATAATTAGGAAAAGCTGCTTCCTGGTCAATCTAAAACATATATAAAATTAATATGAAAAAAAGACGGACGGACATATTATTACTAACAGGACAGACAGCAAAGACAAACCAAAAGAAAAGACAACACGATGATGAAAACGAAAACACCATACAAGTAAACAAAACAATGCATAAACAATATCATTGGACAACGCTAAACAATAAAAACTAAAAACACAAAAACCACAATGAAATACAATTCAGGAAAAGTATTCCTTGTCAGATTATGAAACCAAGTAATTCAACACTATGAACAACACAGGAACCACAAAAATAACTAGAGAAAAGAATAGATAAACNATTATGAAACCAAGTAATTCAACACTATGAACAACACAGGAACCACAAAAATAACTAGAGAAAAGAATAGATAAACTAACAGAGAGGACACAGCACGACAAAAAAAGATAACACAATAGTAATTACAAGTTTTCACGACATTTCAGGGCCTGGGTCTGTCCCCTTCTTCAGGAGAGACATTGGACTCTATGAACAATTGCAGTATACTGAACTGGAAAATGGGGAATATATGTATACATGATTCTGGGGCTCTTCAAAGTGCACTAGTAGAAGGGCAGGTAGTCTCTNCTGGAAAATGGGGAATATATGTATACATGATTCTGGGGCTCTTCAAAGTGCACTAGTAGAAGGGCAGGTAGTCTCTGATTGGAGGTGCTTGGAAGAGTGCTTGCTCATTGAGTCAAGAGGCTGCCTATGGGGTGTGGGTACTGTTGAGTGGAAATACCTGTATTTTCATTTAACACACTGTGCCTCAGGGGCCCAAAGCNCCTATGGGGTGTGGGTACTGTTGAGTGGAAATACCTGTATTTTCATTTAACACACTGTGCCTCAGGGGCCCAAAGCTATTAGCAGCATGACTGCCAGTAACCTGCCGCAGGCAGAGAGAAAGAGAGACAGAGCTGCACCACTGTGCAGAGCATAGAGAACCGCAACCAGTACAGAAGTAACCTCAGAAACTTGTAGAAAGGCGAATCAGTATATTATCGTCCCAGTGACAGTTCTACATCACTGTAGCATGATTGATGCAGGACTCATAAGGGCTAAATTATTTTTTGACAGCACATCATCCCATGCAAGGTCACTAAGTACTAGAGACAGAGGCCAGTTTACAGAGAAGTGTGAACCATGAGCACCCATGCTGTTTTCGTCGCAACCATGAATGTGCNCACATCATCCCATGCAAGGTCACTAAGTACTAGAGACAGAGGCCAGTTTACAGAGAAGTGTGAACCATGAGCACCCATGCTGTTTTCGTCGCAACCATGAATGTGCTAGAGATGGTACCGCATACCCCTGAACCCGGCAAGACTTTTGGATTACNATTATGAAACCAAGTAATTCAACACTATGAACAACACAGGAACCACAAAAATAACTAGAGAAAAGAATAGATAAACCAACAGAGAGGACACAGCACGACAAAAAAAGATAACACAATAGTAATTACAAGTTTTCACGACATTTCAGGGCCTGGGTCTGTCCCCTTCTTCAGGAGAGACATTGGACTCTATGAACAATTGCAGTATACTGAACTGAAGAATGGGGAATATATGTATACATGATTCTGGGGCTCTTCAAAGTGCACTAGTAGAAGTGCAGGTAGTCTCTGATTGGAGGTGCTTGGAAGAGTGCTTGCTCATTGAGTCAAGAGGCAGCCTATGGGGTGTGGGTACTGTTGAGTGGAAATACCTGTATTTTCATTTAACACACTGTGCCTCAGGGGCCCAAAGCCATTAGCAGCATGACTGCCAGTAACCTGCCGCAGGCAGAGAGAAAGAGAGACAGAGCTGCGCCACTGCGCAGAGCATAGAGAACCGCAACCAGTACAGAAGTAACCTCAGAAACTTGTAGAAAGGCGAATCAGTAGATTATCGTCCCAGTGACAGTTCTACATCACTGTAGCATGATTGATGCAGGACTCATAAGGGCTAAATTATTTTTTGACAGCGCATCATCCCATGCAAGGTCACTAAGTACTAGAGACAGAGGCCAGTTTACAGAGAAGTGTGAACCATGAGCACCCATTCTGTTTTCGTCGCAACCATGAATGTGCTAGAGATGGTACCGCATACCCCTGAACCCGGCAAGACTTTTGGATTACNGCTGTTTTCGTCGCAACCATGAATGTGCTAGAGATGGTACCGCATACCCCTGAACCCGGCAAGACTTTTGGATTACGTAAGAAACTAAGGAAGGCAGAGATGAACACTCAATAATAATTAGCCTGAGCGCACACGTGTTTTAATTACCTTAGAAAGGGGGAGAGGGGATGACTGATGCCTCCCCAGTAGAAGCACCCTCGGCCAGGGTAATATAAGGTATCACCTACAAGGAAACTACAGTTGTCCCTGGGCAGATTGCCCCAGCACCTTTCTGTGCTGGGGCTCTCTGCCAGCTCCTCCTCCCTGAGGAGCCACCATAGAAAGACTACCAGTCACCACTGAAGGGCGACCAGCCGCCGTCCTATTGATCACCACCAATGGTACTTCTGGCCAACTCCTCCTCCCTGAGGAGTCACCACCAAAGTAACCACCACCAACTAGCGGCGGTAACCTCGGCCAACTCCTCCTGCCTGAGCAGTCACCGCCGAAGGAGTTCATCTTGGGCAGCTCGCCTCAGCATCTCCTATTATTGAAGCGCTCTCGCTCTGCCTACTCCTTCTCTTTAGCAGCCTCCACTTAAGAAGTGACCAGCCGCCTACCAGCAACCAACCACAGATCTCTGCATCTGCTACCAACCGAAGGCCACAAGCACTTTCGACCTTTGACGTCGGCGAGCAAGCACCACACCTAACCTGAACACAGCTAAGTGATACTCGGAGTCCCTTCAGGACATACAGTATGCCCTAAGCAAAGACTTCAATTAACTATAAACATTCTAGACAATTGCTCTTGCATTCCGACAGGCACCTTCACCTGTCTTTATTACATAACTTCTGTATGGTCAGTCAGTTGCTGAACAACTAGCAAACTTTGGAGATAGTACGGGCCACAGTGTTTATTCTCACTGGAATAAAAAATCAGTCACGATTTAACCATTATGTACAGTTTCTCAGGGTGAACTTTACTATNTGTTTATTCTCACTGGAATAAAAAATCAGTCACGATTTAACCATTATGTACAGTTTCTCAGGGTGAACTTTACTATTCCTTATTGATGTTCCTAGTAAGCATCGCCCTTCAAGGGTGCGACAGGAGACTGTGACTTTGACAATATTTTCTGTTCATAGAGTAAGACCACGGACCGTCACATAACCAAGGACAGGCTGCACGTCAAACACACACACACCTTTGTAAGCCACCCATACTGTGGGNCCACGGACCGTCACATAACCAAGGACAGGCTGCACGTCAAACACACAGACACCTTTGTAAGCCACCCATACTGTGGACAAAGTAAGTAAAGGTACCTGGTGCATAGTACGGTGGAGCTCCCTACTAGAAACACTATATGATGAAGCGGTTATGCCACCCAAGTCAGTAAACCCAGTTCATCCACTGTTGATAAATCCATTGGACGGAGTGACATACCCGACGATGCATGACCTAGCCACCTCTGGGCACTTATTAGCTAGGGGACTGTCTCTTGCCCCATTCTTGGGGGGAAGCAAACATTAGAACCTACCCGTCCATGCCATTCACCCACAGAATGGGTACACAGTGGGCCGAATGCAAGGCTGTGGCTGTCCTTTCAGCTGGCCAGTTGTTGGGTAACCGTCTTGAACCCAACCTGACATCCACGACCCACAAGAAGCAAGCGCAAGCAGCTAGAGAATTAATGAGGCCTCACCTCGCAGTTTACTCTGCCAGGCTATTCGAGCCCTTAGTCAAGACCCTAGAGAAGCACACCCAGTGGTTTCCCGGATCTGGCTGGGACTGCCTATGGCATTGGAAATAGCCCAAGAGTGCTCCACACTCAATCGCCCACTCACCTTCACCTGCCAGAACCAGTGCGCCACCTGCGTGCCAACCCAAGGTCAGCAGACGCCAGTGATTTGCAACTGGGCAGCTCTACCAACCGCCGTTCTGGCCTGACCAGCAACCCTGGACCGAAGTACATCCTCAGCCTGCCGCCCACTGGTGAGACTAGGTAAAGCTAAGACCTCGACTGCCCTCACCCCGAATGTCAAGGGGCCTCACCTCGCCCAAATGGATTTCATCCTTTGTAGATAACCCACCAGACCGACCTTCCCTAAGGGAGCTGTCCGAGCAAAGCGCCAGTTACTCCAAACTGTGTGCAGATATTCACAGCAACTCAGTCACTGAGAAATGGACTCGTCCCCTTCACCTAGATCCCTCTTGTGAAACTTGAATATTTCCACGGTTTCGCTTGGCTTGGGTTCAAAGTGATTTGTCAGCAGAGTTAAAACATCTGCAAGCACACTTCCAAAGTTGATTTTGGTACTATTAACGAAGTTACTAAGTTGCACACTTCACCTTGGCCTCGCACTCTGTAAAGAATATTATTAGTTTCTCTTCATGATTTGTAATTTTGTTAGCTATAAAATCAAATTGTAACCTCCCTGAATATGATCACCATGTGTCCTGGCCCGGGATAAATTCGCCAAACAACGCAAATAGTGCAATAATGTGTCTTTCACTGCTGTACATGTGTTGCAAACGTCAGTAATCACCCTGAAATTTCCATTTTACTCACCACCATTATGTTCCGTCCTTTATTCCAGCTCGCGATATCGTAACATCCTAGCTGCCATCATGCTCCATAATTAACTAACTACAACCATATTGCCAACTTGCCCAATATTAATTTCCCCACTGTTCACCACAGGATACATAACAAGTAGTGTGCTAGTATCATTATTGTCTGGATTTTGGAACTTTTTTATATATACTCGCATGTCAGGAGTTTTACACAATCCCTCCAAATGTTATATGTATTAATATGGTCAAGAAACTCATGTTCTCTATCTTTGTATCTCATGTGGCAAAAAAATAGTTCAGTAAGTGCTCCTCTTTGTCAGCCACAATAATAAATAAAGCTGGACTTACTGTACAGGAGATAGGCAATAGCACCTCGCCAGTGCCTGAAGATCAAGTCCCACAACCCGGAAGGTAAATGTAAAGGAGATGGCAAAAGGCTCTCCAAGCAGAAGCAGGCACAAACACACACCATTAATAATTTCCTGCATGACATTAACTATGTTTTCCAGTGTCCAACTCCAACACCTCGCCAGTATAGTGCACAGTACACAGAGATGAGGCAGCTGACTAGCTCTGTACTGTCTTCACTACAAGGTGAGGATCTGTCTGCGAGGACAAACATTTGTTGGTGGCACTGCTTGTTTCAAGAGTCCCTGCAAACAATACATAACTCTGCTGTCTCTATACAGTATTTTTATTTCCCACATACATATATGCTGTTCACAGTAAAGTGAGCACTTTTGAGACCCTAGGTCCTTTTTCCTTTCAGCCATTTCTTATCCTTTAACCACCTTTTAAAATAAATATTGCCATGTAAGTAATAAACACAGTGTATATATTCCACTGCACTCGGAAGTTAACTTCCAAGACTAAAATAAAACATATTTATTGACTATTACTCCAAATGTGCTCACTTTATCGTGAATAGCTTATACCACTAAAAACTTCTAGTCGCAATCTTATCATTTAATGCTAAATATGTACTTTGTTGTTAACAAGGTGCATTAGTAATCAGTCTCTATAGGCCATTCACGGTTTCTTCACATTTTTCTGAAGCCCTGCTAAATTTCTACTTTTGGTTACTGATTACGTATCCTTCTGCTACATGTAAACTTAAACACTGCCATGTGACTACTTTTTAACTGTCAAATGCTTGTTTATTGTTCTATCGGTTCAAATAATTAGTCATATTTCAAAAACCATTTCGTAAGAATGTCCACAATTTAGGCCAATAACCATATCTAGGTCAGCTTTATGACTTTTTAACAATATCTATGTTGACTATAGTTCTTACGGTTATTATTTTACATTGTTAACATATTTGTTTTACACGACATAGCACATTACAAATAATGCACTTTAATATTTTGCCACGACTTTGTTTAACCCTGTTAAAACTGCGTAGGAAAGAACTGTAGTATTTAACCTCTTGTTATTAATGTGTGTGGAGTTATTTTGTTAAAAAGATGACCTTAGTTGGAAAAAAAATTAAAATGAAGGGACAACCAGTTCAACGAAAAAGATACAGCAAATTCAAGCATGCAACTCATGTCACTTATTTATTGTACGTAGCAACAACAAACTTAAAAGATAGTGGTGAACATGCACACAAATAGGCCTACCGTAACTTTTATTCTGCTCATATTTATATGCATTGATATCTACTGTTTTCTAGATTNATGCACACAAATAGGCCTACCGTAACTTTTATTCTGCTCATATTTATATGCATTGATATCTACTGTTTTCTAGATTAATTTCATTATTTACTTTAATTTATTTGGCTGAGCTTAGTATTTTGTAGTGTTGCAATACAGTCAAGAAGCTCTCTTATAAAGTTTCCCATTTAAGACATTTTCTGCTTAATAAGTTGAATAGTTTTGTACATTGTCTGTGAGTGCGTGTGTAATTGAACCCTTTTAAGAAGTTTTCTTGGTTAGTAAGCATTATTTCTTTCAGTCTTTTTAGAAACTTCGTAACAGGGTTTTACTGTATATAATCTACAGGTTACAGCAGTGAGGATGTATTTCCTTGGAAATTGGTTCCTTGTAAAAAAGTATATTACAGAAAGACAGGACTCTACGGAAAAAATACTGCAAGAATGATGTCTAAAACCTTGCTGCATAATAAAATTGTGTTTATTAACCTGTATGCATGTAAATTTGAGAGTTGTGCCTAAATTTAAACTTATTTCCTTTTATATTTTTATACTTCCACATTATGTTTCCTTAACAATATTTTATTTCATGAATGGTTTCCTATTTTTATTTCCATAACTTAGCTATTTTTGATACAGAAGCAAAAAAAAATTTTCACAGTTGTCTTGCAGAAGCACCACGTCCAGTGTGCTACAAACTCAGTGAAATTTGTTACCCAGTACAAAGACAAATGGATCTGCTAATGAAAGCATGTAAATAAACAGTACAGCTGGCACTTGACCCACCAGCTGATGGCATAGGGATACATAAGCAAAAAAGTAAACTTTGGTGCTATTGGGGTGTACTTAATGGAACATTAGTTGATATAAAAGGCCGAAGTTCGACCAGATAAAATTTTCAATCCCACTAAATTCAAACCAAGGTGAAAAAATTTAAAAAAACAAATTAATTACTCAAAATTATTCACTAAATTTTTCAATAAATATTCTAATAAAAGTAAAAATTTCAGTAACATTTTAAATAAAAATTACATATCAACTAAAAAAAAAAATTCTTATCAAAATCATTTTACAAAATGCTCACAACCTTGGATTGAAAATTTAATTTAATCAAGCTTTGGCCTTTTATATCTACTCTAATAAGTTTCAGACGTAATTATTTTAAAACTTTCATCCAAAAAATACACAACTTTTTTTTACCATACATTGCATCCATAACTAAAAAATTACATGTTTATATTTTTTATTTAATTCTAACTCATTTAGTTTTATAAGCTCGATTGAGTTACTTTATAATTAAATCCATTTATTATCAAATACTTTTTATTAATATATATAAAATAAATGGTTATCATAACAAAAAAATGTATAAAGTGTGGTAAAGAAAAAGAAATAAGTTTTTCAATTGTGTAAAAATTTAAAAGATAAACATATTAATAAATGTGAAAATTGTGTTAGAGAATACAGAAGAGAACATTATAAAAATACTAAAGTAATTCTAAAAATAGTACTGTGTGATTATGTAAAAAATATTTAGAAAAATTATTTAGAAAAACATAAAAAACAAAATTACATCAAAATATAATCAACCCAGTTAATGCTTTAACAAACAAATGTAAACAATTTGAAGAGACAAAAGATATTAATTAATTTTATTCTCATCCTAAAACAAGAGAGAAATATTCACATTAATGTAAAACTTGTACTAATGAATACACTAAAAATTATTTAAAAAAAAAGAAAAACTTACTAGCTTAAAAAATATTTTCATTATAAATATTCAAAAATAATTTTTTATTAATATAAATTTTTGTAGTAAATATAGCAATGCAGATTGGTGAAAAAAATAATGAACAACAAATACAAGAATGGTTAAATTATACAAAAAATTTGGCATCAAGAGCTAATTGTGTTGTAAATTTACAAGCTGTAAAAAAATAGTTAAAATATTAAAATAATTTTTCAATAACTGAAATAAAAAATTTTTGTAAAATAATAACTATATTGGATTTTTAGAACATAATACAAAATCAGATTTAATTAAATTTACTACAAAGTCAAATCTAAGAGAAATTTATTGGGATAAAAAATGACCCAATTCATTATAAATTAAAAAATTATTCATTATATAAATTAAATCTTTTGCAAAAAATGCATTATATACACAAATAAATTGTTTTATAAAATACTTTAAAAAATATTAAAACAGTAATTTATAAAACAAAACCCTTTTATTTACTTTGATGAAGATATTTTTAATAATAAAAATAAAAGAGAAAAATTTTATATTCCAGTTTCAAGAATTGATAACACAGAGTTACAAAATTTAAATGTAAAAATAAAAATTTTAGAAGAAAATATACACCTTTTAAATCGAGAATACAAACATTTGTAATTGAAAATTATATATATGTAAAACTTCATTAGGCTATATATATCTCCTAATGAATTTTTGCTATCAACTAAAGAAGAAATTATTAACAGAATTAATAATAGTTTAAAATGAAACAATGCTGTAAAATTAAATTTAGTATTTAATGCTTCATGTATTAGAAATAATATTGATATACAAGAAATACCTCAAAGAACTGAAAACACAATATATTACATGGCAACTAATTTAAATAAAACCTTAATTAATCAATTTAATGATATTTTAACAAAAATATCAGAATTTGAAGTGGGAGGCTCTGGTTCGTCTCAATAAATAATTTAGAACTATGTGTTAATAAATATAATTAATGAAATGCTTCTTCATATATGGAATTACCAGATAAAATAAAAAATCAAAATGCTTGTATAAACATATAAAATAATTATCATAAATGTTTTTTATATTATATAAAATTAGCTTTATATCCAGCAACAGCCCATGTTGAAAGAGTTTCTAAATATAAAAATGTTAGTTTAGGAATTGATGAAATTAAAAAAAAAATTGAAATACAAATGAAAATTGATGGTATATCTAAATTTAAAATAAGAAGTTTATTTTTCTATAAATTTTTATTCTTTTGATAAAAAAAAAAAGTATTTACCCTTTGAAAATAACAAATAATGATAGTTATATAAATTTGTTGCATTTTACAAACCAAAATGAAAGGCATGGTTTGATTAAAACTTTATCAAAATTAATTTCATCACAACATAATATTTATCAGAAGAAAATTTTTCCTTGTGATAACATGTTTAACAGTATATGATTCTAAAGAAAAATTAAATAATCAGGAAGATAATTGTTTAACAAATAAAACTGTAAGAACAGAAATGTCAAATTTTAAGAAATATTATATTTCAAAAATTATAATCATTCATTAAAAGTTGCTTTTATTTTTTATGCTGATTTTGANATGTTTAACAGTATATGATTCTAAAGAAAAATTAAATAATCAGGAAGATAATTGTTTAACAAATAAAACTGTAAGAATAGAAATGTCAAATTTTAAGAAATATTATATTTCAAAAATTATAATCATTCATTAAAAGTTGCTTTTATTTTTTATGCTGATTTTGAATGTAAATTAAAATAATATACACACACAAACCAAATTTAAAAAAAAAATCTTATATAGTAAAATATAAAAACACACTTATCATATAAAATATTCTAATGATAATTATATAAAACCAATGGAATATATTGGTAAAAATGTGACAAATGTTTTTATTGGAGTGTTAATAAAATAATCATAAGAAATTAAGAAAATTTATGACAATGTGATTGAAATGAAAAATATTAACTAATGAAGTAAAATAAGTTTTAAAAAAAGTCATATTTGCATAGAAAAAATTATTGTTCCTAGAAATCTCAAAATTATATTTCAGAATTAGAAAATGAAATAGAATATTTGTCAAAACTCAATAAAAAAATTAATAAACTTACAAAAAAAAATATTAAAAGATTACGAAAACAAAATAAAAAATTCCAATGACCATATTAAAATAATATACAAAAACATAAAGATCATCACCGTTTGACTGGAAATTATAGAGGAGCTGATCATTCATATTGTAATATAAATTATCAAAATCCATCATTTATACCAATATATTTTCATAAATTATCAGGTTATGATGCTCAGTTGTTTGTTTGTTAAATAATGAAGAAACTATAATCATAATATTTATTTCATACCTAATAATGAAGAAAAATGCATTTCGTTTGGTAAAAAAGTAAAAAAAATGGTTTAGACTTAATTTTTATAGATACGTTTAAATTCATGAGTTTAAGTTTATATCAATATACTAAAAGCAGCACAATATTTTGAAAGTGAAAAATTAGATTTAATAATTAAAAAAGGTTTTTATCTTTATAAATAATATATAAATATATATATGTAAATTTTCCAGATATTTGTTTAAAAACATAATTTAGATCCTTCTTGGTATTATACAGCTCCTGGATTATCTTGGGATGCTATATTAAAATTAACTGAAATTGAATTATATTTATTGCACAATTATGATATTTTAGAAAAGGGTATTAGAAGCAGAATTTCACAATGTAGTAAAATAAATGTTATAGCAAATAATAAATATTTAGATGATTATGATAAAAATAATCAAATTATTTAATGCATCTATATGCAAATAATTTATATGGATGGGCAATGTCACAATATTTACCATATGGTGGTTTTCAATAGATTTAATATCCATCATTTGATTTACAATTTTGGACAAAAGATATGTTAAATATGATTCAGATCATGGATGTATTATAGAAGTTGATTTAGAATATCCTAAAGATTTATATAATAAACAAAGATTTACCATTGGCTTCAGAACTAAGAAAAAAATTAACAGCTACTTTGGAAAATACAGAAAAATATGTTTTACAATTTAGAACTTAAAAATTATATTCAGAAAATTGTTAAAAAAAAATATATTGATAAAAACTTAAAATATAATAATTTAAATTGGCTTAAAATATATATTGATAGTAATACACAAATAAGAACAAAAGCAGCAAATTATTTCGAAAAAGGTTTTTATAAATTAATAAATTGTTCAGTTTACGGCAAAACTATGAGAAATATAAGAAAAGAGACTATATAGAATTAGTAAACAAGTCTAAAAAAACTTGACAAATTAAAACCTAATTTAAAAAAAGCTACCATTTTTAGTGAAAATTTAGTTACAGTTCATATGTTTAAATTAAAGAAAAATTTGGTAAACCAATTTGTATTAATTAAATTATCAATTTTAGAAATTCCTAAATAATTAATTTATAATTTTCATTATAAATTATGAAATCAAAATATAAAATTATGTTATCAAGATACATATTGTTTAATAGATTATATAAAACTAATGATTTCTTTTCTGATTTGAAAGAAGTGATAAATTAACTTGATGCCAGTTATTATCCAATAAATAATATTTTTAATGTACCACTAATTAATAAAAAAAAAATAATAGGCAAAATTAAAGATGAAAATAATGGAAAAATTATATAATTTGTAGGATTAAGTGAGAAAATGTATGGTTATAAAGTTAATGAAAATAAATTTTAAAAATCTAAAGGAGTTAAAAAAAATTAGTAGTTAAAAATGAAATAACCCTTGGGAGATAAAAATATTTAGAGAAATGAAGTTATTAAGATATAAACACAAAATCGATACCGTTCAAACAAATAAAATAGCTTTACTTTATGAAGACAATAAAAAAATAATTTTAGAAAATAAAAACTGTTACAGTACCTCGTTGCTTCAATTATATATTGTGCATATAGCATTAAATTATAATTTAAAAAATAAATGTTTAAAGTTTTATATTTTCAAAAATTATTTTAAAAAATTTCTAATAAAAAAAAATGAATTTTGAAGCACTAATTATTAATAATTTTATGTATGAAAACATCTTTAAACATTTAAATTTTATAAATCTACATAACCTGTTTTTAACTAATGACAAAAATAAAATATGCTCTTATTATTTATTTAAGATTTAAAAATAAATTAATACTGATTGGGACTATATATATCAATTTGATAAAACATCTAAAGAGTTTATACAAGAATTTGAAGATTATGTAAATTTTGATTATTTAATATGTTCACCATATTTAACCAGTTATATAATAAAATCAATTAAAGATAAAATAAATTTCAAAGAATGATCATGTTTTGAAAACCTTCAAGAAAATTTTATTAAATAATTCTAAAACTAATTGTATTTTGAAAATATTGTTATAAATCAATTCCATTTATTATATAGTTTTAGAAAATAATTACAGATCAGTATTATGGTAGTTATGATAAATATCTTAATTTATTACATAATAGTTAAATATAAATGCAGTTGCTAAATTAAAATAATATATAAAATAATATAACAACTCAAACATGTAATTTAAAAATTTTATTCAACAAAAATAAATTCCCAAGTATAATTTTCACCATTCAAAACTAAATGAAAATCTGAAACATAATTTTTATTTGGTTCAGCACAGCAACCTAATCATAACAAGCACTATTTATAAAACCAGAAAATGTTTTAGATTTTAAGAATTTTTACTATCTTAAAAATATATTTATCAAGCAAATAATATTTTTCATTAATTTCAGACTCAGCTTTTGTAATTGCATATTTAATTTCCCATTCTTTTAAAAGCTCTATAATTTGATCCATTTATATAAATAAATTTTTTATAATAATATTAAAAACATAAAAATTTACATTTTTTTCATTTTTTAAATTATTTCTATATCAGCATCATTAAAATAAATAAAATTATTATTTTTATTTCTAATTTCCAAAACAATATGGTTAAACCTTTGATTATTAATTTTTTGAAACAAAATATAATCAGGCTCTCATACAATTGAATCATGAAATCCAAACATTGTTTTTGGTTCAAAATTAGCTATGATATCAGGTTTTAAATGATTTAATTCATCATATTTTATAAACACTCCTTAAGCTAAATTACAGTAAGCATTTATACTTTTAAAGATTTAAAATTAAATTTTTTGACCCCAAATAATTTTTAATAATTTTATATTTTGAAAACTTAATAAATTTAATAATCAGTCATCTAATTTTATGTCACATTTACTTTTACCTTTTATTCTATGTGTTATATCATTTGTTTCTAAAACAATATCTGTTTTAAATGGTTCATATAAATTTATAGTTTTTTCTAGTGATTCAATATCATATTGGTCTTTTGGAATAATAATTTATTATCAACTGTAGTTTCAATATTATTTATACTTAGTGTTAAATATTTTGATTGAAATCTAATTAAAGAAATAGCATCTTCATTATGAAGAATATAATAATGGAGTTTTTTCTTTAATATAGAACTAGTACTCCTTAACTTAAAAATTTATTTATTTATATTAAAACAATTTGTTTTTTAATTGAAGAAGGTTGATTAGAGAGTTTGTGTTTCAATAAATGACGAAAAAAGTGTGATTTATTACCAGATAATATTAGAGCTATAATTGTTGAGCCTAGTAATTGTGGCAAAACTGATTCTATGATTAATCCTACATGTAAAAATGGTTGGTTAAATTTCAATAAATTATATGTTCGTTCAAAAATTTTAAATCAATAAAAATATACTAAATTAATAGATGGTTTTAAAGAATAAATAAAAAAAATTAAAGAACAACTTGATTATTTTTTAAATAATAGTGATGTAATAATTTGTTTAGATGAATGTAAAAATATTTCAATAGTCATATTTGATGTAGTTATATTAGAAAATCAAGATAATATAAGAGAATAATTTACTAGAGGAAGACATAAAAGTATTGTTTGTTTTTATTTAGCGTAAACTTATTTCAGCATTACAAAACACTTAGTAAGAGATAATACAAATTTTGTTATGTATATTTAGACAAGATGATACAAGTTTAAAACATATTTACAAATTATTTTTTTGGTTGGGATGTCTTATTAAACATTTTAAGAAATTTGTTCAAAATTTCAGGATAAAAATTTTGGTTTTATGGACTAGATATGAAGAAGAAAAATAATTGTGTTATATATATATATATATATAAGATTTTATAAAGATTTACATTTTTTATTTTATATTAATAAAATATTCTATATTCGTTTAAATTAATTAAAATTCCATTTTCAAACCAAATTTTGTGTGTTAAAATAAATTATTTAAATACATAAGTTTTTTAAATATTTATGATGTGAATAAATTATCAAAAATGGTTTAAACAGGGTATACAGAATCTTAAAAAATATACCAAGAATGATATAACTCAGCAATAAGTCCTTCATTAGATAAGAAACATTAAAATTAATAAATAAACCAAGAGGTGGTATGAAAGATAAACTTTCAGATGTATATTTATCTTCAACAAAATTGAATAACATTAATATTAAATGGCTTCTTGCATTAAACAATAATACAACTATTCAATAAACAGAAAAAACTTTTAAAGTTTGGGAAAAACAGATAAATAAAAATTTATTTGGGATAGTACTAATCCAGATTTGGTTTTATCATTTAAACAATGTGTTCATAGATATCAAAAACAACCATTCACAACTTGTCCATTTAATTTAAAAGATAGAATATTAGGCCATGCTTATTTTCCAACACAACCAAATAAATAATTGAAATTCATATAAATAAAAATTATTAATGCTATATTAAAAATGATCATGTACAAGATTAAAAAATTAGTTTGTTACCTGTTTTGGTTCATGAAATTGGTCATTCTTTAGGTTTACATCATATTTATGATTCAATTTATATTAGGTATCCCTTACATAATAGTGATAATTTTGAACCAGCTTAAATTTATATTAAAATTTTACATAGTATTTATGGGAAACTAAACCAGGGCCTACGAATGGAGGGCCTGAAATTCAATATTCATCAGATCTTTGTACCAATAAAAATATACTAATTTTCTTATTATTGATGATATATTTTATAATAAATGTGTTTAGATAAATAATTTGGTAGTTAATGCTATAAATAATTATCCAATTCTAATAACAGATTGGTTAACATATTTGCCAAAAAATTTAATAGTTTTCATGTTCATCAAAAAGCTCTAGGGAAATAGTTATGATAATAGATCATAAAATACATATGACTGATTATCTAAGTTTAAATCTTATTCAAGGATTTCCAATGACATTATCATCTATTGCAATAAATGATAACCGCAAATTAAATTATGTTTTTAATCCTTGTAATGGTAAAAATTTTACATTTTTTGATCAAGTATATTATGTTTAATTAGATGAATGTAATTTTTGAAGAAAACAACCAGGAATAACAAATTATAAATTTCCCCAGTTTCCAGACAATTTAGAATCTGATTTTAAATATATAAATGGTTTATTATATTTCTTTAATAATGATACATTTTATGAATATAATGAATTTACTAATCAATTAATTAGACCAGGTAAAACAATATTTATTTTTTTGGAATAATATGTAATATATATAATGAAATTGTTAATAGAATGAAAGATATAGTTAATTATTTGGACAATTTTAATCAATATTTTTTTAATGTTATAAAAAAATTATAAAATTTTGCGTTGACCTGTAAGCCAATTCGTTATAAATTTTGTTATATTTTTGTATATTTTTTAGTTTCAATAATTTTTTGGTTTAATCAATAAATACTAAAAATGCAAAATGTAAAAGATAAAAAATTATATTATAAATTTAGTCATCATTATCATAAAAGTAGTTAAAAACTTTTCATATTTATTTTCATAACAAATAAATTAGTCTTCTGGGAATATCATTACATTTTCTAGAGTTGATTTAATTTCTTCGTTATTAGAAAATATATTAATATCAATTGTTTGATCTTCATCAAAATAAATATCTCTAAGAAAGATATATTTTAATATTTTTACTCTTACAGATTTATTATTATATCAAATGTTGAAATTCTTGTTAAATTTTGTGTTTCCTTAACTATATTGAGAAATTCTTTCATAAATCCTTGATTAGTGTATTATTACCCTTCATTAATAGTAATGATTATGTTTCATAATACTGAATAATCAAACTGTTTTCTATCTATAAATAAAAATTTTTGCACATAATTTTTTTGTTTTGATTTTTAAACTAATGTTAATTTTTAATTTTATGAAATTATAGAATTACAAAAAAAGTTAAATTATATTTATACTATTTTTTTTAAAATTATACATATTTAACTATGATCTAAAAATAGAATTTTCCTTATTTCATTGATAAATATCAAAAATACAATGTGGAAAATGTAGAAGGTAAAAAATAAATATATGTAAATATATTTTTAAGTTAATTTTAAAATGTTTTTTGAAAAAGTAAAACTTAAATATTCCATATTACAAACATGCAACCACATAGAAATTTTATAAATGAACCATAAACCAGGTTTATATCAATTAATTATGAAATCTAAATAGAAAATGGCTAAAGATTTTCAAGATTGGGTTTATGAATAATTAATTTGTCTAAAATTTCAACCAATTAATAATTTCCATTCCAAGAAAATATATTTCAAATTTTACTTTTTAAAGTTTTATTTATTCTTTCAACAACACTAGCTTTAAGTTCACTAAATGTTTCTGTAAAACCTATAACAAATAATATATCAATTTCTTATCCTTAAGCAATTCAAACTGCACCAACAGATTTAAAGGTTACCTAATCTCCATTTTTATAGGGTATGGTTTTGAAAAATCTATATCATGGCTTCTAATTATTCTTAAAATTGATGAATTGTGAATATCTCTATAAATTCTAAAAACAGTACAATTGAATAGGAATGAAAAATAGCTTAATCCAATTGTGCAATTTAAAATATTGATTAGTTTACCCTGTAGTTAAATTTCCTGATTAATTTATTATTTGTATTCTTTTAAATTTTAAAAATATTCTAAATTTACTACATTATTTAAAGTAATTGGATTTGCAAATCTTTTTTTTATTGCCATAATTTTTTTTTAAATATTAGTTATCAAAATAAGTTTAATGGTTATGTATTAAAAGTATAATAACTATTTTGGTGAATTGATGTTATTTTGTTTTTAATATCTCTTACTCTATTTGTAGTGCAATTATTTTAGTTTCTAAAATATGTGTAGAAAATTTTTGTAAGTCTTTGTGTTTATTTTTTTTTATTTCTTCAAACACATTTTTAACTTCTTTTTTTTATCATTAAAATCTTCATTTTTCACCAAATTGCTTAACTCAGATTTCAAAGCATCATCATCTTGAAATTGATACAAAATTTTCATTTTGTAACATTTCAGTAAAAATAGAAGGCTAAATATCTGTTCTCTTTTTTTTTTTTATTGTTACTTGTTCGTCTTCTCAAACTGATTCGACAAATTATGCTTTCATCTTCTTAAAACAAAATTAAATCTATATTCTTTGTTTTCATTTTTTAATTATATTAAAAAATGTCTTGCAGCAATTACTTTATTTTTAGTTCTTGCAATTATAAAAGGTACTATTTATTTTCATCACTCACACATACATTCTTTACGGTTTTGGTATTAGTTCTATTAAAGAAAAACGTTTGACTTTGAACTTCATCATAATTTCTGTTGTTACCTGCTCTGATTGGCTGTAGTTCTGACCACGCCATATTTATCCTTCAACCACCAATGGCGAGATGAGACCCAACCAGGATACTTTTCTTTTGGTCACGTGATTTACAACATGCAATGCTTACTACTCTCTAGGGAATAAATGAACAGTACGCTATACCCTCTAATAACAACTAAAATATAACTTATAAATGATCTTTGTCAACAAATGAGTAATAAAACCAAAAATTATACAGCACTTCATTTAAATCAGATAATAAAGCTTAATTTAAAAATGTTATTAAATTAATTGTAATTGTCAACGCAACCAAATAATCTGCAAATATATATAAATATAATACCTGCAAAACCACAAAAAAAAAAAAAAAAGGTAAATATAACATCTGGGAAACCGTAACATTAAAATTTTTCACAAAATCACTAAACTCAGATTTCAAAGCAACATCTTTTATTAAATCATTCAAATTTTTATTTTATATGTAATCACTTAACTCAGATTTTGAGGTAACATCTTAAAATTTTCACTTTTAACACATCAGTTCAATTTTAAAGTGGCATCATTTTTTAAATTATCAAATTTTATAATTTATGACATAATCACTTAACTGTGTTTTTAGTGCATAATTATTAAAACTAGATTTTATTGTATTATTATAATTAGATATATTTTAATCAATTTTTGGTGGGATAAGATTATTTAAAATTTTTGTATGAAATTTCTTTGTTCTTTATGCAAAATCATTAAATTGCTCATTTTTAATATAATTATTTAACTCAGTTTTTAAAGCAACAAATTTGTTTTGAATTACCAAAAATTTAATTTTTGACATTCATTCAACTCAAGTTTACAAAGCAAAAAATTATGAAATTGATAATTTTTAGAATAATCATTCAGTTCAGTTTTTAAAGCAACTTAATTTTTAATTGATATAAATTTTCACTTTTAACAAATTTAGTCAAACTAGATTTATGAACAAATATTTTTACTGTGTTAGAATGAAATTGACTTATCTAGCTTTACTAGCATCAGGTATAAAATATAATTTAAATTAAGATTTTTTTTATTTAATTTATTATTATGATTTTTATCATAAAGAGTAAGTTTTTTTTCAAAATCATTAAATTGTTAATTTTAACATATTCATTAAAATTTATATTTGGAATACATTTTTTTTATTTTATCATCAATTTTAAAATATTTATCCCAACAACTGATTAATAATGTTTCCAAATAAATTTGTCATTTAATAATATATAAATTATGTTACAAAAATTATATCCAGTAGAAAATAAATCTAGTATTATTAAACATAAACGGCCACGTATAACAGAATCAAAATTTTATATTCTATCATCATTGTGATAAATTAAATAAATTTTGAAATAATTAATTAATTAATTAATTATATAGGAATATTTCCATTAAATGGATCAAAATATAAGATATATAAATTTATAATTGCACATTCATTTCTATTAATTTTATCTGTTAATTCATCTAGATATAACATGTCTAAAACTTTTTATATCTAATTTTTTTAACATAATTTTTATATCAATATCTGATAATAGAATTATTTCAAAAATCCTTTGATCTTCCTTTATCTTTTTCTTATGCTACAATTCCTTCACCAATTTTTTGTTTTCCATAGCTAAATTATGTTTTTTGTGTTCTTATAATTCTTGATTATTTTTTCTAGTGTGTTCAACAGAATTATAAATACTACTGCACCAGCTGCTAATCCTCCTAATAAACCTAAAAGTGTAATTACAAATGGTAAAATCCACCAATTTTTAAACCAGAGCCTTTTTTTTCTTTTAATAATTTTTTAATGTTGCTAAAGATGAAGATAATAAAAACCTTTTATCTTCTGTAATTTTTTTATTCTTTCTTTCAATTTTATTTTTAATTAAATATTTATTGATATCTAAATATTTCAATTGATTAATAGGAATATCAAAAGTTATATTTTTATCTTCATTTATGTATGAAAAAATATATAAATATTTTATTTTTAATGTATTTTTATTCCCAAATAAACATAGTTCCACTTACAAAAGCAGAAGCAATTTTTTCATTAATTGGAGTTTCTTTTGCCAATAAAATTTTTTTGGGATCATTCTATATTTTTTAAATTAAGTAATTATATTTATCACTAGTTGATGATCTTCAATAGTTAAAAAGTTTTGAACCTAGTTTATAACTATTATGAATAACATTTGTTTGAAATAAAATTCCACTGTAATTATTAAAATCTTCATCATTATTAAAATCATAATTTGTTTTATGAAATGTTTTATCAATTTCGTCCCAAAAAAGTAATTTCGAAAGCTCGTCTGTTCCTATATATTTTGTACCTTCTATAGTAACATCATTGTTATCAAGTTCAACTTCCAGTATTACCAATTTTATTTGTATATTCATCACCATGAATGCCAGATATATCATAATTTCTATTGTTTAAATAAATGATTAATTTTTTTCCAAAATAATTTGTTGGATCATTTTTTTTTTAATGACTTGATTTCAGATATAGCTAAAGCATCTTATTTTTGTCCAGATATTTTTCTTCAAATTCTTGCACTTTGTTATTTAAAATATGTATTATCTTCTTTCAGAATCAGGAGAACGATAATCTGGAAATAAATCTCTTTCAAATGTAATTATCTTTGGTGTTGGATAATCTAAATGTTTAGCAGCAACAGGGACTAATGTTTTTATAAAATTTTTATTTTCTTTGACTACTTTTTCAACTTGTTTGTCAAAATTTTTTATTTCATCAATTAAGAATTTTTTCTTTTTTAATTTCTTTCATACTCATTCTCGTGTGTTTTTTTTTATAATTTCTAAATTTTTCTATAAGTAATTTAATTTTGAATATTTGTTCTTCTGAATCTTTTATTTTATTAATTTATATTAAAATTTTTTTTTCATAAATGAGTTATAAAGCCATCAAAAGTTTTCAGAGGCAAACATATCCTCCAACACATAAAACTAAAAAGAATTTAAATATTTGTAATAATAGAATCGAGTTCGATATTAATATTGGTGGTGGATTTTCTTTCCCAAATGATGCCACAGTGTCCATCTGACGAGAAAATACGGGAAATGTATGGGAATTTTTTCTAATACAGGAAAGTACGGGAAAATTGTTGTTCTCTATTGGAATTTCAAATTATGGTTAAAATTTGTTATATTTAGTACTGTCAGGGAACACACTCAGGAAAAGTTGGTGCTGTTGCAAGTAAATGTATTACACTGTGCACACTGTCATATGTCTCCTCGATAGGACAATAAAAGGAATGTTCCAGTGCAGTTGGGCACGGGCGCAGCATGACTGTGGGCGGAGGCTAGCTCAACCGCCTAGCCCGTGTTCGTGTCAACTCTGAAATGCTCGTCACGCTTTGGTTTTGTTTGCGGCAAAATGTGCGAGAATTTTCATATACACGTTGGTTTGGGATGATGAATTGTGTACGATGTGTGGTGCATCCATTAAAAACAGCACAGCAGTCTGATACCGTTAAAATTAGAAGACAGGAAGTGAAATTGAAGGCAAATTGGCACTAACTCACATGTTAATTTTCAATAACATTGGTATAAGCTATTTTAATTAATTTTACTTTAGAAATGTACATGTATGAGATTTTTGGTGCAGTGTAGGCATTTTTGTTACTTGATAGGAGAAATAAACATGAAGGTTTTGGCAACACTGCACGTGGGAACAACAATAACCAAGTTGCCGATAGTGTTGACAGACATCAGTTGTAGTAGACGTTGGCTTTGTGTCGTTCGTTAGGAAATGTTTAACAAAAGAGTTAATGGATTGGTGCCAACATATTTTTACTGTGATTCTCTGTATCGTTAACAGAATATTTTGTTAATTGGCAGTGATTATTCCTTTTATTTGTGTTGGTAGTGGTGTGACTTTTGATGTGTCTCGTTCACCGCTAAATATTTGATTTTTTTTTTGTGCTTCTCAATCAACTTTATGTCGTGATAATTGTCATTTAAATTGTGTCTGACGCACCTACATTTTTTAGTTTAGTTTAGTTTTTGTTTGATATTACTTATGTTTGCAGACTGTGTGTGTCCGCTGTTGGGGATGTAGGTCTACATTACAATGGAAAATTTCTAGCTACCCAAGACCCCTAATCTCATTATAGACGTTATTTGTTTCAATCAATAGGCTACTAATTTAAAATCATGATTTGTGTGCGACGAGGTAAAATAAAACATAATTGTAAGTGGGAGCAAGAGTTTGAGTGGGTAGTGTCTGATGATATTGATATGTATAAAGCAAAATGTAGAGTGTAGCAAAAGTTTCGCAGTGGACAATATGGGAAGAAGTGCTGTTGTTTCACACAGCAAAGGAAAATAACACATTTCAATTATTGAAAATTCAGAACACCACATCACCATTGATATACTCATTTGCATCTTCATTAACAATTGCCTCTCCATCAATTGCATCTGCCACATCTGATGCATGTTCCTCATCAGTTACACCTGTATCCATGTCAANATTGTAAGTGGGAGCAAGAGTTTGAGTGGGTAGTGTCTGATGATATTGATATGTATAAAGCAAAATGTAGAGTGTAACAAAAGTTTCGCAGTGGACAATATGGGAAGAAGTGCTGTTGTTTCACACAGCAAAGGAAAATAACACATTTCAATTATTGAAAATTCAGAACACCACATCACCATTGATATACTCATTTGCATCTTCATTAACAATTCCTTTCCATCAATTGCCTCTCCATCAATTGCATCTGCCACATCTGATGCATGTTCCTCATCAGTTACACCTGTATCCATGTCAACNCAATTGCCTCTCCATCAATTGCATCTGCCACATCTGATGCATGTTCCTCATCAGTTACACCTGTATCCATGTCAACTACATCTGCCTCTATATCAGTCCAAGAAATTCGCAAGGTAGGTATGAGGTCAAATGATGTATACTTGAGGGAAGGTCGTGGTGGTGGCTGCCTTAAAAGAATGTTGACTAAAGACAGTGTAACCAGAGCCGAGGCATATTGGTGCCTTTCAACAGTGCTAAACCACTCTTCCCTACGTGCAGCAGAAAAAAATTGTAATTTAAAAAAGTGTTCCCAACATGTGAAATAGCAAACATCATGCAACTGCACAGAAACAAAATTGCCTACTCCATTGATTATGGTGTAGCACCATATTTCATGAATGAATTAGAAAATTTGTTAAAAGCCTGTAGTAAGATTAGTGTAGGTTTGGATGAATCCCTTAACAAGGTAGCTCAGAGTCAGCAGATGGATGTGGCTGTACGTTTTTGGGATGATGATGATGATGCAAACATTGTATGTACAAGATACTTAACATCCATTTTTTTTTTTAAAGCAAACCATAGCAGAATGTCTCTTCCAAAGATTAAAGATGCTTTGAAAACCTTTCCTTTGCAGAAAATACTGCAATTGTCTACGGATGGGTCCAATGTTAATTTCAAACTTTAACAAAAAATTTTGAACATTGAGTTTTCCTCCTCTGAGGTTGATGAGCCAAAGTTGCTTGACATGGGGTCATGTGGCTTGCACACATTGCACAATGCCTTTAAAGTTGGTATCAAGGGCATGGAGTGGAATCTGATTGAATTTCTTCTAGCTTTGTATTACTTGTGGAAACATTCCCCATCCCAACAAGGAGCCTATTTTCAGACCACAGGAAACTGTATTACCACTTAAATTTTGCATTATAGGTGGCTGGAAAATGACAGTGTAGTAACAAGAGCCTTGCAGATTCTTCCTCGTGTTAAAAATTTTGTAAAAGCATTTGAAGGCACTCCCAAGGAACCAAAGTGCAGCAGTTTCAGAATAGTTATGAACTGTCTGNAAATTTTGTAAAAGCATTTGAAGGCACTCCCAAGGAACCAAAGTGCAGCAGTTTCAGAATAGTTATGAACTGTCTGAAGGACAAACTGTTACTGACTAAACTGACTTTCTTCCAGTCTCGGTCAAAAGAGATTGAACCTTTTTTGATAGAATTTCAAACTGACAGTCCCATGACTCCATTCTATTTGAAGCACTTTCAGTTCTTGTTTGANAACCTTTTTTGATAGAATTTCAAACTGACAGTCCCATGACTCCATTCTATTTGAAGCACTTTCAGTTCTTGTTTGAGATATTATGATGGCAAGAATAGTTAAATCTGAAGTAATGAGCATGGATAGCCAGAAAATTGATGTTGGGAAGAAGGACAATCTTATGTATGTAAAAGATATAGATGTTGGTTTTGCAACACGATCAGTTCGTAAGAAATGCAAGAGCACATCAGAAAGAGACATCTTTGTATGCAATAATGATTGCAGAACATGCCTGAAGTTATTTGTTCAGAAATGTATGGAGAGATCACCNGAGACATCTTTGTATGCAATAATGATTGCAGAACATGCCTGAAGTTATTTGTTCAGAAATGTATGGAGAGATCACCTTTAAAATATTCTTTTACAAAATCTCTCTCTTGTCTCAGTCCTTAGATTTTTACAATGGAAGAAGGTAGTTCAAGATTAGTAATGGCTCTTGAAACACTTGTCACAAATAACATAATTTAAGGGAATATAGCTGACCAAATACAGCACGAGTATACTGACTTGCATTTTAGAGAAAGTGTCAAGTATCAGATAATAAATTATTCCAGAAATGATAAGTGGTTGGATGCATTTTGGATGGAAGTGCTTGAACACAAAGGCAAAATACGAAAATCTGAAGAATTTTGTTAAATTCATTCTTATCATGCCCCATGCAAACTCAAATCTTGAAAGAGGTTTTTCGGTTAATCGAGAATTTCTTGTGGAAAACTTTAAAGATCACTAGTGGCACAGTGTATCATCTATGATTCTGTGACTGCAAAAGCTAGCTTAGACAATATTGAAATAACAAGATCTGTTGTCTTTGCAGTGAAAAATGCCAGTGGGAAATACAAAGAAGCCCTAGAAAAACAGAGATGAGAGAAAGTGACACATGAGCAAAAGCAAGAGGAAAGAAAGAGAGTGGCTTTGGAAATAAGGGAACTTGAAATCAAGAGGAGGATGTTGACGGAGGACAAGGAGAAGGAACTAGTGGAAATTTCAGCTAAAAAGCTAAAATAAGTATATTAAAAAAAAANATGTTGACGGAGGACAAGGAGAAGGAACTAGTGGAAATTTCAGCTAAAAAGCTAAAATAAGTATATTAAAAAAAAAAGAAGCAACACATATTACGTTAGTCAATTTAGGAAATTAGGTAGTCGTACAATGTTCTCATCCCACAAAACTAGTTGCAGAGTTTATTTTGAATAATATTTCTTGCATTTTGTTGGAAATGTGCATAAACTTTGTTATGGGTAGGTATAAAGATTTCACTTTTTAAGGCACGTATTTTTGTGTGATGTATGGTTCTGTGACTGCAAAGAGTGCCCTAGACAGTTTTGAAATTACAAAATTGATTGTCTTTATAATGAGAAATGTTAGTGGAAAATATGGATAACATTTGAAAAAGACAGTGGCGAGTGAAAGAGAGNGGAGGAAGTGGCTTTGGAAATAGGGGAACTTTATTTTAAAAAAAGGAGGTTGATCAAGGAGAAGGAAAAAGAACTTATAAAAATTTTGGCTATAACAAATATTCTAAAAAGTCTAGGTAACAGAAGTGTATTCATGCAATGTCTCGATACCACAATACTACTAGGAAAGTTTGCTTTATATACTTAATATTTCTTGTATTTGATTGGAAACTGGTTTTAGGTTGTCTATTTTTGTATTTTTTCAAAAAAAATTTTTATAGAAATGTTTTGAGAATGTACTGGAAATTTTTTTAATGTACTGGAAAATGTATTAGAATTTTTTTTAGAGTACTGGAAATTTTTTTGTAAATGTTAGTGGACACCCTGGATGCATATGTTTATGAGCAATTTAGATTATCAAAGAGAGATAGTACTAGCTATAATCAAGATGAAAATTTTGATGTTTGTTCTAATTTTTATCCATTTTAATTTTCTTGAGTAGAAATTTCAAAACATGGACAAATAATTGAAGTTGTTGATAATCCTGGAATTACTACTAAATTGCTACTACAACGATGCATGTATTAGTTAGCTTACCATCAGAAAAATATTATTTGGAAATGTGTGGTGTTGATAATAAATAGCCAGTCAAATGTATTTATTTTAATAAAACAAATGAAATTATTTATCCATTGAGATATCTATTTGGTTTTTTAGAGAAGATGATAAAATTTATTTCAAAGGTGGTTATGAGATAAAAAATTTTAGAAATTCATCTTATGATAATTCTTTGTTTGTATATGATACTAAATAAAGCTGAGTGATCATTTGATAAAAGTTATTTTGATCCAGGAAATATTGTTATTCAAATATCAGAATTTATGTGGCCAATTAAAGAATATGAAGGAAATACAGCTAGTTCTATAAAATAAAAAATTTGTAAGAATCCAATAACTCATATTAGCTTTAATTATCAGCAATTTTCGGAAAATTGTTTCTCAAGATACAAGAACACTTTAATATTGATATAAAAGATCAATTTAATAATTTACAGTTTGATATGCCTGATTTTGTATATTTTGGTTTTTAAACTAATAGAAAATATTCTGTTGAACAGTATGTTCATGCTTCTATGTTTAATCATTATGATGTGAGAAATATTTCTGTAAAATTGGAATTTAGATTTTGATGCTGGATTCTTTCGTAAAATGTATCTAGCATATCACGATTTTTGAAATTCTGAAACAAAAACTACTACAAATTATAGAAACAATGAACTTTATTATAAACNCTAGCATATCACGATTTTTGAAATTCTGAAACAAAAACTACTACAAATTATAGAAACAATGAACTTTATTATAAACCGTCTTTCAATGAAAAAGGTGAATTGAATTATTATTCTTTCTTTGCTACAATACCATTATATGTAATTTACTGTACTACAGAAAAACAATTATAAAAATTAGTGTTGATTTCAATAAAAATGTTTCAGAGCATACAATTTGTATAGTCCATACTGTATAAGAAGGCCGTTTTCTGACAGGTCTGCGAAAGTAGCGCCACTGTTTACGTCTGACTACATGTGACTATGTATCCTTCCGCCATCAGCTGGTCCGTCACGTCGGGGTTGTATTTTTTATCAACACGCTGTCAGCTAATCCACTTGCCATTGTACTGTTATGCTAAACAAATTTTAAGATACTTTAAGACTGACATCTGTCTAAAAAAATAAGTAGGTTATACAAGTAAAAANTGATGTGCATTGGCAGTGCACTCAGAATAGCCAACGTAATTTTAACTTTTGTTCGTTCGTGCATCAGCTGATACAGGATTTTGTAAATGGCACTTTGTTTGTTTCGTAAACGTTAAGTTGCCACTCACTGACTGTCAGAAAGTGGCCTTCTTATACCGTATGGACAATAATGTTGTATTGATTAGTCAAAGAAATCTTACTTATTATCAATTGAAAGAAAATTTTACAAAAGGTGAATAATTGTTTATATGGTTAAACAATTTGCAGATATTATTACATANCAGTGCACTCAGAATAGCCAACGTAATTTTAACTTTTGTTCGTTCGTGCATCAGCTGATAGAGGATTTTGTA
Organism: Clitarchus hookeri; assembly: GCA_002778355.1. Lineage (NCBI taxonomy): Eukaryota > Metazoa > Arthropoda > Insecta > Phasmatodea > Phasmatidae > Clitarchus > Clitarchus hookeri. Next base: position 353,475 of record NQII01000385.1, on the reverse strand, counting down.
AATGACACTTTGTTTGTTTCGTAAACGTTAAGTTGCCACTCACTGACTGTCAGAAGTGGCCTTCTTATACCGTATGGACAATAATGTTGTATTGATTAGTCAAAGAAATCTTACTTATGATCAATTGAAAGAAAATTTTACAAAAGGTGAATAATTGTTTATATGGTTAAACAATTTGCAGATATTATTACATANGATCAATTGAAAGAAAATTTTACAAAAGGTGAATAATTGTTTATATGGTTAAACAATTTGCAGATATTATTACATATATATTTCTTAGACTATTATCAACAACTATTATTTTAAAAATTATATCAATAATTTTACAACTAAGAAGTTAAAAGATAATTTATAAACCCGAAGTTGTATAATTTTTTATATATATAATATAATGCAAAATGTTAATGATTTAAATGAAAAAGCAAAATGTATTGATCATTTTATACAGATGTTTAAATGCATTCGTAAATTATTCATTTGATAAAAAAATATTTTTTCTAAGTAAAATTTTTNCATTTTATACAGATGTTTAAATGCATTCGTAAATTATTCATTTGATAAAAAAATATTTTTTCTAAGTAAAATTTTTGTATTAAATGAATTAAACACAAATTTTGAATAAACTTAATTTTAACAAAATAAAATTTCTTTTATAATTTATTAATTAAAACCTGGGCTTTATTTGAATACATATATTGATTTTATTTGTGCTGTAGATTATTATCAAATTTTTGTTGAATTAGAAAATAAGTTTAAATTGATTTTACCAGAAAGATATAATCAAATTAATTCTAGTGAATTTGAATTCATAAGTGGGTTATATATGGAATACANTTGATTTTACCAGAAAGATATAATCAAATTAATTCTAGTGAATTTGAATTCATAAGTGGGTTATATATGGAATACAATGCTAAAAGAAAAATTTATGAATATAATTTTTCACACGATATAACATTTTTTCTAATGCAAACTTTAATAATTTCTATATATATTTATTTAATCTTATTATTTGTAAAAATAATATTTTGAAAATAATTCTTATTTTAAAACATAATTTTTGTGTTTTTGTGATATTTTGTAAAATTTTTGAAAAATTATTTTTTTCAGTTTATTAAATTTTTGAGATTTATAAAAGTCTTATTGTTCTCAAAATGTTTTTAAAAAAATAATTTCATTATTTAATAATTTTTATTTTAAAAAAATATATGGTTTTTAAATAATGAACAGATTCAATCCTCAACAAGTTAAATAACTCAATCGAGTTTATGAAACTAAGTTAGTTATCATTAAATAAAAAAAATTTGAAATATCTAATTTTTAAATTATGGATACAAAGTATGGTAAAAAAATTTGATGTGTTTTGGATGAAAGTTTTAAAATTATTTTGCCTAATAGATATGATAAAATGATTGAAATAGAGATTTAAAAATTATGAATGAAAAATGTTATTATCTTTGTTATAAAGGATTTGTAAAAACTATAAAAGCTGGAGCTTGATTAAATTAAATTTTCAATCCAGCTAAATTAAATTCAAGCTTGTGAGCATTTGTAAAATAATTTTGATTAGTATTTTATTTTTTTTAAGTTTTGTAATTTTTTATTAAAATTGTATGGAAATTGTTATTTTTATTAAAAATCTAATAAAATTTATTAAAAAATTTGTTGAATAATTTTGAGTAATTAATTTGTTTTTAATTTTTTTTACGTTTAATTGAATTTAGTTGGATTGAATTTTTATTGGTTTGAGCTTCGGCCTTATATCTCTACTAACAGTAAATATTTGTGGAGGTCATACTTTGCTTGCATATACTTAAATGCACGCAGTGCTTCCAGACCCACAACAATCAACCATTGTTAAAAGTGAATATATTTCACCTTCCTCATTTCTTATTTTACACATAGTACCATGAAAATAGAAGTAGAGTAATACATTTGTAAGTGTTTTAACAATGCAGTTGAACTACTGACTAGCTAAGGTATTAAAAGATATACAAGAAAAATGCACGGCTGCAAAGAACCCAAACAGCTGAGTTTACAAAATAGATAAACCTTTTTGTTTTGGCAGAAAAATGATCTATAGTTTGACTTACAGGATTGCATTCTTGCAAAAAAATTTTCTTTTTACTTCTTAATAATACTCTAAATATGTTATAGAAGTTAAACTTGTTATTTCCTCTTCTCATCCCTACCAATTTCCGTACCCTGTCTCCCCAACTTTTATTCACACCCCTCCCATCTACACCAACCACCAGCACAATTTCTTTCATAGCTTTAAGAGTTAGTAGTCCGGACATATTTTCTGTACATTCGTTGTTTGTGCGTTTACACTTATCTCAACAAATAAATGCCCTGGAAATATGACTTTTGTCAGAAAAGATAAAAAACATTATCTATGCCCATACAGTTTGGTTTTTATAATATTAAATTTATTCTAAGAAAAAATATTATGAATATGGTCAAAAATCACATTTTTAGAGCTTTCCTGTGCAGTTTATTAAATAGGTATGAGAAAAATAAAACTGTACAGTTGTAGTTTAAACTATGGGCTTTCATTGCATGTAATAAAATCCCACTGTTACACAGCTCATTTGCACAGGAAAGCGTAACTGCAGAAGCACTACATGCAGGTTCAGCGTCTTGCACATAGAAGCAATGGGGTGTTGGTCGTTCTTGTTATTGTCGCCCATATTACTATGCCTCGAAAGCGAAATAAAAAATCTCTGGGCCATGTCCTGTTAAGAGTTCCTTAAGTTACTGTATATGTGTTTCATACCGCACTTACTTGTGGTTATTATCTGTTACTTTAATTTTGGCCACAAAATGCAGTAAAGTCTACCTTAACTTTCAGTCCAATAGGTAAAATAAGCAAAAAGTTTAGGCTTAGCTTGTTTGGAATTAAATATTAAATTTTTTAATGAAATATATATTTTGTGCTGTTGCCTTAAGTGTATTATGCTGGAGGAGTTGTAAAACTGCATGATTTTATCTAGGTTTTGGACAGATGAAAGAGCTAGAATGTAATAAAAATAATTCTTAAATGGTGGCATGCACAAAATAAATTAAAGAATGGGGAAGAAACAATAGTGTTGGTAGTGGTTATAGCCATGTTCTGGGCCCTTGGGGAGCAAGACTGGCACAATAGACATTTGATTAACATGTAGAGAGGGTGTGGGGATGGGGATGTCAGAGTGGCACCATCTTTTAACCTTGGAAACTTGACTTCCCTCGACTGACAGACTACATGGTAGGTACCCTTTTAGTTGCTGTAGCACATAAACTAAATTTGGGGGACTTCAATATTTTTTGAGGAGTAGGATGGTGGATGAGGGACATGAGGGAGTGATAAGGGGGGGGGGGGCTGTAGAGGCAGATAGTCGATGTTTGAATCCTGGTAAGAGCAAGAAAAAAGAATCATACATAGAGTANGTAATAAAAATAATTCTTAAATGGTGGCATGCACAAAATAAATTAAAGAATGGGGAAGAAACAATAGTGTTGGTAGGGGTTATAGCCATGTTCTGGGCCCTTGGGGAGCAAGACTGGCACAATAGACATTTGATTAACATGTAGAGAGGGTGTGGGGATGGGGATGTCAGAGTGGCACCATCTTTTAACCTTGGAAACTTGACTTCCCTCGACTGACAGACTACATGGTAGGTACCATTTTAGTTGCTGTAGCACCTAAACTAAATTTGGCAGACTTCAAAATTTTTCGAGGAGTAGGATGGTGGATGAGGGACATGAGGGAGTGATAGGGGGGGGCTGTAGAGGCAGATAGTCGATGTTTGAATCCTGGTAAGAGCAAGAAAAAAGAATCATACATAGAGTAATTACACATCCAACCTCTAGCAACACCAGGAGCATACTGAGCATCATCAACCCCCTAACTACCCCCTCCCACGTAGAGGGACCATGAAAAAAATATTTCTGAGAGTAATTACATTTGAGCAAGTACCAACTTGCTGACACACACACTGAAAAGTCTAATTGCACATCTGACTTCTACAAACGTAAGTAACATTAGCATAACCAACCCCCCACCCTATGAGGGGACTTAAAAATAAATTCAGATATCTGGTGGAGGATGCTGGTTTGGCCATTACCCACTACAGTTCAACTGTTACTCACTACAGATTGACTCCAGGTGAGTACAAAGTCATGTAATTAAATTCACAGACAATAATTATGCATGTCCCGAGAGTAATGACTAAGACTCGTATGGAGCAAGCTATATACACTTCTGCACAGCTCAGAGACCAGCCACACACTGACTCTCAATCACTAATATGTTTTAATTTAACCCACAAGAAATACCTCTTTAAAAAATATCTTGAGTCAGTGGCGGATTTACCAGCAGGCTGAGTAGGCTGGAGCCTAGGGCGGCAGATTTTAGGGACGGCAAATTTGGGGCCAAATTGTTTTTTATGTCATACAGAAATTAAAAAGATTCATATTTATATACCTAAATGTTATTAGGTCCACACAAACAATTCAACATGTAATATGTTTCACCACTTAGATAAATTTTTCTACAATTTGTGTAGTCGCGTTTGGTTGCGGCGCGGGAACGAGTGACATGACCGTTCGCTAAGTGTGTCTGGCCGAATTGACTGCACGAGCGCAGCGGGGTGGTGCTGTTGTAGGCATACGCCGTGTGGTGGCATTCAGTCCGAGAGAGAGAGATATAGAGCGGCGGCCGGCGATACAAACGGGCAAGTCCCGTCCCGTATTTACTTTTTCTGGTTGTGTGCTGTAATTTTTCAAAGTGTTTCGTGGATTGTATGAATAATTTCATAGCATAATATCACCGGTGCGTAGAAACTTATAGTAGGTAAGTAATCATAATATATTACAATAAATCATCCGTAACGAATCAGTAAGTTGTAATTAAACTTGATAAATAGCTGTTTCGGAAGCTATGAAAAGAAATTTCGATTTTTTTTGTTATATCATACTTAAACAAATTTTTTCTACTTCTGTTAGGTAATTATTCAATGTCTGAAATCTGAACAATGGATGTACGAGAAATAAAACTCCCAATGTAATCTTTTTTATTTCAGTTCTTGGAATCCAAGAAATTCTTGGAATGAGTGATATGAGAAAGAGACTTAGTGGAACTGAGTATAAAAAGAAGGCCAAAATGAAAAAAATAAGAACAAGAACAGATTATCCGTAAAACAATAAAAATGGACAGTTTTTTTTAAAGTGGAAGAGGAAGTAGTGTTGAAAGACCAGGAACTTCAACAACATGCACTGACAAAATACAATCTGGAAAAGATGGAACGGATTTGAACTCTGCTGCCCAAAAACAACAGTCATCTGTTGAACCATCTACTTTTGAAAAAACGGATATTTATGTTTTTGTCGTAGAGGCGGTAGAGGAATCACCAATAAGTTTAACAATTGAATATGCGTATCAGAATCAGACGTTAAGTAATGACCAAGTGCAAACAACAGTAAATCTAAACAAAGATCCAGCTTTATGGGAAATCAACGATACCTTAAGGGAGATTATCGCAAGGTACGGCTTCGATCAAAACAAGTCTTGTGACTTCTCTAAAAGTGAAAAAATATATGCTGATCACCGTCGTTTATTGTCGGTGAGCATCTTCCAAAGAAAANCCAGTGAGTATCTTCCAAAGAAAAATGAAAAATAATGAAGTGAATGACCGAAATTGGCTGGTTTATTCTGAAAGTAAAATATCTGTACATTGCGGGCCCTGTTTGGCATTCGGTCCACTGGAGAATAAGACTCAGTTTGAGAACGAAGGATTTAATGACTGGAAAAATGCAGAACACCGAGTAACTCAGCATGAAAACTCTGCGCGTCATAAACCTAGTATCCCTAGTTTGAAAGTTAGAAGTGAGATTGATGGCCGAGTCGATAATTTACTGCATGTCCAGATTGATGAAGAAATTACTTATTGGAGAAACGTTCTGAAGAGGGTTGTTGCCGTAGTGAAGCGACTGTGTTCAAGAGGCCTCGCTTTCAGAGGAAAAAATGAAAAGTTCGGTGATCCGCATAACGGAAATTATTGTATGATTTTGGAACTGTTAGCTGAATTCGATCCTTTTTTAGCCAGTCATATTGAACGATTTGGGAATCAAGGATCTGGAAGTACCAGTTACTTATCAAAGACCGTTTGCGATGAGTTTATTCTCTTGATGGGTCATAAAGTCTTAAAACACATTGGAGACATGATAAGAAGGATGAAATATTTTTCCTTAATCATTGATTCAACACCAGATATAGCACATGTGGACCAACTTACCCTCGGCATTAGATACGTTTTGGAAACAGGCGAACCGTGAAAGATTTCTCAAGTTCTTGCCCTCAGTGGGACATAAAGCTGAAGAAATGTTTTCTGCCATTATTTCGGAATTCAAAACACTGGGCATAAATATTGAAGCTTATCGTGGACAATCATATGATAATGCCGCGAACATGTCTGGTGTGTACAATGGCTTACAGGCTCAAATTCAAAGCCAAGCACCTTTTGCTTTTTTCGTTCCTTGCTCTGCCCACTCTTTAAATTTAGTGGCAACTGCGGCTGCTGAATCTTGCACAGAAGCTTGTCGCTTCTTCATGTTGCTTCAAGAAATCTACGTTTTTTTTGTAAGTTCGACACAGCGCTGGCAAAAATTAATGACTGAAATCGGGAAAGGGAAAACGCTAAAGAGAGTAAATCTGACACGTTGGTCAGCTAGAGAGGACGCATGTAGAAGTTTGAGAGATTGTTGGCACGCAGTCCTTAAAACTTTGGAATCAATCAAGGATGATTGTACTGAAAAGCCTGTAACGCGAAAAAAAGCGACGGGAATACTTTTGAATTTAGAAAAACAGGAAACGGCGGTAATGGTTGTTGTGTGGAATGTTTTTTTGGAAAGAATAAACAAAGTGAATGTTCAAATTCAGGCTTCTACCGTAGATTTGATCACTGTTGCAGATCTTTATGAATCTCTTTGCAAGTTTTTCGTAGTTGAACGAGAAAATTTTAAGTATTTCGAACAAAAGGCAATGAAATTAAGCATGTCGAAGCAATATACAAAAGACACGGGAAAAAGACAACCGAAAAGGAAAAAAAATTATGATGAAACACCCGATGAAGAAATGAGAATGACTGCGAGTGATACTTTCAGGGTTAACACATTTCTCGTCCTCATTGATAGACTCGTATCCGAATTAGAAAAACGGCAGGAGGCCTACAACAGGTTCAATGAAAAGTTTTCATTTCTGACCAAAATGAGTGAATTGTCATCATCAACCCTTACGGAAAAAGCCCTTTTCTTGGAAGAAATGTATCCTAATGATTTAGAGACTGACTTAGTTGAAGAATGCATACATGTTCAATGCCACCATTCTTCTGAAAGAATTTTGGTAAAACCAGATTCTGGATCATTGAAAAGTCTATCTTCGTTCCTGCGAAAACAGAATTTTCAAAACGTTTATCCAAACTGGGATATAGCAGATCGCATGGCTCTATGTACACCAGCGACAAATTTTTCGGGTGAGAGAAGCTTTTCTTGCTTAAAACGGGTGAAAAATTATCTAAGATCTACCTTAAGCCAAGAAAAGCTAAACGCCTTAGCTCTTTTGTTGCATAGTCAGAACTAATGAACAAGATTTCATACAACGTTATAATTGATGATTTTGCCAATAGATAATCGTGCAAAAAGGTATTGTAAAACTTTCATAACTTAATTAATTGAATTTCATCGACATCATCAGCCGGATTGTTACCAGATAATTGAATATATTGTTTTTAAACTGTAAGTAAGCGCAAAAAAAATTATTTAACCCGCGGGTAGTCGCGCCTGGGTCGGAAAGACCCAGTACTCTAGTTTGTGTGTCATAACTGTTTTTGTGTTAGCTCATTCGTGTCGTCGCGCTAGGTACCTTCAAGTACCTTTATAGGCTATCGGCACACCCCGCCGCAGCTAGTTCCCGCGCGGCGTTTGGATAATACAGACCTGTCAAGTGAGTATGGGTCGTTTCGACCCGTGTGCGACGTAATATGTAAGTGTAATTTTTTGATTTCAAAAATATTATTTCGATTTTATTTCTTTGTAGATATGGCGCGAAACCGTTTGAATGACCAAAGAATAGCAAACATTTTAGAAGAGGAAGACATTGAAGGTGAAATGTCTTCAGAAATTGAAGACCATTTGGAGATTGACAACTATGATTCAGATTCCTGTCAGAGTGGCGAAGATGAATTTCCTGAGGACGATGAAGTTCCTGAGCCTGAAGATTTTCGTTCCGGCAATGTGTCTGCCAATCTGCTGCAAAGAAGACCCGATCTGAATGATGTGCCTCTGAGTTACATCCGTCAAGGTTACTACCTGGGTAAGAATGGTGCTCATTGGAATATTGAAGAGCCTCCAAGAAATGTTCGCACCCGTAGTCACAATATCATAAGCCAAGTACCAGGGCCAATCAATGAAGCAAAAGATGCACTTACGCCTTCCGACTGCTGGTGTCTTATGTTTCCTGACAGTTTATTAGAACTAGTTGTAACATATACTAATATGTATATTGATACTATCCACGACAGATTCCAAAGAGAAAGAGACTGTTTGCCAACGGATGTGATGGAGTTGAAGGCACTACTTGGGCTTCTTTATTATTGTGGAAAACTTCGTGGAGCTCACTTGAATACTTTAGACTTGTGGGCAACTGATGGCACTGGATCAGACTTATGCATTGCTACAATGTCTCGCCAAAGATTCCACTTCTTACTTCGTTGTCTGAGATTTGATGATCTGAATACACGAGAAGAAAGGAGACAAAACGATAAATTGGCAGCAATCAGAGACTTCTTTATTCAATTCGATGCAATTATAAAAAAACATTACTCTTTGGGAGATACAGTGACAATCGATGAAAAGCTTGAACCATTCCGTGGCCGTTGTCCATTTCGTCAATACATGCCCAATAAGCCCGCCAAATATGGGATTAAAATATTTGTAATGGCTGACTCAAGAACTTATTATACTGCCCGTCTAGAAGTTTACACTGGCAAGCAAAATGGAGGGACACATAGTGTGAGCAATTCTGCGTCCGATGTGGTAAAACGAATGGTTGAGCAAATCAGGGGCTCTCATCGGAACGTGGTGATGGATAACTGGTTCACAAGTTTCCCGTTGATGACCGAGTTGTTTGAAGATTATGGACTAACAGTTGTAGGAACTCTTCGTAAAAATAAACCAGAAATACCACCATGTTTTGTTGTTACACGACGGCGCGAAGAAAACACCACATACTTTGGCTTTCAGCATAATTGCACGTTGGTTTCCTATTCGCCAAAGAAAAGAAAAGTGGTGCTTCTTGCTTCAACAATGCATCATGATGCGAAAATAAATCCTGATACTGGAGAAAAACAGAAACCAGAAATCATAACAGATTACAATGCTCACAAGTGTGGTGTAGACGTCGTCGATGAGATGTGTGGCACTTACTCTGTCTCAAGGGTAAGCAAAAGATGGCCTCTAACTATATTTTTTGGACTCATGAATGTGGGAGCAATAAATGCGTATGTCATTTATAACGCAAACATGACTCGTTTACAAAAAGAAACTATAGCAAGACGCAACTTTTTGAAGGAAATCGCTATATTTCTGGTAAAACCACAGATAGAGAGGAGGTCTTCTATCACTACTTTGCCCCGACATATCCGAAACAGAATGTTTCAAGTACTTGGAAGAGAAGAAAATACAGACAGACCGGCCTTGCCAGGGTCTAGTAATGTGCGCGGACGATGTTCGATCTGCCCTACCAAAAAGGACAGAAAAACCAAAACGCAATGCCAAATTTGCTGTACTTATATTTGTAGAGATCATACTACATTTATATGTATCAATTGCAATCAAAAACTAAGCCAAAACTAAGATCAGATTGTTGTAACACTGACAGAATAAAAAATAAGAATTTGGAGACTGATTATAAAAATATGTTACGTATAATGTTCAATATTGTTCCACTATTTAGAAGATTGTTGATTATTTGCAATAATAAAAAAGAATTTGTTTCTAGATTAAATAAACAAAGTTGAAGTGATTTTCTACTTCCTATATGGTAAAAAGTAACATTTACCAGTGACCTCTTGAATTTTATGTTTTATGTTTTTTTTTTTCTCTAAATGATAAACATTTGATATTTTTACGTTTGTTTTACTATCCTCTGTCTAATATATTTACAAATGATGTCGAAATTTCATTGAGTTATTAAAAACAAAAGATTTAAAATCTGGGTCTTTTCGACCCTCGCGCGACTGTTTATAACTTAAAAAGAGACGCGAGTACCGCCGGGTTAATTACGTTTACCGAATGTACATTATTTGGAAGTAGTATTGAGGCATACCTTACCCCGCCTTATTAGTAGTACATGATTGAGCTTTTACTAGCTTAGAAATATACCCAAAAACTATTTATTGTGCAATATTAATTAAATCGTTTGGTTGTAATAATAATCTAGAAACTGACACATTGATTCCCTAGTTCACAATCACACTAACTATGGGAAAAAGGTGATGTAATTAGGACGATAGTGCACAAATCATAAACTTACAATTTCATTGACAAAAAAAGTAATTAATATGATTGTGAACTAGGGTATCCAATTGTAGAGGTCGGTAGGGGCGGCAAAATTTGAATAGCCTACTGGCGGCAAATGTGTAAATCCGCCACTGTCTTGAGTATAAGACGTGTTACAGGTTTAATTTCTTTAGAACTCTATGGACCAGGACATATATTAATTATCCAAGCTAAGTATACACTTAAGAGGTTGAAGACCATATAGTAATTGTATAGTGTACCCACCCCCCTGCTGTCCAGGCAAGGGCGTGGAGGAAGCCAGAGTGGTTCCAACCACCTGGCAGCTGTCTGCTGGGGATGCATGTGCAGGTTTTCCATCTACGGTCACAAAGCGTACAAAGAGATTGATGTGGAACAGTGTAGATCAGAGTTTCCTCACCACTCTGAAAGTAGAGGCTGGTGAGCACGCTAGGCAGCAAGGGGGCCGACCAGTTGTGGCTTACCATCTGTCTGAATGGCCAACGAGTGTTCTGTTCCGGGGCACAGGTGTCGGTCGAGGCAAAAGAAACAGTCCCATTGACGTGCGTTCAACCAAGAAAGGCAGTGCGAACTCTATTTTGGCATTAAAACTAATTGTTGTGGTATTAAACAATTTTAGTGTTATGATAATTATTTTTTCATACATGCAAATAAGTTGGACTACATATTCTGTATGCATAGCTCTGGAGTATGATATATTTCACTTGAGAAAAAAAAACATGTTTTAGGATTTGTACCTTTAGATGTCATTCTGTTTTTGCTGGTGAACAAAATATATATGTTTATTTAGAGGAAAAGCATTACATTCGTTGTGTAACATGTTGCGGAAATATTTTGTGTGAAAGGTTTGCATTAAATTGGCAGAAATATCTTCCTTATACAGTATTAATTTTATCTTGTCTACTTAGCATACAAGCTTTTTTTTGCATGTGTTTTTAAGAACATCTATATTTTCCCACCCTATTAGTATTTATTCGTAAACACTAGATTTTTTTATCACTAAAGGTTTTTGTTATAATAAACAAGGAATTAAAAAATTATTTTAATATGCGTTGCTATGAAATAAAAACAAACAGGTATCATTTAACACATATTTACNGAAGGAATTAAAAAATTATTTTAATATGCGTTGCTATGAAATAAAAACAAACAGGTATCATTTAACACATATTTACTTTACTTTACTTTTCTCTAGCAACACACACTTCCACATTAATGAACTAAACTTTTCTCCCAGTGCTACAAACTATATTTTTATAACCACATATATTACCATTACAATTATCCTTCTTACGAAAATTTCCAACATACATATTGTTCTAGTAACATTTGTTTTCACTTCTACAGTGAAAAAATTTCTTCTTTTATATAAAAATAATTTTCTGTGTACAATGAGAACGCAGGTCGACACAGGAGCAGTTAGATGGAGACGTTGGCAGATGGCGAAACAGCAAAGTATAATTTTGCCACGCTGGCAGTTTCATGGAGTATAATGCTGGCAGGCAGGTTGATGGAGTAGACAGGCGAGCATGTGGTAATGGTTTTAGGCAGCATACTGTACTCAAATCGAACTGGCAATTTAGTTCATGGTGTTATGGCGAGGCAATGTGCAGAGGTTGGGCAGGAGCAGGAACCAACGGCTTGGTGAGTGTTCATTTTGGGGAGGGATGCGGTAATGACCCCACGGTAACGTCGATACATTGTCAGGCTCTGCGTAGCATTTGTCATCATTGTCAGATAAAGCAATCTTTGATATGCATTCTGTATACACCATGTGGCCGCACCTCCTTAAGTTATAATGGGTATACCAAACCCGTAAATTTTGATTCAGATATTCCAGATAATTCTTGTACAGGATTGATCATAACATGTTGGCATATGCACAGAGTCCCCATCCAGCGAGGTGTATGCACAAAGCTTAGGACAAAGACCAATAAAGTGTATAATGATACAACCTGCACTTTAATCCTTCAATACCCCAGTGACGCATTTATTGACCAATGGGAACCTTTGTATATTATCTAGTGCATAGTTGGAATTATAAAATCATGTTGCCAAATCAAGGGCTATTACTGCATACACATCATGACAGTCTACTTGATAAGTTAAGTAATTTGTATCGGAATGTAATTGAAATGAAAGTCCTAAAGGTAATTTTGACAAGTCCAGAATAGCAACACCGGTGTACAGAGGTCTGTTAAACCTAACAGATACTTTTCTCATCTCAATGAGTATCATACTTTCATCGANGCAACACCGGTGTACAGAGGTCTGTTAAACCTAACAGATACTTTTCTCATCTCAATGAGTATCATACTTTCATCGACAATTTGCCTCGTCTTGAATGTTGGACGTCCAATCAATTCTGCAGCTCCATATATTGTCTCGTATCACGTAACAGTGCAGATGTCCTGTTCCCAGTGGACATTTTGCAAAGTTTTTTCTTAAACTGAATTGTTCATGAATTTGAAAAACAATTTTTTAATGTGTACATTGCCTGAGCACATTTCTCAATATTAAATTTAATGTATGATGCCATCAAGTCTTCTGCTCAAAGTACAATGTGCAATGAATGTTGTTGATAATGGCACTGTATATCAAGTAGTGCTTCAGTGTTTCCCTCTGAATAACATAGATATGTACAGCGTTAGAGTTAAGAATTTTTCCATCTTTCTATTTGGGACAATTTTTTTTTGATGGTGGCCTATTTTCTGACAGACTTGCTAGAACATCAAAACACGTAAAGGGTATAAAAAAAAAGATTTTCTACAGAGATATTAATAAAAAACAATTAACTATTTAGCGCACACAATTTACAACCAGGATAAAATCCTCCTGGGGCGAGAGGCAGATCCGAAACAGTGTCGTGACATTTAACAGGAAAGGGACAAATCAAATTTTTTNCTCCTGGGGCGAGAGGCAGATCCGAAACAGTGTCGTGACATTTAACAGGAAAGGAACAAATCAAATTTAAAAAAAAACTGTATGTCACCTTACCTACATCATAGAAATTCCAAGACGAGTATTCATAGGTGATGCAGGAGCAGTTAGATGGAGACATAGGCAGATGGCGAAACAGCAAAATATACTTTCCCCATGCTGGCAGGTTCAGAGAGTAGACGATATAGTAAACTATATTCATGCCATGCTGGTAGGCAGGTTGATGGAGTAGAGAGGCAAGCAGGTGGTAATGTGGTTAGGCAACATACTATACTTGCATCAAACTATGTCATTTCGGTTCCCGAGGTTGTGACGAGGCAATGTGCAGAGGTTGGGTGGACGCAGGAACCAACTGCTTGGTGAGCATTAATTTTGGAGAGTGGCACTATAATGACCTCGGTAATGTCAATATATTGTCAGGCTGGACGTTGCATTTGTCATCATCTGCAGATAACGCAATCTTTAATATGCATTCTGTAAGCACCATGGGGTCGCACAGCTTCAGTTTATATGCCTATCAAATACCTTGGCCAGGTACATAGGCTACCATGTCTGCGAACTGACAAATAAAGTAACAGTGTGAGGTAAGTGTGGATGGTATCCAGACTCTGTCGATCAGCAAGTTTCCCCACAGTTTTCTCGATTGCAGTCATGGTGCACAGTGAGGATGCTCACGGCCAGCACTGTAAACAGTAACGGAACTTCATTCGCATCAGCCAGTGCCTCCCTTGTGGGTTAACCTTGTCATGGACACATCTGCGTCTCAGGTTAATGAATGGCTGAGACCAATGATGAGAGTACCAGGCATTCGGTACATTGGTATGATACAGCTGTACTGTACATGCATGCATGCATGTACATGTAATGCTGGATGAGTGGGTGCTACTACAACAAGCAGAAAAGGTTTTATTTTTAAACATAACCCAGAAGTGGTGTCCTGCAAATATGTACAGTGCAGCAGAATTAGTTACTTTGCAGATGCAACTGCCAGTAGGCAACACATTGTATGCCAGGCTGTGTGTGGGTACACAGGAGGCGTTTTAGTTGCTGTGCCACAATACAGATGGTACAGCTGTACACTTTCTGCCAGAATATTCTGCTGTTCCTGTCACACTTCACATACCTACCGTATGCCATGTACACTGCAAGTAATCCAGTATTGTTCAAACCATTCAACCATGGTGGAACATTGCTGTGGTGTTGGCGGTAGTGGGTGTTCCGTTCCCAACACCGCGAATATCCGTACCATAGACAATTTTGAAGTGGATGTCGAAACAATGCCTGTTTATTCATATAGTGAACAGGCGGACATGATATTCATGTAAGGGTGTGCCAATGGTGTTGGGAGACTGTCGAAGCTGTTGTAGGAAGAGGTGTTCACAGACAGAGAGCGGAGCCATCCCATAAAACATTTACTGCAGTGTTTCGCTGACTTACTGAGACAGGAACAATGAAAGGAAATACTGTTGATCGAGAGCAACCAAGCATGCTTTGTACACCTCAAGTGGACGAGCGCATCCTCCAGCACATACACTAGGATCCAAGTGTCAGCACCAGACAAGTGGCGGTGATGTTACCCGTAAGTCACAAAATAGTATGGAGGATACTCCATCAGCAGCAGTTGCACCACTACCATGTACAAATGTGCAGGCTTTTGCAACTGGTGATCACCCGGCTAGAGTGACATTCTGTCAGTGGCTCATACGACAAATGACCACATCAGTGTTTGCTTCTTTGCTTCTGTTTACAGATGAGGCAATATTTGGGAAGGTTGGCATCACTAACTTTTACAACACTCATCAGTGGGCAGATGAAAATCCACGTGCCATCATCTGGGGAAACTCTAGCAACAGTTTTGGATAAATGTGTGGGCCGGTATTGTGTGTGATTGTCTGGTAGGTATTTTCCACCACATCTAACAGACGACGTGTACAGGGAGTTTATCGCCAATGTTTTTCCACAATTTCTGGAGGTTGTGCCTTTGGATATACATGCAAGGATGTGGTTCATGCATGTTGGTGCTCCAGCACATTTCAGTCATCCTGTTTGAGCTGTGTTGGATGAAACATATCATGGCAGGTGGATTAGTTGATTGGACATGGTTGCATGGCTGAACCTCAACCCTTTAGACATTTATCTGTGGGGGCAAGTAAAGAGTCTTGTGTATGAAGCTCTGATTCCTAGTGCAAATGTGTTACACAAGCACATTTTTCTTGCCTGCGAAACTATTCCCCATCAGCCTGGGATATTCGGCAGTGTATTCAGATCCATGATTAGACATGTTAATGCAAGTGTAATGGCACATGGTGGCCATTTTGAACATTTGTTGTGATATGTGCTGACATAAACTGTCAACACAGTAGGGAATGTCATCGGGTATGGCATGTGCATAACACAATATGAATAAACATGAACTACTCAAATACGTAATGTCTCACATTTTGTTTTAAGGTTTGCCCTTGTCGCAACCCTCTTGGCAGCAGACTGGGTACCTGTACGAACCCTGCGTGTTTGTACCTGTTAGGTAGTTAATATAATAGGGGTAAGTGAAACGTAGGGTGTTGCGTCTGGTAAGCTGTACAATGTGGCCAATGTTACGTATTTTCAGTGTGTAATGGGGGACATGTGAGTTGGTATCAGCTGGTAGTAGCAGGTGTGATGGAACTGGTTAACATTTAATGTCTAAATACTATTCATGCTTACATCACACTGTTAATTCATTGTTCAGTCCACCGACATGGTAATTTGTGTTCATCTCTTAGTGTAGNATTCATGCTTACATCACACTGTTAATTCATTGTTCAGTCCACCGACATGGTAATTTGTGTTCATCTCTTAGTGTAGTATGCCACACGACTTCCTATCATCGCAGGTGTACTGCAATGTATTTGGTGGTTGTGTACCATATGCATTTATTCCTGAGAAATGGTTGGGATTAGAACAATGCTGTACCTCTTTATTTCAACATGTTACTTCATAATCCGCAACACGAAAAGTGATTGTTGACTGTCAACACACATTGTTCTGCAAAATCAGGGTTGCAAATCAGGGTTGCAACTCCTATTTTTGTCACGATGTATTTTGATGATGGTGACAGACATTACATGGATAGTAGATCTTTGTCCATTAACTCTTTATTCAGAGACTACCAGTTTGATTGTAAATACTTTTTGTAGAATGTGCAATTGTGTTGCGGTATGTTATATANTCTTTATTCAGAGACTACCAGTTTGATTGTAAATACTTTTTGTAGAATGTGCAATTGTGTTGCGGTATGTTATATAATGTTTTTGCTTTATTTTGCAGTGAAGAATATGTGGGTAGAGTTTGTCCTTTGGTTAAAGTTAAACCAGTTTGGCTGTACAATAAAGTCACATACAGCTTGGAGGGTTTGAGGTCTGAATGTGAATTANTGTTAAAGTTAAACCAGTTTGGCTGTACAATAAAGTCACATACAGCTTGGAGGGTTTGAGGTCTGAATGTGAATTAAAAACAGTATTTTATTCCCTTCAAGTTCAACATCTTAATTTGAATCATGTGTTGCAAAAAAATATATGTGGTTTCATAGACTACAGCAATATCAACTAATGCACATCTTCATATGAACATGCATAATTAAGAACATTGGGGTGGCTTGCCCACTCATCTTGATCATTTTCAGGACCATCACCAGTAAAATCTCTATACACCAAATATAAACTGTTTTCTGTATCTGTTTGTAGGCTAATGTTTGTTACCATATCAGAAATGTCACCTAAGTGAAAATTGGCAGGTACTGGACAAATACTGATGTTATCTGCAGGAAATGAAAACTATGAACATTGTTATAGGCAGGAAATTAAACCATTAAACCATATGGTGAAATTACAGGACCATGAAATAGTAGTGTTATATGCAGGAATGTTACAACAGGATTCTCCTGTACTATGTAGTCTAATAAAACAATGTTGTGTGAAATCATTATTTCCAGACTCTACATTGATAGCAGAAATGAGGGAAGTGAAAGCAGTTACAGGTGGAACTGCTGACTTACGCTGTACATCTGTACCAGCTGGCAAGACACTAACCTACTGTCGTTTTGTCTCTCCTACTGGGAAAGGATTTGGGTTTTCTGACACAAACAGGTATGAGAATGGGTAGGCTATTACTTTGCATCCTAACTTAGAACAGCTAATAATTTAGAAATTCATATGGCAAGTCTCTTAGTGTTAAACTTGCATGAATCAGAATTTTAAACATTTTTATTTGCATTTGAAATATAAGTAAATTTAGCAAAAGTAAATCTGTTAATTATGATGAACAATAGTTGGTTTTTGTATCTGTGAGTTGAGTCATTAGTGCTTGAACAACAATTGTCAGTTTACCATGCTTAGTATCATTTAACAATTTAAAATTTTGACAATATCTAGAAAAATTATGTAAAACTTAATCTCGGAGGCTTTTAATAATTACCTAGTGTCGCTCTTGCTCTACAAAGTTTTTTCAGAATTTTCACAGATGATAGGTAATCTGTCAGTTTAGGTTTGATGCTCTTCCACACACACATGCACACAACATACACGCACATGCATGCATGCACTGGTGATACTCACACCTGCACATTCACTGCAGTGGAAGAGGGAGAATTCCCAAAGGTTGGAGGGCTTGCAAATTTTGGCTGGCTATTAATATTTATTTCAAAAAGTGCGTATTGCATTACCTGAATTGATTCTTTAACAAAATACTAGGAGTGTGCGAACATTTGAAAATATGAATAGTTGTTAATAGTTATTTACAAATTATTTGTATTNTAACAAAATACTAGGAGTGTGCGAACATTTGAAAATATGAATAGTTGTTAATAGTTATTTACAAATTATTTGTATTTAAACTTCGAATATCTTTTGTGAAAATTGTGAATAATGTGCATTCCCATCTCAAGTGATTATTTATTTACTTTACAGTGTTGTCTACTCATTAGAAATTGTTCATTTGAACTTTTATTCTATACGGTAGAACCCCGGCTTAACAAAATGTCACGGTTACTGAAAATCTTTTTTCTATTNTAACAAAATACTAGGAGTGTGCGAACATTTGAAAATATGAATAGTTGTTAATAGTTATTTACAAATTATTTGTATTCAAACTTCGAATATCTTTTGTGAAAATTGTGAATAATGTGCATTCCCATCTCAAGTGATTATTTATTTACTTTACAGTGTTGTCTACTCATTAGAAATTGTTAATTTGAACTTTTATTCTATACGGTAGAACCCCGGCTTAACAAAATGTCACGGTTACTGAAAATCTTTTTTCTATTTTTCGATTTTGCTATTTTGTTAAATTAAAGTTTACCTATTTTAACACTCCAACACCAAGAAGTGTTTATAAAAACATGTTTTTTTCAAGTTAAAACAGTGTTTCGTCATTGATTGTATTTAAATTAAATACTAAAGTAATTCACTAGGTAGACATTCTGCAAATGAAATGGTACCCCCCAAGTCCATAAACGATCTGTAGTTAACGAAAATAAAGTTTAAACATTGTGCTCCGCCTAACTTTTAACAAGTGTGAAATCCATTTTTTTGAAAAAAACCTTTTTGTACAAAATTTGGACGATTTATTACCAAATTTTAATTTATTTAAATAGTAAGAAGTATTTTGAATAAAAATGTATTATAACAAGACTATAAACGACCTCAACGTTAATGAGAAAAAAGATTAAACATTGTGTGCCGCTTACCTTATAACGAGTGCGAACTCCATTTCCGAAAGCCTTTTTGTACAAAAATTAGACTATTTATTAACGAAACACAAATGTATGTCAATAAGCAGAAGTCTTTCGATAGAAATACACATCCCGCAAGGCTGTGGACATCCTGTTACTACCACAAAAACGTAAACATTGTGGCACGTGCTATGGATATATTTTTGCCAGCATACATTTTTAGGCAGTGCGAAGGTCAACTTTCTCATTAAAATGAAATAAATAAATAAATAAATAGTTTGTATGCTGCACCACAATCATGCTTTCATTTATCTAACACACTGTCGGCCCTTAGTGGCACATGTAAAGTCAGCCGACACGTGCACACAGCTGGTGCGAAGGACGTGACCTACTTTTCAAGAGCAACTGCGACAGAGAAGCGAGGTGGGTTGCGGCAGAAACAGGCACTGCTGGCGCTATTATTGACGTAATGTATTGTATTCAGAACCGCCTTAAATAAAATTGTATTCCATTAAAAAAAACTGTAAGCAGGTTGTTAACAGGCAATGCAGTCAATAATCGCAATCCCGAATCAAAATACAAGAAGAAAAGCCAAAAATCAAAGTTATAAGAGCATTACGTATCAAACACTGCATATGAAGACATGGCATGGTCACAAGATAAAAGGTAGTCATTGGAGGGAAAGGGGAAGATCTGTAACTCGCACTGTTATTGGCTACTGCTGTTTCTATGGGTGCATGATTGGATGACAGTTAGGTGCTAGAGGAGGGACTGCCGGGGAGGGGAGGCAGGGGTGAAGAACAAAGGAGCCCTTCGTGACATGTGTCCGCGCAGTCAACGCAAATCACAGCCGCTGGTAGTTTTAAGCAGATTTTAACCAATTTTGTTTTGTGTTTCAGTAGATGATTTAAGGGTACCTACTGAGAAATACCTACATTTTATTCGCACGGGCCAGGGAATTTATTCTTAGTATGTTTTAATTGCAATTTATTTCATTTTAGCAAGTATATTTTTATTCTTTTCATAAATTTTTGGGATTTTTGACAGTTCCTGAAAACCTTTACTTTAGATAGCTGTTTTCATTACCTACATCAGGACTTTACTGTACTTATTAGAGCTCGACAGCTACTGACCATGATAACTAATCATTTTTATGAATTTTTGCTGTTTTATATAGTGGCAAATCAACAATCATTAGATCAGAGCAAAGTTGTTTACATTGGTATGTTCTTGAATAACTCGCTTAGAAACATGAAAAAACCATAATTATTAAGAAAAACCATTACTCACACATTTATTTTCATTGTAGAATTTACGGAAATATGGTGTATTTTTCTTCTTTCTTATTGTTCGCAGCCAAAGAAATAGGTATGAAAAGGTTTTGTTACCGTGGTTATGCACTACCAAAACCACAATGTCTTTGTAACTTCTGTCCATATACAACATGACCTTGTGTGACAAACACACAATTTTTTTTTTTGTAATTACTGGGAAATTATGGTGTGTAATTTCTGCAAACACATTCAAAAGTATACAATTTCAATACATGATACAGCGACATGGTCGACACGAACAATGGCAGTGTCTCAATTGTCCCAGAGAGTGCCCTCTTGTGCTCTCGCTCTCGTGACTATGTCATTATAATGTCAGAGAGACCGCTGTTTGGTCATCTGAATTTGCCTAAGAGAACACAAAAGAGCGAGAGCACAGAGAAAGCACAAACTTGCTTACTTGCTGGTGTGTGCTCTCGCACTCTCTAGCCATGTGCCATATTTCTTTACGTTGTTTCAGTGTTTGAATTAGGTTATAGCAGCTTTCTGGGCCAAAACCACATCCATCACCTTTTACCTCTATGTGAATAACTTAAACTGTTTCAGTCAACTAACAACACTAACTATTATTCTGGTAATGCTACAATTATTTGTATAAATTTTTGAATATATGAAAATTATTTTTAAAAGCTGTGGCTGTGATTATAACTTAACATGATTTTGCGTCTTTTCGGCATTGGTTATCTGCATGACGTCGAAGAGAAATGAGAATGGTTGTCTCAATTTTACAGAGTGAGAGCGTCAAGCAGTGCTCTTGCCAGGTTGTGCGAAAGTATGCTTTCTCAAAAGAGTATTTTTTAAATTAAGACAGCCATCACCAACATGGCATCATGTCATAGTTGTGGTAGAACACAAACCAACANAAGAGTATTTTTTAAATTAAGACAGCCATCACCAACATGGCATCATGTCATAGTTGTGGTAGAACACAAACCAACAGCTGTAGTAGAGGGCTGTACTAGTTAAATTGGCCGCAAGTTGGTTGCAAGCGTTTACAATTAAACGTGTGCATTTATAAGGCTTTCAACTACTATAATTCAACTTACGGTAAACAAATTCTGTAACATACTGACAACCGCTGTCACAAGAAATTACAAACACAAACAGTTTGCAGTATGTTAGCAAATAGCACTTTAACTGCAAGCACTGAACTGTAGTGCTTGCAGAATCTGTTACCAATTCAACTGCGGAAATACGCCTATTGAACTTAATTGCTTCACACATGTAAACAATGATGATCGCTGAAAATAAACTGCAANCACTGCGGAAATACGCCTATTGAACTTAATTGCTTCACACATGTAAACAATGATGATCGCTGAAAATAAACTGCAACACCGAAGAAATAGCTTCCTGTCTTGATAAAGAGTTTATTTTTATTGCAAAGAAGTTATAACTGTTTTCTGACAACCAAAATGTATGTGCTCTTCCTTACGGCAATAATGCATGCACGTTATTATAGTTTTGTCACAGTGTATGTCTGCTATTTTCATATTTCATGAAACTTAAGTTTAATATTCAGAAAGTAATCTTGTAAAAATTATATACTGCACTTGAAGATGTAAGCATTATTTGTGTGGGAATGGTTTGTTGTGCGAACAGTGAAATTACAGTTATTTCTATTATATACATATAAGAGAAATAAAATGTTACTGGTAGCTGTTCGACATCAAAACTATTGTCATGTTATTCAAAAATGTTACTATTTCATTCAAAAATATTAAAATATCAAAATCCACTATTTGCACACCCCTACAAAATACCAAGAAAATATCCCTAAAATTTCTACACACACTCATTTTACTAGGCAAAGCAGGTAAGTGTCAAATACTGTTGCACACATAACAAATTACAAATTACAAGTGTAGTCATCAAATGAATAATTACTGTGGACTAGAGGTCTTCTGGTGTTGAATTTTTAAGAGGGGGTCAGATTGGGTAATTTCTTTGTTATAGACTATTCACGGTAAAGTGAGCACTTTTGAAAGCCCTCTCATTTAGTATAATAGTCAATAAGTGTATTTCATTTTAGCCGTAGACATTAACTTCTGAGTGTGGTGGAATCTACATACTGTTTTTATTACTTACGTGGCAATATTTATTTAAAAAGGTGGTTAGAGAATAAAAAAATGGCTGAAATAAAAAGGTAACTAGGGCCTCAAAAGTGCTAACTTTACTGTGACTAGCCTATACATAAAGAAACCATGTGTGGAAATTGTGATTGCAAAACGTTTTATGACTATATTTTCAATACATTGGTTATATTTAAAGTACTGCATAGCTATTATATTGACTTAAAGCAAAATAAAATATTGTCATAGTACAGTATTAACTAAGAAGAAAAAGCAAATGGGAAAGTAAAACATTACATCCTAACATTACAAGTGATTAATTACTATATTGAAGTGGTAACTCAAAAACAGAGCTTGACATTAAATTAAAATTTTTACACAATCTACATGAAAAAAATTCTCTTCCAACATTGTTTACTTATACTCATTTAAGGTTCTGATGGAAAAAAACATGTTCTTTCACATGTTCTGCTGACAACCATTCCCGCCTGCTTGTCACAACATTCTTATAGCACCTGAGAACACATGTTCACTGGATACTTCTATAGCAGTATTTCCAAATTATGTTTTGCTGTTTTGGTGATGCTTGGAAAACGCTTTATGTTTTACCTCCACCACATTGATGGGTCAGACTTACGTCATACCACAGGTTCCTCCAAGTATTTCTTTGCTTCTCTTTCAGCTAAAATTAAAAAAAATTTCAAAGCGGTATAACTAAAGCAAGAAAATTGTAAAGATGGTATTGTACCATTTAATTATTTGTAAATGTTTGTATACCTACCTTTCTCTTTAGCATTTGTAGTTGGCAGATCTTTAGACATGATTTGTGATGACCTGAAGGGCTGGAGCGCATCCGCATCTACTTGATTTTTGTTCTGCATCAGGTATGACACACAGGATCGGGATGCAGACCCTAATAAGATGGGGTCTGCAGGATCTGGTGCTTGGCTTTGACTGTTACATTGAATAAGGTAGGGCGGGTAGGCCTCCTACAAGGTACAAAGTCTAGTTGGACTAGGCTGGGCTTATGGCTGTTTGGCCTCGGCGGAGCCGCTGGCTTATATCTGATGTGCCTTACTGCTGTGGGCCGAGCACTCGTCGGTGAAGGTCCAGGGTTCGGTCTCCTGACCAGGTTGGTTGACGGCAGCATTCGCTGGGTGGCTCCGTACTGTCAGGCAGGTGTCCGGCTCGCTGTCGGGGTCTGGCGGTGGTGGTTGGCAGTTTCGGCAGGTTCGACGCCCAGTACCAAGGGCAGGCCCAGGCAAAGGTACTGGACGATGGGGTGAGCAGCTCTGGAGGTCTTCACAGGTGGCGTGAGTTTGTTCCCAGGGCATTAACCAGCTGAAGGCTGGAGAAGGAGGTTTGTTAAGCAGTGACTCTTTCTCGACGAGGACAGCAGCTGCTCTTCTGTCGTTCCACTTACTTACCCTTCTGTGGGTAAACAGCATTTACAATTAAAGGGTGCTACCAGTTCATGTCCGCACTGGGATGGCAGGCAACGATACCTCTAGATAAGTGTAACCCAGAAGGGGTAAATCCCTCCTTGTCAGGCCTGGTACTCCTGATTGGTCCATACATGATAGATGGAGTGGGCTAAGTGACAAGGGCGATCTAGCCTCTTAGTCGTGTGTTTTGCTAGTGGTCGGGGCTCTACCGTAAGTATGCACCAGGTACCTTTGCATACCTGGTCCACAGTATAGGTGGCTGTCTAATGTGTTGTGTTTCGGGTGACGTATGTAAAGTCCTTTTTAGGGGACAGGCCGCAGTGCTACTCTAGATTCAAAAAATCCGTTCACAAACTGCATTCCCCTGCCGCTCCTTTGCAGGGTGATGTTTACCGGGAAGGACTCTACAAACAGTTGACTCAAGAAGGAACAGACGGTGGTTAGACTGTAGAAGTGTTTTTTCCATCCAGAATATAACATGGTGACCTGTACTCACCTGCTTTGAATCAATACACTGATTAACTTACAGAAGATGAAAGAAACAGAAGACAGAAGAAGGGGCCTGTCAGCTTGAAGAGTCTGCCTGAAAGGCGTGCTTGAAGAGCTAGAGTAACAAATTAGGTAGTCGTTAGAACAACTTGGACGTTAACTGAAGCTGGGTTGTCATAAAGGGACTTAAGGGGGTGATGGGGTGATGAGAGTTGACGGCAAGTATCACGTGGGGAGGAACTGCGACTCTTCAGGGCTTGCAGCGTGTGCTTGAAGAAGTCCAGCATGTGTCACTGGTGATAACTGGGTGTTTCCCCACGAGGCAGAGGAGAGCAGACAAAGCAGAGAGCCTTAACGTGACTGGTGCTAAGGTGAGCTGCTGGTTTCAACTGCTGTTCTGCGGTGGTGCAGGGCCTTTTATACACCTGGCCCGGGAGTCTCTTGGGCTCCTTCAACCGTCAGGCGACTCCGGCAAGGTGGTTCCTCCCTTTGTGGGTGGTGCAGCACTGACTGCAATTTCTCAGGGAAGGCGCTCGCTTAGTGGCTNCTGGTAACGGGGTAGCTTCCTCATGTGCGAGCGGTATCCGCCGCTCGCTTAGTGGCTATTCACTTGCGTTGCCGACTGGTCTCCCTTCTCGGGGGAATCTGTTAGGCAGGGGCAATTTATATTGCTATCTTACTTGAGGTGCGTTATGCTCTCCGGGCATCCGCCGTGTCTCAGGAGGCGGTATGCTGGCCAGTTGTGCCAGTTGTGGTTCGTATCTCTTCTGGGGCATGTGACACGCACTTAATGCAGAGTTGAAGAAAAAAAAAAAATGTAACTACGCGTCACGCGTCAGACCTGTTTGCCATTTTGTTGAATACTGCCCAAAGTAATGAAGAGACACTTTGCTTTCTACATTTTTGCCAGTTATTCCCTCTTAAAATTGAAAAATATTACTGAATTTTGGTTTTTGGTATAAATATTCCTTGATACGTCCTTGTAAAACATAACTTTGCTTTATGTACATAGTTTCTAAATAATAATAAAAAATTAAAAATATGCCATTTTTATTAGATTTCAAATGTTTGGTGGCTTCAGAGGTAAGATTCTTGACAGCAAGAGATTTTTCATATTCATCCAAGGTAACAATTTTGATGTAAGGGTCAACAACCATACATATAACTTTTTTTTTTGTTGTGTGTGTGTGTGTGTGTGTGTGTGTGTGTGTGTGTGTGTGTGTGTGTGTGTGTGTGTGTGTNCCTTGTAAAACATAATTTTGCTTTATGTACATAGTTTCTAAATAATAATAAAAAATTAAAAATATGCCATTTTTATATTTCAAATGTTTGGTGGCTTCAGAGGTAAGATTCTTGACAGCAAGAGATTTTTCATATTCATCCAAGGTAACAATTTTGATGTAAGGGTCAACAACCATACATATAACTTTTTTTTTTGTTGTGTGTGTGTGTGTGTGCTGGGAATTTTTATTTTATTGAATGTAGAAGTGCTTATACAAATTAATTGCCCTGAGATTGTACTAAGTTGAGATGACTACTTATGGCATGAATGATGGGGATTATCATGGATCTTGTCACTTGACACTTCATCAGTTGCTTGGGCAAGTGGCTGAAAAATTTTGACATTAACTTCCTGAAAGTGCCCATTCTGCCTTGGTCTATGTTATTATGGTGTATTAGCTGAACTGAAAGTGGTTCCTTCAGTTCAATGAGTTTGAGTTCCACCTGGTTTCACAGTCTTGCAGCAGCTGCTTTGCATTAAGTCTCATGTCTTCTTGTCGTTTAAAAAATACATTTTAAACTTTTGCACTGTGTTTGGAATGTCTTACTATGTGCATAGCTTTGAACAGCATTGTGCTATAGCTTGGAAGTCTTTTTGTTGTATCCTTGAGTACAAGTTGCCAGCCATTTCAGTAGCAACTTTGATGTTCCTTGCATTTCCATAACCATGTTTATAAAAAGGTACACACACACACCATCCATCTGCACTCATGAAATTTTTCTTGCAACTTGATTTCAATGTTCTCTTCAGAATGAGATTTTTTGAATGAATAATTGCCTAGGCACATACTGGCAAGAGTGAAATCCTGTTTGATGAAATGACATGTGACTGCAAGATAAAAATTTGTAGCTCTGGATGTAAACATATCAGTGGTAAACAAAAGTGAAGCAGTTTGATTCATTCCATTTTCAAAAATACACTTCATCCTGTCTTCAAATTCTTTAATCATATTTGGTATAGCAGATCTGGTAAAGACAAATGCAGATGGACCAACATATTTTAGCTCTGCTAATTTTAGTATTTCCCTCGATCCTTCTTCTTCACGCAATGTGTATTGGTGTAGGCTTTGTACCATCCGCTTCCCTATGGATTTGGTTGTAGCCACAGCTTTTGGATGATCATGTACCCAAACATTTTGAGTGTCAGGTAAATTCTTCTGAATAATTTTCAGTTTGACATAGTAAATTTTAATTTGTGTTTTAATTTATTTGTACATTTCCTGTGCTTTAGAAAACTCAGCATATTGTTGCGTGTGTCTCTTCAAGTGTCTTTGTAAACTTGAAGTGTTACCATAGTGAACTATCATTACTTGAGAACAGTATTTGCATTTGGCATTTTTAGAATTAGTTTTCACAAAGTATTGTGAAACAGGGGCTGTAGAAAGTGAAGCTGCAGTGGTGATAGTGCTTAAAGGTGGACTTACCACATTTTCAGATAACTATGCAATAACTGCCCTAATGTATTTTGAATTTTGTGCTTTGGCTCATTTTCATATAAATAATCATGCCTTCCCTTTTTACCATAATATAGGAGAGTACATAAACATTCTGAAAATGATAACAGTGTTAACGGGACTAAGCCTGGTGCACACGAGCCACAATACTTGGCTTAACTCTGTTTTTCACATATTTTTTTTAACAAAAGTTTTAAGTTCATTATAAATAATTTTCTTATAAATTATTTTTGTAAAAGGGATTAAAACTTTATAATTTGGGTTAACCTTGTGTACAACATTTTTATAAAAT
This sequence comes from Clitarchus hookeri, assembly GCA_002778355.1. Lineage (NCBI taxonomy): Eukaryota > Metazoa > Arthropoda > Insecta > Phasmatodea > Phasmatidae > Clitarchus > Clitarchus hookeri. The sequence goes on along the minus strand of NQII01000385.1, from coordinate 325,886 downwards.
TATTAAGGCTTAAACACAGCAGGGGTGAGGCCTATTTCTAGAATAGCATCGTCTTGCATAGCCGTTGGTTCCTTGTGATAAAGGGGCAGAGTCCCGTAAGTGGAATGACACGTGACTGATCCAATCACGTGAAAGCATCAAGGTGGGAAGAAACTGCTATTTGTGGAGAATGGTTTTTATTTATAACTGAGCCTACACCATCCAGGTTTTTGTGTTTTGTTTTAATTAAATGTTTTACTTGTTATAACAAACATCATGAAGACTGTGATTAATAATAAAAATGTTATGCTAGTATTTAAGAACATACTACAATTTGTATTAATATTCATGCATGATGTTGAGATCAGACACAGCTTGGAACTTTGAAATGCTTAAAGTTGGTTGAAAATAATGTCACGGCGATGTCACTAAGGTTTGTTCATGTGGNCAGCTTGGAACTTTGAAATGCTTAAAGTTGGTTGAAAATAATGTCACGGCGATGTCACTAAGGTTTGTTCATGTGGTATGCTATTTCTGCTGAGAGCAAGTAAAATTTTTCACAAGCAGCACAAAGTTGAAGCAAGAGCAGTTGCTCAACAGGACGATGATACAAACACCAAACAGCAGAAAACTAGCATGTCAGAAATAAATAAATTTTATTAGGAAAATGGCAAACATGATTGATTTCCCCTATGTTATTTACATGAATAAAAAAATTCAGACTACTCAGAATAACTTACTTTCAAGGAAAATGTGACTTCAATATTTTCTGTATTAAGTGCATATCCTTGTGCACATCTTACAGGATATACAAACTGTTAAAGTATCTAGTTTCATCACAATTCATTTTAAGGAATACTATCGCGGTGAACAGTCAAGAAGATTCTCTATGGTTTCTTCTTTGTCACAATATCTTCTATGCTATCTTGTTTAGTTGTGTTGTGTTGTTCGTCCGGGACAGTGCTTGTCCGATCGTTTATAATAAAGTGCTTTTAGTATTCAAGGCATTTTACTTCAATAGGTTATGGGACCAGTCGCTTTATTTAGATGATTTGTTATTCAGTGAATTATTAAAGTTCGTTCGTTTAGTGTGAAGTGTTGCTAAATCCATAGCGACGATGGAGTTTGCTAAGCACATTAAACCACTGACCAGTGAAGCAGATTGGCCAGTTTGGAAGCGAAAGATTCGTGATTTACTGGATTACCATGAAGGTGCATTAGATTGTATCGATCAGAAGTTGAAGAAACCAGATCCGTTAAAAGGTGACGCAACGAAACAGGAAGTGAAAGATCACAAAGAAGCTTGTGATTTGTATAGAAAAGCGAATAGCTACGCTAAGTCAATGATCATTAGTACGGTTTCTGATGCAGTCTATCAGAAGATAATGGACAAAGATACTGCCAGTGAAGCTTGGGAGGCGTTGAAGCAGCAGTTTGAGGCAACATCAAAAGACCAACTCTTCAAAGTATGTGCAGATTTCTTTTCTTTTAATTGGACATCAGGTGATGACGTTTCCACTCATGTAGCCAATCTGAGGAGTCTGTGGAATGAACTAAATAATGGTTTAAAAGAAATGAATGAAAAAACTCTCCCAGATCTGCTTTTGGTATGTAAAATTTCGCATATTTTACCAAGTTCGTTTGAAAGTTTTAAATCTAGTTGAATGCTGCTTACCAAAGATGAAGTTCGTTCATTTGATGAATTGAATATGCAGCTCTGTGTTTTTGAACGAAATATGAAACCCTTTACAAGTAGTGAGAGTAATAAACCAGAAGCTTTAGTGGCTAGGTCCGATAGACAGAAACAGAGTTGTAATAGCTCAACTAATAAACATAAGCCAAATTACACTGCTCAAAAGTGGAAGCCAGGTAATTGTAATTATTGTCGCCAGCCTGGTCACTGGGTTCGTCAGTGTAGAAAGTGGATTGCAGATGGTCGTCCACGCCCTAATGCTGTTAGTAGTAATTCACAGAGTAATATCGCAGATTCTAGAGCTTCTACAAATACGATTGCTCTTGTGTCTATTCACAATGAAATCTTAGCTGCTGAGCCTAATGCAGAGGATTGGTGGGTGGATAATGGAGCTACTAAACACGTTACAAGTCGTTTAGATTGGTTTAGTTCTTTTAATGAGTTTGAGAACTCGTGCAGTATTAAGGCAGCTGGAGATGAAAAACTAAATGCTGTTGGTAGCGGTGTTATTGAGATCAATTCCATAGTTAATGGCAGGAGCCAACGTTTGCAGTTAAAGGACGTTTGGTTAGTTCCTAGTATTGCTAGAAATTTATTCTCTCCATTATCTGCACATGATAAAAATCCAAATAGCAAGTTCTAGTCAACCGTTACCTCCTGTTAGCTTTCAGTAAATGGTGCTCCAGTGCTGGTGGGCACTCGAAAGAAGAATGAAACATTATATAAGGCAGAGATTAAGACTGTTAGTCCGAGTAGCAGTAGTATCAACATTGTAGAATCAAGAGACCCACTGCAGTTGTATCATGAGAGATGGGGCCACCAAGATAAACGTCACATAAAAGAAAAGCTTGAACGCGAGCTAGATATTAAAGTCAAGCTAGATGACAAAATTTGTGAACCTTGCATTTATGGCAAGTCTCATCGACTGCCTTTTGGTACTAGAAGAAAGGCTTTGAAACCAGGAGAGCTTATGTCAACTGATGTTTGCGGACCTTTTGCTGAGTCATTTCAGAAGAAACGTTATTTAGTTGTATTTAAAGATAGCTACACTAAATTTCGGTATGGTTTTGTCATCAAAGAGAAGTCAGATGTCAAAATTGTTTTAGAACAAATGCTCGCTCATGCTGAGAAACAAGGTCACAACATCAAAGAGCTTCTAAGCGACAATGGTGGTGAGTTCGACAATGCAGACGTTCGAGAGATTTTGCTAAGTAGGGGAGTTACACAGCGGTTGACAGCCCCTTATACGCCACAGCAAAATGGTAGCAGTGAACGAGAGAACAGAACAATAGTTGAAATGGCAAGAACTTTTATGTACTCGAATTCTGATGTTCAGTTTCCACAAGCAATTTGGGCTGAGCTTGTTACAACAGCGGTCTACATACTAAACAGAACGGGGAAGTCGTCAGTAAATGGAGTAAGTCCTTACGAGCTTTGGTTTGGTAAAAAACCAAGAATCAGACATCTTCGTATTATTGGTTCAAACTGTTACTTTCATGTTCCTGTGCAGAAGAGGCGTAAGATGGATAAGAAAGCTCAAAAAGGTTACCTAGTAGGCTACGATGGTGAAGAGCGCTACCGAGTCTATATTTCAGAAGATAGGCGAGTCTTGTTATCCAGAGATGTTCGTTTTCAAGAAATACTTCGTGACTGCTCTGAGAAAGTAAAAGTACCTTTCCTGAGCACTCCATCAAAAGAACAGTTGGTTGAAGAGGAACTTGTTCAGCGAGAAATTTCAACCAACGATAAAGAAGATTCAAGTGGTGAAGAGTCCAGTTCCGAAACTAGGCCAGAGTCTGGATTAGAGCACACTGAAAGAGCAGATACCCGAAAACTGCGTGATAGAAACACAATCAAAGCGTCAACATATTATGATGATTTTGTAATGATCATGATAGCTGAAGAGGATCCACAAAGTTTTCAAGAAGCTGTAGGTGGCAAGTATGGTCAAGAATGGCTTAAGTCAATGAACAGTGAGATATCCTCTCTACTTGAGAATGATACGTATGATCTAGAGTACCTACCTAAGGGAGCTAGAGCCCTTCCATGCAAATGGGTATATAGAGTCAAAATGAAACCTGACGGCACCATCGAGAAGAGAAAATCAAGAATAGTTGCTAAAGGCTACGATCAACGTAAGGGCATAGACTACTCTAAAACATTTAGTCCAGTAGCAAAGTTGCAAACTATTCGTTTGATGCTTGGTGTTGTTGTGACAGAGAAGATGCACTTAGTTCAGTTCGATGTATCTACAGCTTTTCTTTATGGAGAGCTGGAAGAAGATATTTACTTGCAGCAGCCAGAGGGATTTGATGACAGCACGGGTAGGGTTTGGAAGCTCAAGAAGAGTTTATATGGACTTAAGCGGTCACCAAGGTGCTGGAACAAGCGTATTGGCAAGTTTCTGACATCATTCAAATTCAAGGCTAGTGTACTCCTCGGAACATACAAGTAAGCTCTACTTCCATCACAGTTCTATTATCTCATTCTTTACGTAGATGATGGCATCATAGCTTCTACCAGTAGAGTAGAATTAGAGAAGTTTTTAGATCAGCTTCAGGCTGAGTTTAAAATTACATCTGAAGAAGCGTCTTATTTTTTAGGACTACAAATTGAGAGACAGTCAAATTGTGATATAAGTGTGTGTCAAAAGTACTATGCACAGAAAATACTTGAACGTTTCAATTTTGTCGGTTGTAAATCAGTTTCTTCACCANTAATTCTCATTCTTTACGTAGATGATGGCATCATAGCTTCTACCAGTAGAGTAGAATTAGAGAAGTTTTTAGATCAACTTCAAGCTGAGTTTAAAATTACATCTGAAGAAGCGTCGTATTTTTAACGACTACAAATTGAGAGACAGTCAAATGGTGATATAAGAGTGTGTCAAAAGTTCTATGCACAGAAAATACTTGAACGTTAAAATTTTGTCGGCTGTAAATCAGTTTATTTACCAATGCTTCAGAGTCAAGAGAGTTTAATTTCAGGGAAAGCAACAGGAAGAGCACATCAGTTTCTATATCGCCAAGCAGTAGGCTCACTAATGTACCTGATGTTAGGTTCTAGACCTGATTTAGCCTATTCAGTCGGATTTTTATCCAGATCTCTTGAAAATCCTACTGCTGAAGATATTACCAGACTTAAAAGAGTTTTCAGATATATAGCAGGCACCCTTAATTATGGCCTTCTATATCGGCACAATGCAGAGAAAGGGATTATTGGCTGTTTTTCTGATGCAGATTTTGGCGGATGCCTCAAAACAGGCAGATCAACAACAGGTGTTTTAATAACTTATGCAGGCGCTGCTGTTTCATGGCTAAGTCAACGTCAGGGATCAGTTACCGATTCTACCACAGAAGCAGAAGTTGTCGCCGCTAGTGAAGCCTCAAAAGAAATAATTTGGCTTAGTCGTCTATTGAGCCAAATGAGTAAGTTAAAAGAAGTTCCAGTTCTACAGATAGACAATGCTGCAGCTGTCAGACTTGCAGAAAATGCAGAAAATCATCGTAGAACCAAGCATATCCGAAGAAAGCACTTCTTCATTCGAGAGCACGTAGCAGAAGGTAGACTGGCTGTCGATAAAGTTACTTCAGAGCATCAAGTTGCAGATATCATGACCAAGCCACTAGCCGCCCCTCGTTTGCGGATGTTGTGTGACAAGATGGGACTTATATAGAGTTGTATTTTTGTGAATTTTTATTTAACAAGGGAAAGTGTTAAAGTATCTAGTTTGAAGTGTTAAGTAAAATTCTTTATGATAGCGCCACTTGTCAGTTCTTCTATCTCTATGGTTTCTTCTTTGTCACAGTAAAAATAACCTTCCAGTTTTTTCTTCTATGCTTATCTTATTTATGTGTGTTGTGTTCATCCAAGACAATGTTTGTCCAATCTTTTATAATAAAGTGGTTTTAGTATTCAAGGCATTTTACTTCAATACAAACAACTTCTCATCACCAATTTGTGTAAAAGCAAATTACTTTTCATAATCAACACTTTGTTTGTAATTTTAATTTGGCAATATTTTTTGGTCTTGATCATTCTGCTATTTCTGCTATACCATGATGAGCATGAGCAGAAATAGTTGCTTTTTATAACAGAAATATAAACTGCTACTGCCACCAAAACAGCACACAAAAAAAGTGCTTCCAGTAACATGAACTTGAACTAGCAGAAAAATAGCAGAAATAGTGCTAAACTAGCAGAGTAGCAAACCATGCAAACACACCTTAGATGTTGATGTGTTTATAATATTTTCCTTCCTGGTGATAGAAGTTTCAAATAAAATGTGTGCACATGATTGAATCTATTCGGACAAGTTACAAATTTGTGATAAAGTGCCTATACTGATTACATTGATTTGTGCTCGCCTGTATCTATTCTGATGAGTGTTGTGAAGGATTAAACAGTGATAAACCAAATAGCGGCCATTGTAAACACTTTGTTTGGATCTGTGTGTAAAATAGCTGGTAGTATTGGATATACAAATTTTATAATTCTGACTCATGAATGACTTTTACGACTGTTCAGATTTTTTAAAATCCATATTTGAATCTAACTTTGTAACTTTTTTGTAGGCCTAAACGTATGAAACACAATGAAACAATGCATTTCAGTCATTGCTGTGGCTTAAACATTTGCCATAACCCCTATAAATTGTTGAAAATAGTTTGTTTCAGTTTATTAAAGACTATGTCCAATATATTTGGAAAGTAGCCCTGTCAAAAACAAAAAGTTTGGAGAAAGTAATAAAGCTGATGTAAATAGAAAAAAAAAATGCATATGGATACATTTGTATGCAACGTAGTTGAAAATGAATGCATTAAATTACTCAAGCATCATGCTACAGACAAAAACTTTGCCGCTTGTCGCCAACCAAAATTCTTAATATTACTTTTTTTTTAGGATGAAAGCCTGAGGGAAACATTTGCGGACATAAAATGTGCTTGACCCGAATCACTGGTAATTTAACTACTCAAAAATAAAAAATATGAATACCAGCTGACCTCTACACTGTAAACATATACCAGTGCAGACCTATGTTACCACAGAAAACTCAGAGAATGACACAGAAAACATATGCTGTAAACATGCCAAGATTAGCTGTTTTCAACAGATATTTAAAACATGAAAATAATTCCACAAGGAATTAAGTACACCATTTCTTGTTGAATAATTTTTGTGTTTCAAACATGTGTTGACAGCAACTAAAATTAAACATTTCACCAAGAGTTCATAATGAGTGCAAACTAACAAGACACACATTAGAAATTTACAGCATAACTAAACAAGGGGTTAACACGTATAGTTTTTTATTGTGTATGTGGGCACTCTTGGACATCATTCTTATTTTGAGGCTTTAAAGTTTAGTTGTTTTTTCCAGATTCTATGCATTATACATATGTGTTGTTTTTCTTCTTTTTTCATCACAGCTTAGCTTTGTTTTCTAGTACATTTTATGCATGTCATTATATAATGTAAAGAGAGAAAATATTGTGTACTTATGGAACGTGTACTATCACTATTTTTCAGTGTTAGCCTGCCGTCTACATTCAGGCATAGCAAAACATCCATGATACTTTGTACTATCCACTTGGACAGACAAATAATTTACTACATCAACAAAACTCAATCCTTTTCAATTTAATACTTTTTATTCAGGTGATTAGAAATATAACAGAGATTGAAATAACACAGCCCAATAAGTAGCACCCAAAAGGAATTACTATTTAAAACAGAATACAAATTTTTTTTTTCTATAACCTACATGAACAACTATAAAAATCAAGGTTGTTCATTATTAACTGTAGGCTGTTCACAGTACAGTGAGCACTTTTGAGGCCCTAAGTTACTTTTTCCTTTCAGAAATTTTTATCCTTTAACCACATTTTAAAATAAATATTGCCATGTAAGTAATAAACACAGTTTGTATATTCCACAGCACTCGGAAGTTAACATCTAAGGCTATAATAAAATACATTTATTGACTATTATTTCAAATGAGATGGCTTTCAAAAGTGCTTACTTTACCGTGAATAGCCTATAAGCACTTTTGAAATTGATCTTTGAAAAATGTCACTTCCACTATCTGCATACATTTTTATGGGCACACTGACTGGCATGCTCCCAGTAAAGTTGGTAATGATGAAGGGAAAGTAGTTTCATGGTATAATGTGTTAGATAAACATTTGTCAGTATATGGAAATTATTTCTTTTGCTATCCATATTATTTTAATTTGTACAAGCCTAAAAATCAGCAGATTTGTGAAATATTTACTTTTATAATAATTTCACAGTTTCACTTCACCGACTCATGAATAAAGTCATCAAGCCCATGACAATGTCAGTTTTACATATAGCGGAAGGATGCAAGGTGCATACAAGTAAATTGTAAGCAGGACTTTCGAAAGTGCTTAGTTTACCATGAACAACCTATACTTCAATTACACTAGCTGTCTATAATTTCATTCACAAATATATCCAAATGATTATAAAAACCTGTAACACTTATTTCACAAACATTTTCAACAATCTTTAAATATCATTATTTATTCTCATGCTACATTAATTCAGTATAACTAGGGTTAGGTAAATTTATAACTGATATAAGTTGTTTTCTCTTGCTAGTCGCACAGTGAAAAGAAACTGCCAAATGGGCCAGTCCATTAAAACAGTATCTAAATGCTGCTAAAAATTGATTAAAAATAGAACACAGCTATAGGCGCACACCTCTAAAAATGTCTGACACAAACTGAGCACAAAAATTAGCATTTTAACACTAAATGAGAGAGGGCAAGTAACTCTCCTAGTGCCATGAACAAAACCTCTCTCATTGTTGTGCATAATAAAATTGGGCTTGACAATGAATTAAATACTATAGAGGGCCAATTATAAGTGTAGTATCAAATCCCCTTAAAGTGTAAGGCATGATTACCTGACTGAGTCTCGTAGTACCATGTCATGGGCTTTCAAGCATAGCCAAAAGCATAACAAATTATGCAAGAGAACTACAATTATGCAAACAATTGCCATAGGTGGATAATCTCTCTGAGCAATTTGACATTTCAGAAAATTCAGGGGAAAAATTTAGTAAAGAATATTTGACAAAGTGCAGTAAGGCGACCTGCAAGTTACACTGAAACGTAATTTTGACTGGCAGCCAAAACAACAATTTTAAATTCAAAGTACAACACCACAACTAGGCATAAAATTACATCTACACTAGCCAATTTCACAGTTATTAACAAAATTATCTTAGCATACAACAGAAACTAACAACACTGCGTGACTAGACTCGCCTAGGTTCGACACGCCTAATCAGAGAGAGCGAGAGAGAGAGAGAGGGAGGTAGAGAGGTAGAGGTGTAGAAAAGTTCCTCAGCAGAAGGCCAGAATATGGGTACAAATTCCTACTCAGGACCGAGTGACATAGCTACTGCACATGTGTAGGAATTGGGGAAAAAGCAAAGAGCTTAATTTCAAGGAGTAGACATGTCAACCAAGCACACGAGTTCACAGAGAACCGCCCTGAAATAGGTAGCAGCAGAGCGACTTTAAAGTTAGTAGGATGCCTCCTAACACAGATGGCATCAGTAAACTTAATTACAGGCTGGCACCTATCGTGCAACTTGTACACAGTATTTTATGTATAATAATTTTTTTCTGTGCTACAGAAATGAGAAGATAATGGATCGTTACCAGCAAACTGGCAGCCTTCTGGAACAGTACAGTGGAATAAAAGTTGGAATATGTAGCATGACCATCATGTCAGTGCAACCAGAGGATTACGGCAAGTGGAGATGCAATGGGGTTATTCAAGGCACGTTCAGAGAAGGCTTTGATTTTATCAGTGTGATTCAGCAGGAAGGTATGAGTATGCAGACACTTCCTAAATTTAAAATACAATAGAAATTAAAAACTTTTATTTTTCACTTATATTTTATTTAGAGAGAGGGAGAGAGACACAGTAGAACCTCACTGTTACAACTCCTTCTTTCACGACCACCTCTCCTTTATAATCATCTTAAGGAAATTAAAAAATTTGGCTTAAAAAAGTGTAAAAATAAGTTTGTTGCACTATTTTTTTTGTTGTAAATTGTGTTTTTTTGTGGTGAACACTGTACTGCAAGCAGGGCATATCTGAAAATAGATACCACCCTCCCTAGGCTGTAAGTGCTAGGTAATAGCCATTGACTCTGCCCACCCCTGCCCGCTCGGATGGCTGAATGTTTCCACTCGACGCAACTGCAGACTACCGTTATGTCGTGCACTTGTTGCCATTGTGATCTCTTTTGCTTGTGGATACCTTCTGTTTAGTGGTCTGCAAGCCTGCTATTTTTAGTTCGACCTGAGCCCAGGAAGTCTACTGAAAAGTTCTCGAGCTCGAGCTCAAGCTCATNTCTGTTTAGTGGTCTGCAAGCCTGCTATTTTTAGTTCGACCTGAGCCCAGGAAGTCTACTGAAAAGTTCTCGAGCTCAAGCTCAAGCTCATGCTCTTGTATTACATATAAAATATATGTTTTATAATTAAGGTAATATTAGAGTTTTGAATATAATCTTTATTCATATCTGATGTTCTGAGGAATTATTTTAACCGTAATACACTTACCTTTTAATTGTTTCTTAAATGACGGTCTTATATTTTAGCAAACTATAAACACTGTCTTGTCAGGCACCACATCTCAGAACGATTCACGGCCTGTTTTATATGCTAATTTTGATGGTAATCTGTGTTCATATCTGCAGTTCTAAGGAATCGTTTTAACCGAAACATGTCTACCTTTTAAAATATTATTTTGTTTGTGAACAAGGTCTTATTTTTCTTAACCAACTGTCTCGTCGGATGCCGCATCGTAGCCAGTTCGCGGCTCCATTTGTATGCTAATTTTGACGGTAATCTGTGTTCGTACATGCTGTTTTAAGGATTAATTTTAACTGTAACATGCCTACCTTTTAAAATATTGTTTAGTGAATGTATAACATCTTATTTTATAACNAAGGATTAATTTTAACTGTAACATGCCTACCTTTTAAAATATTGTTTAGTGAATGTATAACATCTTATTTTATAACAAACATTTAAAAAACTGTCTCGTCAGGTGCCACATCTTAGGCATATTTGCAGCAAGATTTAACTAGCATTCATTACTCCATTTCTGGAGAATCCTTCTGGAACACATCTACCTTTTAAATATGGACGTTTCAGTAGTAAACAATGTCTTTTTCTTATGTAAACAGCAAAAAAAGTTTTATCAGTTGATGGCTGAATGACCTAACATTGATATAGAAGCTTCAATTTTTTAGNTTGTAAACAGCAAAAAAAGTTTTATCAGTTGATGGCTGAATGACCTAACATTGATATAGAAGCTTCAATTTTTTAGCCTGGAAAATATTTTGAGCAGAGTTAAAACTGCTAGAAGGTATTCGGCTTGAGCTTGATTTTCAAGTACTCTTAGATCTCTACTTCTGTTTTTGCTTGTTATTATGACTTGGATTTGTGCATGATTTTTGGATTTCTCTTAGTTTTGAGTGCTGTTTATTGACAATTTATTATGCATAGTTCTTTTAACTCCAATTTGGTAACATTTTTGGTTTGTTTTTGTGAACTATTTTAGAGGACCTACACATTTTTCAGTGTCTCTTATTTATAGTGATCAAAAATTGTGACTGAGATAGCTTACACACAGCGACAATTTTCGCAACACACCATGCCTGAATTGAGAAGGGAGGGGACTTGCTTCCAGCCCAGACACAGCAACAACCCCTCCACAGGATCCTTTCACCCCCACCTGGTCGGCCACAAGAGGGAGGACATCAGAAAACCATGCTGATTGCTAGGCAACCATTCCCCTTCTCGCCCGCCATGTAAGGGATGGAAAAAAGGTCAGACTGGTCGTGCAAATATAGCACAGCAGAACAGAACATTCAAAGCTGATCCCACCAAGCCAGATGTATCTTTGTATCACAAGAATAATGGCGGCGGACAAAATTTATGATAGACGTCTGACTTTTCAAGTGATTGTTTCATTAGAAAAATGTGGTTTTTGAGATAACAGCAAATAAGTGTGGNTGATAGACGTCTGACTTTTCAAGTGATTGTTTCATTAGAAAAATGTGGTTTTTGAGATAACAGCAAATAAGTGTGGCTAATAATATTTGTTTATTTACTGCCTTCAATAATTAATGGTAATGCAAAACCACATTCTCTGGTTTTCCCGTAAAATTCCACTTACGCTTGCCATGAGTAATGCTGCGCTCAGGCACAGTATTTGCACATTATTTAGCAACAAAGGGGTGTTATATACAGTGAACTCCCTATCTTCCGTTTTTCAGGGGATTGGCAAAAAATTTCCATACATTCTGGATTTCAGTAGATGAGGGTTTTGACATGTAAATCAACAAAATACAACTTTTAACCTNGAAAATTTCCATACATTCTGGATTTCAGTAGATGAGGGTTTTGACATGTAAATCAACAAAATACAACTTTTAACCTTATTAGACTTCATGTTTAGTATAATGATAGCTGTACATTATCTGCGAATAAAGTTTAACTAGTAAACACAATAAAAATGGGAATTTTTAAAAAAAGTAATACTATATATAATACATAAAAAAAATTTCACATCAACTCGTTTAAATAAAGAATATAACATCTCAAAATACAGTATATATTTGCTAGTAATACAACTCCAAATACAAGCCAACCTAAAACTTTTAAGCATGCTGAAAATGTAAATAATATAACACAGAGTGTAAGCAAAATTTTGAATGTCCGACACGCAAGCAGAGAGGTTATCGACCAGCGGTGTTTTCACGGCGGGCAAGACAGAGAAGGGGAAGCTGCAGTGGCGGGAGGTGTGTAACAGTTTACACCTCCACTTCCAAACAAGCCGGCACACAGAGAGAGAGGGTGCAAGGTAGCGATGCTAGTTGCTAGGCAACCAGCTCCCTCCCCGCTAGCAGTGCAAGGAGCGAGCAGTGCGAGCTGTATGGAATATCACCTAGGACAGCTGAAGCTTACTCAATCTAGGATGCTTATTTACACATGTTGGCGTCACCTCGCACGCGTAGCAAATGTCTGTCTTTTAAAGTTATTAATTATATTTCACTGCAAAAAAACATGTTAATTTGAGACAGAAATAAATAAATAAGGCAATAAAAATTTTTTCCCATACTTTTACGCCTATCGTGAGTTACGCTGTATTCGGGTTTGGTGCTTACCAATTATTAGACAACAAAAGGTGTTGGAATAGCTCCTTAAGGATATCAGTTTATTCTAAAGATGTGTGACTATATTGAAATAAGTTAATATAAATCCTCCAATTTCCCCGCAGATGTTACTGAAAATNTATTCTAAAGATGTGTGACTATATTGAAATAAGTTAATATAAATCCTCCAATTTCCCCGCAGATGTTACTGAAAATTAACTTTACACTTGGTAATACAAGTAGCTTGATGTTCATACGATGTTTGGAGACAAGGGGAGGTCAAGTATTTGCTTCTGAGCCTTTATTTTATTCACAAAGATGCTGTCCATTGAGCTAAATTTATATTTTATTTTAAAATCATGTTGATTTTATGCCAGATACAATTAAACACCAACTTTACGGGGAAAAACTACCTTNAATATTTTATTTTAAAATCATGTTGATTTTATGCCAGATACAATTAAACACCAACTTTACGGGGAAAAACTACCTTTAATCAAAAAGAAAACATCTTTGCAAATAATAATTCCTTGTTAAAATTAATTGCATAACATTTTCAGGTGAAACCATTTGCTTTGAAATACTAGTGATGATAGGTGCAACTATTTTGAGTGACAGATATTATTGATAAAATTTATACGAATGCCAGGCGCACCTTTCTTGCTTTGCGGCCAGGCATGCACGGGGTGGAAGCAAGCATGCATGGCTGAAAAAAGTACTTTTTTTTTTGGTAGGCAACAGCTGTTTCTCTTGAAGGCATGTAAGGGGAGGAGGAAAGGTTCGCAGCTGAAAGGGACAGGAAAAAAAAAAGAGAGAGGGAGAGAGAGAGANGAGAGGGGGGGGGGAGGGAGAGAAAAAACAAAACACAAGGACACCACACTGGTTGTTAGGTAACCACGTCCCCTCTCGTCAGGCGTGTAAGGAGAGGATGCCTGCCGGACTTGCACCACGCCGCAGTGATAAACAGCGGCATGCGTTGCGTATTTCACATCCAGTTATTAGACGTTTGCATAAACAACTAGTGTAAAAGCAATCATTGCAGGAAATCTTAGGTGACGGCACCAAAATATATTTTGATCAATGCAATATCCAATAAACAATGAAAGAGGGTAGCTTTATCATTATTCATATAGGAATTCTTCTGGGACAACTGAAAATTAACTGTGGATATGGTTTATCGGTATATGCATTTTTGGTACATAGAGAGTCCATTGTATGTCCTTGCATAATATCAGTTTTGTCATAAGAGTTGTGTCTGTTGAAATAAATTAATATTTTAATAACAAATCCTCTGATTTTCCAGCAAGATGCAACTGAAAATGGGCTTTGCACTCAGTAAAACTTACGATCTGCTCAATGTTGGTAAACCTTTTTGACTACAAGAGGAAATTCAATGTGGCCTTATAGGGTATATGTTTTCTAACAAAATGTTCTTATTTAATTAAATTAATATTTTAACAACAAATCTTTTTATTTTTCTACAAGAAGCTACTGAAAATGGACTTCATGCTTTGTAAATTTTATGTGCTGCTAAATGTTTGTAAACATTTTTGATGACAAAGGCAAGTCCAATATGTGCCTCTAGGTTATAATTTTTTTGTGAAATGTCTGTTTATTAAAATAAATTTATATTTAACCAAAAAAAATTGTCAAAATTGGTCCAAAATCTCCCAAAACATCTATTACTACTACCTCTCATTACGACCCTATTTCTGGAAACCATCATGGCTTGCATCAGTACTACTTGTATGTGTGTATATATTGAGTCCTTAGTACAGCTACTGAGTAACTTAAAGTTTTTCAAGTATTGAGTTATCTACATTGAAGTGTTCTTGTTAGTGCTATAAATAAATAAATAAAATAAATAAATAAATAAATAAACAAACAAACAAATAAATAAATAATATATGCAGGATGATTCTAAAATCATGGGACAAACTGTGAGGGGTGGTAGAGCTCACTAAAACAAGCAATTATTGTATAGGAATATATGGGCGGAAGTGACGCGTTGAGGCACAAACACAAACGTAACACATGACATGCAAAACATTGTTTATGTACAACGTCGCCGCTAAATGCCTTTTTACAGCAATGTTTATAATAATTGCTCAAAATTGCTACCACCGACAGTAATGCAAGCTTGGTAGCGTTGGTGGAGTGATTGGCGAACAGATTCAAATATGCCGGGTATTTCACGCACACGTGCAGCCGCACAGGAAAGTCGAGTGACGAGGTCTTCAATGGAATTAACTGGAGTCTCACAAATGAGGGCTTTCAAATGCCCCCATAGGAACAAATCAAGACTCGATAAAAAGGCATTTAGCGGCAAAGTTGTAAATAAACAATGTTTTGCATGTAATGCGTTATGTTTGTGTTTGTGCCTCAACATGTCACTTCCGCCCATATATTCCTATACAATAAATGTTTGTTTTAGTGAGCTCNCTCATAGGAAGCATTGTCGCAACACAATTTGCATGTCAGCGAATGGGTATGTGTTTGACAAGAGTAATTTTTCATGTTACAAGTAGATATCTTAAATTACCCAGTTGTGCAGTATTACATCCCTGTAAGGGTGAGTTGCCCAATTGTGCAGTATTACTGCCCTGCAAGGATGAGTTATTCAGTTAGGCAGTATTACTGTCCTGCAAGAATGAGATATCTAAATGACCTTGTAATAATGCAGTTATAATNAGTTATTCAGTTAGGCAGTAT
The DNA here is from genome assembly GCA_002778355.1 of Clitarchus hookeri. Taxonomy (NCBI): domain Eukaryota; kingdom Metazoa; phylum Arthropoda; class Insecta; order Phasmatodea; family Phasmatidae; genus Clitarchus; species Clitarchus hookeri. The sequence continues at coordinate 310,296 of NQII01000385.1, read as the reverse complement.
TACTGTCCTGCAAGAATGAGATATCTAAATGACCTTGTAATAATGCAGTTATAATTATCGGGATACTTGGTTAATTTTCTTTTGTTTTGAGAGGCTTCGTAATATTTTATCAGGATTCGAAGTTAAAGCTGTGGTAGCTATGTTTATCGGTCATATGTTTGCCTTTTCAGAAATATTAGTTTTTGTTCGTGTCAGCATTTGTAGATAGAAGCTTTCCAACTGCAGTAGACAGATTTGTTCTAGAACACTGATTATATTTTCACTACTAAGCAGTGCGACATGACGTGGGGAAAGGGATTCCGGCCCAGCCATATGTTCTTATTTGGTCACGTTTTTGGCACCCTGGGGCAAGGAGTGGGGGTAGGCACGGAGCGACTAATACCCTGTGTGCCTACTGCTTGCTAGCAGAACGGTATACAGAATCAGTAGTCAACCAGTACTCGGAAAGGACGCGTCTAGCGTGGCAAATATTCCCCACACCGACAAACTTTATCCTGCTGAATTATTACCGCTGGTGTNAAAGGACGCGTCTAGCGTGGCAAATATTCCCCACACCGACAAACTTTATCCTGCTGAATTATTACCGCTGGTGTAAATGGTCGCTGCCTTTGAATTTTCCTTTTGCAATGCTAGTTTTAAATGACGTGATTATTAATACATAATTAATTAACTACTGCGGCGCTGCTCTTTGTTTGTTTGTCTGGTGAAACTAACTGTTCGTGACTTTGCATACTTGAAGATTGTATGTTAACTTGTTCATGTGAATGTTAAATAAAAGTAAAGAGTAACAAATCCNAGAACGGTATACAGAATCAGTAGTCAACCAGTACTCGGAAAGGACGCGTCTAGCGTGGCAAATATTCCCCACACCGGCAAACTTTATCCTGCTGAATTATTACCGCTGGTGTAAAAGGTCGCTGCCTTTGAATTTTCCTTTTGCAATGCTAGTTTTAAATGACGTGATTATTAATACATAATTAATTAACTACTGCGGCGCTGCTCTTTGTTTGTTTGTCTGGTGAAACTAACTGTTCCNGGCGCTGCTCTTTGTTTGTTTGTCTGGTGAAACTAACTGTTCCTGACTTTGCATACTTGAAGATTGTATGTTAACTTGTTCATGTGAATGTTAAATAAAAGTAAAGAGTAACAAATCCGAGACTTGACTTTATTTTATATTTATTTGGTGCCTTTTTTTTTTTAAGTTTCATGTGTCTACCGATTGAGCAAATCGAGCTGTAATTTTCAGCAGCGACTTCTGAAGGCTGCCATGTTACAAACATGGCGGCCCAGACTTGGGGCAACGTTACAACCTGCCTACCAATAATTCGGGCCTGGAAATTTTTGTGAACTGTGAAAGAATGCAAAATACATACAAATTACATTTATTTACGAAATTCTGTAATAATTCCTGTATTCACAAAACAGCAACAAAATTGCTCATTAAAATGTTTCCAAAACCCTAATGTGGAGCATCTTAAGTGTAAACAAAGTTAACTCTCGAATNTAATAATTCCTGTATTCACAAAACAGCAACAAAATTGCTCATTAAAATGTTTCCAAAACCCTAATGTGGAGCATCTTGTAACGTTGCCTATGTTGTTTTGCGTCATAACAAATATGGCGGCCTAACTGTGTGGCTGCAATATTATAAAGCCGGCTATAACTGTGCGCGTGCCACATTACAATCTTTTACCTTGAAATTCTTCCAAACAGTTTTTCCATTTTTAATGTATGATACATTATTATCGCTCATTTATTTTACATATGCGCTGATAACAGTAAAAATTTTTTGTAATAGTCACGTTGTTGACTTCTTAAGTGTAAACAAAGTTAACTCTCGAACGAGAATGTTTTATTAATTGATAGATTGCTAGGTCAAAATATTATCGCTGTAGTACAATTCAATATAGCGATTTGAATTGCTAACTGCTCTTTTGCATGCAAAAACAATTTTTTTAATTCTTTATTTAAACATGCAATTCTAGTCAAATATGTTTGAAAGTACTGTAAATACGTAGATATAACACAATGAATATTTTTTTAGGTCAATGAAATAATCGCGTACTAAACATTTGGGCAGTATTTGTAAACACTCCCGACTTTACTCATCTTCTGTGATTTGTGGTTAGGTTTGTGATAATAAGCGAGGATACTAATTTTAGTTGTCTACTTACGTTGTAAAATCCATTAAAAATGCCAAAAATAGTAAATTATTTATCATGCCTGGGAATTTTAAAGTGAAGGCAAACTGTTTGGTAAACAGAACAGATTGCAAATACTGGTATGTAAATATTGAGAGCATGAAAAGAGACATGCGCAAACTAGGGATGGGAAGTATTGAATCACAACCAATATTTTACATCAATATATCAATGTAAAAGTATCAATATTCCTCATATTAATATATCAATATTAGTATACAATTTTTTTAAATAAAAAAAGGAAACTGGAATAATATTTTTCATACAAATCAATTTATAAGAGCTGGGAAATTAGATAATTCAATTACAGTAGAACCTTGATTTAACAAAATGCCACAGTTCCCAAAAAAAAATCTTTTCTGTATTTTGCTGTTTTGTTAAATTCAAATTTACCTATTTTATCACCCCAAAATCATTAAGTTGTTATAAAAATGTGTTTTTTTACGTTAAGACAGTAATTCGTCATCAATAGTGCAAAATAATACTTTTATTAAAATTTAATACTAAAGTAATTCATGAGCCATATGTTCTGCCAACGAAACGGTACCCAACAAGACCATAAATGATCTGTAATTAAAGAAAATAATGTTTAAACATTGAGCACTGCTTAACTTTTAATAAGTGTGAAATCCATTCCCGGAAGGCTTTTTGTAAAAAATTTAGACAGTGTACTAACAAAATTTTAATTTATTTAAATAAGTAGAAGTCCTTTGAATAAAAATATATTATACAAGACCGTAAACGACTTCACGTTAACCAGAAAAAATTGTGCGTTAACCAGAAAAAATTGTACGTTAACCAGAAAAAACTGTGTGCCACTTACCTTATAACAAATGTGAAATCCATTTCCGAAAACCTTTTCGACAAAAATTGGATGATTTATTAACGGAACACAAATGTATTTCAATAAGCAGAAGTCTTTCGGATAGAAATATACATCCCACAAGGCAGTGGACCTCCTCTTTACTGCCACAAAAATGTAAACATTGTGACACATACAATGGATTTTTTTTTGCCAGCGAAACACGAGTTTCCAAAACTGGGTTTCGTGTTCTGGTACTGCGTAACCAGAAATTCATTGATGGATCCACCAGTGTACACAGGTTGAGACATTTATCGATCATCATATTTGCATCTACTTCCAAATGCAAATTGTTATTATACATAAATTCTACAGTTTCCATCTCCCATTTGTAAAACTCGACAATCAAACTGACTGTATATTTTCGAATGTCTTGTGTACAGCGGCAAACACTTCACTAAAACCTTAGTTTGGAATGTAGAGTTTTTTAAACTCAAGTTTCAGGTGACAGTATAAATGTACTGTATGAGGCCAGCTTATGAAAACATATCTTTCGGATGGAACATAATTAGTGAGAGGTAGAAGGTAACACATTACTACTTCATAAACATATTGTGAGAGTTAATTTTTTTAAGTGGTTTTAAGAGCATGTCTACCATATTATTGTATAGATATTGCTTAAATTTTACAGTTATCACACCACAATCAAGTTCTTCCTCATGATGCTCTTACTTTTCATGGTCACAGTCCTGTACACAATGCAATAGAGATTCAAACACAAATTTGGGTGATTACATTCTGGTAACAAATTTACTTCACTATGCCCCCCCCCTCCCCTCCACAACTCCCCAGATATTGAATATTGGTTAAAATTTGTGCAAAAAAATTGATAATCATGTTATTAGTTACAAATCATATCAATGTAAAAACATTGATATATTGCAACAAAAAAATTGATGTAGCAGTTTTTCTATATTTATTGCCCATCCCTAGCGCAAGCACTGCAGTGTGGCTGTGCCATATGCACTGTACTGAACAGTGATAGTGTGGTACATAAAAAGGAACAGCTACATTNGCACTGCAGTGTGGCTGTGCCATATGCACTGTACTGAACAGTGATAGTGTGGTACATAAAAAGGAACAGCTACATTGGAAGCAATTCTGTGTAAAAATGCAAATATCTGTTGGTAGCAATTTTTAGATTACCAAGGAAACAAAAACAAAGAGGTTTCTGCCACTTCCCCCTTGGAAAAACTCAGCAGTTCTACAATCTGAAACTTTGTGAAAACATCTGTACTATGTAAGGAGTATTTTTATTTTATCAGTAATGAAATATTTTCTTGTTTTTGTGGTTGGTTATCAATTTGTGTTGGAGTAATATTTAACAGTGAACTGGCATTTTGCCAGTGTTTCTGTTATTTTAATTTTTACCGCAGTTTTATTATTTTCCTTTTTTTCATTGGTACTATGCTTCATAGGTGGAGGGCAACTGCCTTGTGCAAAAAAACGAAGATAGTCACATACCCAAAATACACAAAGTGTACAAAAAAAATTGAAATACTCTGTGGATGGTCATGATATGGCGATTCTGTTGGATGTAACAACTGGTTTAAAGGGACTGTGTTTTTGTGTTCTAATTAAAGTTTTGTTACCTACACAAGAACAGAAGCTGTATGTAGGTAGTGTAAATTTCTTAGAAAATTAAAATGATAGTGAGTGTTCTCGAGCAGTTTTAAATGGCTTGACGAAGTACAAGACTGATTACACAAAATTGACTGTGACTGTCTGCATTACATGATCAAGTGTACTCTCATCAGATAATCCTTTCATCGTTATTGTTATATTATTTAAAATGTTTTAATGTAAATATGTACTGATTGAAACTAGTAAATAACTAGTTCAATTCAGGTTTGGTAGAAATTGTTACAAAAATGGCAGATTAATGTTCTAAGAATAACACGTGTACTTTTAGCTATAAAATTTATTTGACTAAATGGCTAAATTTTATTGGCAAAATCAGCTCATTTTATTTACCATAAAAGTGGGGACATATAGTCCATTCACGGTTACTTCACACTTTCCTGAAGTACTGCTAAAGTTCTACTTTTGGTTACTGATTACATATCCTTCCGCTACATGTAAACATAAACACTGCCATGTGGCTTCCACGTTTTAACTGTCAAATGCTTTGTTTACCGTTTACAGCTGTTCAAAGATATCTGTCATATTTCAAAAACCATTATGTACAAATGTTTACAATTTAGGCCATATTTAGGTCACCTTTATGACTTTTTAACAATATCTGTATTGACAATAGTTCTTAAAGTTATTATTTTACATAGATAATATATTTGTTATACACAATATATATTTTGCAGNCTGTATTGACAATAGTTCTTAAAGTTATTATTTTACATAGATAATATATTTGTTATACACAATATATATTTTGCAGCGACTGTGTTTAACCCTGTTACAGCTGTGGGGGAAAGAACTGTAGTATTTCACCTCTTGTTATTGATGTGTGTTGGGGTATTTAATTAAAATAACGGCCTTAGTTGGAGCAAATATTAAAACTAAGGAGCAACCAGTCCAAAAAAAAGACAGTAAATTCAAACCGCAACTCTTGTTTATTTTTTGTACATAGCAGCGACAAATGCAAAAGATAGTGGTGAACATGCACAAAGTAGGCCTACCGTAACTTTTATTCTGCTCATATTCTTTGCATAGGTACTTAGTTTTTACTANCTGTATTGACAATAGTTCTTAAAGTTATTATTTTACATAGATAATATATTTGTTATACACAATATATATTTTGCAGTGACTGTGTTTAACCCTGTTACAGCTGTGGGGGAAAGAACTGTAGTATTTCACCTCTTGTTATTGATGTGTGTTGGGGTATTTAATCAAAATAACGGCCTTAGTTGGAGCAAATATTAAAACAAAGGGCAACCAGTCCAAAAAAAAGACAGTAAATTCAAACCACAACTCTTGTTTATTTTTTGTACATAGCAGCGACAAATGCAAAAGATAGTGATGAACATGCACAAAGTAGGCCTACCGTAACTTTTATTCTGCTCATATTCTTTGCATAGGTACTTAGTTTTTACTAGGTTTATTTAATTATTTATTAAAAATTTTCTGGTTGGGCTTAGTAATTTGTTGGGATTGTGGCAAACATTCAAATCACAGAAACATAAGCACATTACACTACTGTGTTTCAAACACCTAGGGCAATGTCACAAAGTTGTGATAAATAAACGGACGTGAATTTAAATAATTAACTTCTTCATAAAAACAGTTAATGGTTAAAATGTATGAATTTTGCATGTCCAATATTTGCAATCTCACACACACCGGACCAGCGTAATGACCACAACGCAGCCACACCCTTTCACACGCAACGGTCACGACGCACATTACAGTATATTTACTATTGCAATGGAAACACAGATTTATCACAACATCGTAACTTGCTTAGGTAGGTTTAAAAAACACTTGTAGAAACTTGATGTGGTAATTTGAAGTATTTTCCGAAGCAAGAAAAATTAACGCTTCGTTGAACAGCAACATGCCATATCAAGGCGCCACTCACCAGACACCACTTCTGCCAACTTCGAATTTGTAACCCTCCCACCATCACATCTAAATATAAGTATTTGACGTGACCAAGCTTGGCTACGGTGAAAAAGCCCACTTGATCCGCGGTGTTCCCAGAGTTGTGAAGTGATATGTATGTGCCCGGCGCCACAGCTCTGCGGTGAGCTGATAAGTTGTAGGGTCGTTCGTCGACGGCCTAGGGGTTCTGGTAAACACTCCGTCATACACAAGATGCCGAGGCTGTGGGCCAGCTCGCACGCCTGACTTAATTATGAATAAAATAGAGTGATGTGATAGATGGATAGAGATATAGATAGATAGATAGATAGAGATATATAGATAGATATACGCGCGCACACACGCANATAGATAGAGATATAGATAGATAGATAGATAGATAGAGATATAGACAGATAGATAGAGATATAGATAGATAGATAGAGATATAGATAGATAGAGATATAGATAGATAGAGATATATATAGATAGAGATATAGATAGATAGAGATATAGATAGATAGAGATATAGATAGATAGAGATATGGATAGATAGATAGATAGAGATAGATAGATAGATAGAGATAGATAGATAGATAGAGATATAAATAGAGATATAGATAGATAGATAGATAGATAGAGATATATAGAGATATATAGAGATATATAGATAGATATACGCGCGCACACACGCACAAGCTCCGCTCCACCGACAGCCTATTTGGAGTTTCTTCCTTTGTCAAAAAAAAAAAATAACATGCCATTAGGGCTTACACACCATATTTTGCGCTGATATTTTTTACTGTAACAATGAAATATGTTTCCATCAGGGCTACCGAAATATTTACATATTTCAATACGAAACGTTTAATTTACAAATAGGATACCAAAAACTTGGTTAAAACAATATTTTAACTGTGAACTATTTCTTACTAGCCGTTGCCAAAACATTGCTGCTCTCACTGTTTTCAATATGTATTGAATACAAAATAAATATTACAAGTTATAGAAGATACTAAGTTAAAGTTTCATTTATATACAATATTTTGAAGTTAATCACGGTGTTATATGTTTGTGGTATAAAAGTTATTGAAAATACAGGTTGACATGTTACTCCTAGGGTGATTTTTTATAGGTTCGTCTCAAACATCCGAAGAAACTTGAATGGATTATACCAATAGTGTCTTACTTCATATACAAGTGACGTAGTTTTATGTAAATCACAAATTGTCATTTGTCTTTAATACAACATTTATAGGTTATTCACAGTAAAGTGAGCACTTCTGAAAGCCTTCTCATTTGGAATAATAGTCAATAAATATATTTAATTTTAACCTTCGATTTTAACTTCCGAGTGCAGTAGAATATTTACACTGTGTTTATTACTTATATGGCAATATTTATTTGAGTAGGTGGTTATGGGATTAAAATTGGCTGATAGGAAAAAGTAACTAGGGCCTGAAAAGTCCTCACTTTACTGTGAATAGCCGATAAGAATATTGAATCATTTTCTTTTCTATCTAAAACTTAGTGTGAAGGCCTATTTTTAAATACGTCTCAGATGTCTTAGGTAATTAGTGATTTCATATTTGTTCCAAGTTCATTACTTCAAATGCAGTATTTCCATAGAGTACACAAAATAATATTAGAAGCAACAGCTGAAAACTGGTAAACAAATAACATTTTAAACTGTGGGTATATGTTGTTTCCAGCCAGCTGTATCCAGTTCATCTGCATTTGAATTTTGTTTGTATAGTATTTATGGGTTCCAAAGGAAATAAAATACCATGTTTTTAATTATACTTGGCACCTGGAAAGGTGTCGACAAAGCGATAAAAATAATAAAAGGAAATACTAACAAAGAAGACAAAAGGAACAGCCACACAAAGAAGACAAAAGGAACAGCCACACAAAGAAGNATACTAACAAAGAAGACAAAAGGAACAGCCACACAAAGAAAGTCCCGTCACGTTAATTTTTGAACAGCATAAGGCATCACATTGAAAGTTTTGTGGTTGTCAAGAAGCCACTATTGTCACTCTGGGTCAAAAATCGGAATTGTTACTGTCCACACACTACATCTAGGCAGGTTAATTGTGAGGAAACCTGAACGAGGGGGGAAGTAACTGTGTGCACACTGAAGTCACTGTGCCATTAATGGCAAAAACATTAGGCACCATGCTTCAAACAAAGCACAGTACGTATCAAACAATGGAGCCCTGCACTGGACATTTATAGATATTACAGTTTTATATAGTATGGATAGGGAAATTTTTTAGACAATAAGGGAGTTTTGCAATGCAGAACCTGCAAACAAATGTGTTGTAAATTATTAACGTCTTGTTCAGATTTAAAAAATTACTTTATAGTCTTACACTATTCTTATCGTTGATACGAACACANCACAAAGAAGACAAAAGGAACAGCCACACAAAGAAGACAAAAGGAACAGCCACACAAAGAAAGTCCCGTCACGTTAATTTTTGAACAGCATAAGGCATCACATTGAAAGTTTTGTGGTTGTCAAGAAGCCACTATTGTCACTCTGGGTCAAAATCGGAATTCTTACTGTCCACACACTACATCTAGGCAGGTTAATTGTGAGGAAACCTGAACGAGGGGGGAAGTAACTGTGTGCACACTGAAGTCACTGTGCCATCAATGGCAAAAACATTAGGCACCATGCTTCAAACAAAGCACAGTACGTATCAAACAATGGAGCCCTGCACTGGACATTTATAGATATTACAGTTTTATATAGTATGGATAGGGAAATTTTTTAGACAATAAGGGAGTTTTGCAATGCAGAACCTGCAAACAAATGTGTTGTAATTATTAACGTCTTGTTCAGATTTAAAAAATTACTTTATAGTCTTACACTATTCTTATCGTTGATACGAACACAACAAAATATCTTAAGGGAAACTGGAACAAAGAACAAAAGGTTACTGACCTAACAAGGAATAAATTCTCATACACTGTACAATGAGGCTCAACGTATGGCATCTCAGACAAATTAGATTATAATAAAGATCACTAGTGTGTTTCTCACACCCTCCCGTGATCTAATGGTCCTAAACAAGATACACAAAAAAAAAATTTCTACAAAATTTTTTTAGTTCTAACTTACTGACACCATGAATCTGCTTGGGACTTGGAACAGCTTTTGTCAATACATCTTCAACCATCTAATCATTTGACAAATAGTGAACCACAATTTATTTGTTCTCTACAGCTTCTCTAATAAAATGATGTCTTAGTTCGCCTATGAAACAGTGGATTATGCGACAATTTTTGTGCACTTTGATTGTCATTCAAAATGGTAACAGGTTTTTCCCTGTCACAGATCTCACCCAAAAGTCCTTTGAAATGAATGGCTTCTTTCGTGACCTCACTCATTGCCAGATACTCTGCCTTAGCACACTGGAAAGTGCCACAGTCTTTTGCTTTCTGGACTCCCAACTAACTGTAGCATCACCCATCTTGAACATGTAGCCTGTGTAGGATTTGCGATCCAATTCATCACCTGCTCAGTCAGCAACCACGTAAGCTACAATATCTTTTTCAGTCTTGTTGAACACTAGATCATAGTCTAAGGCAGCGGTTCCCAAACTTTTTCTGCCACGACACCTTTAATAAGTTACTGTTTTTGTGAAAAATTTTGAACCCATAAAGTTCTTCATTTTTGCACCTATGCAAAATGCCTAAGTGGTTGGTTTGTATAATAAAGTAGGCTTTAAATTAACAATTTTACTTACNTTTTTGCACCTATGCAAAATGCCTAAGTGGTTGGTTTGTATAATAAAGTAGGCTTTAAATTAACAATTTTACTTACCCAGCAACTTTTATTTTGGTAACATTTTAACATGCCTACATTCGGGGCACCAGTTCTCGAACTTAGGCTACTGTACGTCGCTGTGGTGCATGGTTGCCTACACTCGGGATGCCAGTCAGTCCACTAATTTAATGACAGTGGCACTAAAGATTATTTAGATATATTTTTATGGTTCTTAAATTTTGTTTGGCGATTTGCGGAACCCTTTTGAGGTTTAGACAGAACCCTAAGTTTCCGCGGAACACAGCTTGGGAATCGCTGGTCTAAGGCCCTTCAAGTATCTCATCACTCTCTTGGCCGTAGCCCACTGCTCAACATTATAAAACTTATCCAAAACACTGCATGCATGAGCAATGTCTGACCTGGTACAGATGGCCAAATACATTACCAAACACCCCAATAGCTGTTGATATGGCTGGTTTGCTGATCTATTGCCATCATTCATAGCCTTGGTCAGTTTAATAGTCATTTACATGGGTGTTCCCACTGGTTTTCAGTCCAACATTCCAAAGTGCTCCAAGATTTTTTCTATATATATCCTTTGGTTGTTTCTGTTTCACAATTTCTAACAATCCTCATTCCAAGACATCCATCTTCTTCACCAAGGTCTTTAATTATGATTCTCTTGTCAAGTTCTTCCACCAGTCTTGATTTATCAGCTGTATTGTTGCAGAACACAAAGAAATCATCAACATAATGAGCAACAATCATAATAGACTCGTGATTCCTCTTCTGATAAAGACATGGTTCGTGCTTTGACCTCATCAACCCGAACTCCATCAAAGTCTTATGACTCTGTTTATTCCAAACTCTTGATGCTTGTTTAAACCCATAAATGCCTTTTTTTTACTTAACACACCTTTCCACTGTATTGTTGGCTTACAAAACCTTCTAGCTGTTCCATGTAAATCTCATCTTCCAATTTACCACTGAGGAAAGCAGTTGTCACATCAATGTGATCCACTTTCAGATCTAGTTTTGCAGCTAATTAAAACAGTATTCTAATAGTGGAATGTCTTACAACAGGTGCAAAGTCTCACGATAGTTTACACCATATTGTTCGGTGAATCCTCTTGCTACCAACCTGGTTTTGTACCTCTGAAAATCACCATTTGCACCNAGTTTACACCATATTGTTCGGTGAATCCTCTTGCTACCAACCTGGTTTTGTACCTCTGAAAATCACCATTTGCACCTTTTTTGATTTTAAAAACCCATTTTCACTTAACTATGTTTTGTCATTTGGATGCTCAACTAGTTCCTATGTTTTGTTCTCTATTAAAAAGTCGTATTATTTTGGCATGGCAAGCTTCCATTTTTCTTTGTCCTTGCCAGACAATGCCTCCATTGCNCTATTAAAAAGTCGTATTATTTTGGCATGGCAAGCTTCCATTTTTCTTTGTCCTTGCCAGACAATGCCTCCATTGCAGTAATGGGATCATTTACAGTTTCACTGCAAGGTGCAAGGTGAGCAAATACTCTGGAAACCTGTTTTGGGGCCGCTCTTGAAAGGATATCTAGATTCTGTAATCTGCTGACCATCTTCATTTGGTTTATACTCCTCATCCGGCCTAACATACACTTGTAAAAGTTCTTCTGTCTCTTTAGACCACCCTCTCCAACCTTCTTTCATTTGCACCTCAGGCTGCTCAACTTCAGTTGGAACATCTAATTCCACAGACTGACAACACCTTCAACAACATCAGAATTCATATTTGAATCAATGNCTAATTCCACAGACTGACAACACCTTCAACAACATCAGAATTCATATTTGAATCAATGCTGCTGTTTTCAGCCTCCTCAGAAACTGTACATCTCTAGTCTTCTGTACTTTTGTTTGTGACTTGGGATCAATAAATTGCCTTTGGTCAATTCACAATACTCAACAAAAACTTTTTCCTTACTTTTAAAATCCAATTTTTCCCTTTTCTATTTTGTAATATGAACAAATGCTTTACAGCAAAAAACTCTGAGATGACTTGCATTTACTTTGTATCCTGTCCATGCCTCTTCAGGAGTGACATCTTTCACTGCTTTTTTCAGTAACCTGTTTTTCAAGTAGATGGCAGTGTTGACTGCTTCAGCCCAGAAGCCTTTCCCTAAACCAGCTTCTTGAAGCATAGTCCTGGCTTTCTCAGCAATTGCATGGTTGGCCCTCTCAGTTACTCCATTTTGCTGAGGGGTGTACTGACTGTCAATGAGAAACCGTTTCAGATCATTGTTTATGTATTCCGCACCATTGTCAGTGTTCAGGCATTTAACTTTCATGCCGGTTTCAGTCTCAACAGCTGCCTTGAATTCTTTAAATTTTCCACAAACTTCATCCTTAGATTTAAGTAAGTATCCAAATGTCTTATGCGTAAGATCGTCAGTGAAGCTCAAGAAGTACCAAGCACCACCAAATGACTTCTGACGTTGGACCACAAACATGAGAATAAATAAGTCCCAATTTATCTGAGGCTGTTTGCAATATTCTTTTGGAATGGTTTTCTAATCTGCTTTCCCTTAATGCATGCTATGCACAATTTCTTGTTAAAATCTGAATAAATTATGCCAGCAACTATACTTTTCTTTGAGTAGTTTTAGTCCCTGCATGCCAAGATGTGCAAACCTTTTATGCCACAGTTTTTGTGTGGCTTCACTACCAAAGTATTGGCCATCTCGGAATGCAAGTTCAGTTTGTACAGGCCACTGAAATTTGTTGCTGTTGCTCTAATCTCTCCTTGCACTAAAAATCATTTCTGTGATACATGCCACAATCAGATTCAGAAAAAACAACAGCACATTTCCCTACCATTAACAGAAAAAAGGCTGAAAGAAATGTCAAATATTATCAACTCTAACAGTACCAAGATTTTCATGTAACTATCCTTCAAAGCTTGTAGAATGTCATCATTTTCGACAGTGATTTCTTTGTTTGTAGTGTCCCTGTGGTTCCTCAACCAGTCTNGTTTGTACAGGCCACTGAAATTTGTTGCTGTTGCTCTAATCTCTCCTTGCACTAAAAATCATTTCTGTGATACATGTCACAATCAGATTCAGAAAAAACAACAGCACATTTCCCTACCATTAACAGAAAAAAGGCTGAAAGAAATGTCAAATATTATCAACTCTAACAGTACCAAGATTTTCATGTAACTATCCTTGAAAGCTTGTAGAATGTCATCATTTTCGACAGTGATTTCTTTGTTTGTAGTGTCCCTGTGGTTCCTCAACCAGTCTTCTCTTTGAGTCATATGTGTAGATGCACCTGAGTCAACAAACCAATCATTTGAGCTTACATGTGCTGTTAGTGCTGTGAACAATTGAAAAATCTTGAGCATTTGAACAAACATGTTTTTTTTTTGTCTTGTTTTGTGGCACCTTAGGGCATTCTGATACCCTGGGACCAGTCTCATTGCAACCATAACATTTAAACACATTACCCTGTCTTTGATGCTACTTCCACTCAATGTGAACACGGTCGTGATGGCTCCTTACCTCTGATATCTGACATGTATGCTGAATCTATATTTTGTCCATCACTTACATCCTTTTTAATGCCCTCCTGAAGTAACTTATTTTTCACAAAATCAGAAGTGATTGTGGCACCTGAGCTTTCCAGTGCCATAACCATCGGATCATACTTCAATGAAAGTCCACTAAGCATAATAATGCCCATAAATTCATCAACAGGTGTGTTTGTCTGCATGCTTTTGTGCTAGGAACATAACCTGCGTCACATATTCTTGCATGGTCTTGTGGTTACTTAACCTCACACTGAACAGAGTTCTCAGTAGCCCTATTCTTTGTAAAAGTTATTTATCCTTGTAAGCCTTTTTTAGATTCTCCCAGGCTTCTTTTGCTGTCGTTGCTAACTGAGCATGCATGTAACAGTTTGGTTTTACAGTCAAGCATATTTTTGCAAGTGCCTTCTGGTCCTTCTTGGGGTCAACAGTATCACCACTTTTTGTTATCACACACTCCCATGAATCTCCATACATCAAATAATGTTGCATCACGAATTTCCAGTCGTGCTATCTAGTTTATCAACTGTCTGCAACGAGCTTGTACTCACCAAAGATGTGGTCAACATTATTGCTTCACTTCACAATACAAAAAAAAAACTTCTTGATACATTTATTTAATCAATAACCACAAAAAAACTGACCAGGTTTATACAGTTTGCCATAACATTTTAAAGTGCATACGTGTTTACATGTTGTGTTTAACATGCTGAATGCCTAACCATATTTTACACATGTGGCAACAACACCAGCATGTTCAGATTAAAAAAAAAATTGTTACTTTATAGTCTTCACACACATCTCATCCTTGATACGAACACAACAAAACATCTACAGCGGNAAAAAAAAAATTGTTACTTTATAGTCTTCACACACATCTCATCCTTGATACGAACACAACAAAACATCTACAGCGGAATGGGAACAAAAAACGAAAAGCTACCAACCTAACAAGGAATAAATTCTCATACACTTTACAATGAGGCTCAACCTATGGCATCTCGGACATATTAGATTATGATCAAGATCATTAGAGTATTTCCAACAAAATGTCTGCTTGTACCTTTTGCGAAAGCAACAAAAAGAGCTGTGGGATACACAGGTATAAGTCGAAGATTGAGTTTACAAATTCGAAATCATAGCAAAGAGAAGCCAAATAAAGTACTAACTGCCACAAGCATAGAAAGATAATTATATTTATCATCACAAAAATTACAATATTATATGTTATTGGCTATTCAGGGTAAAGTGACCACTTTTGAAAGCCCTATGTAGTTTCTACTTTAAGCTCATTGTGCAGGGGCCATTATGATGTAGTGATTAGACTACTTGCCTCCCACCTAGGCAAACCAGGTGCGATTGCCAGCAGGGTTGCTCCCAGATTTTCACATGTGGGAATCGTGCCGAACGATGCTGCCGGTTGGATGGTTTTCTCAGGGATCTCCCATTTCCCCCGCTCTTTCATTCCAGCTCTGCTTGATACTCATCTCGCTTCACCCTCATCTGCTCTCAAATCCATCTATGTTAAGAGACACCCAAATCTCTTCACTCATTCTTCACACACACCCCATTGTGCATCCTTCCGCATTATCACAATNATGTTAAGAGACACCCAAATCTCTTCACTCATTCTTCACACACACCCCATTGTGCATCCTTCCGCATTATCACAATGTGAATCATTTCTCGATATCACTCTTTCGTGACTTTTAAGAGACTTCATAAACAAAAATAATGACCTCTGTATATTTTATCAAGAGTTAATTGAATTTATATTTGAATAAAAAAGATACAAATCTCAATCAATGTTCACAAACCAATATTNAATAAAAAAGATACAAATCTCAATCAATGTTCACAAACCAATATTATTTACTTAAATTACGGCTTCCAGTGGCCAAAAAAATTGACGTGTTAGCAATTTCAGTTTTAACAGTAAAATATGTCACAGGCACATTTCATTAACAGTCCTAACACAAGATATAGCGCGTGGACTCGCTACATAAGTTGCAGTGCCTCATGTTTCCTTTTAGTCGCCTATGGGCGCTCGTAGAGGGTGGGTGTATCGCTCTGCACTCGGCATGACAACTAGCGCTACATAGCATAATACAGCAACGGTAAACTATGATACTTTATAGTGACAATCCTGTCAGGAGCTAGGGGTGGGGGTTGGGGGCGGAGAGAAACTCGTCAGACCAATTCTGATTGTGCTAGCCGGTGGGGTGGGTTGTCCTGGAGTCGGATAATGAAACTGTAGAGGCTGGCTGTTTTTCTCATCACTGGGGCTAAAGCCGCTCAGTACGGGGAAGGTACAAGCATAGTGTTGAAGCAGTCAACGCAAATTTGCAGAGACGAGAACGTACTACTAAAATTAAAATTAAATGAAATAAAAATTTTAATGCTTTTATTATTTTTTTGGCAAGGGTGTCACAATGATAATAGGCCTACCCATTATTTGTTACGTAGTGCCTGTATTTTGTATCAAAACCGCAACATTTTCACTACAAAGAAGATAACTTCTCATACTTAAAAAAAATACTGCTAACATTATTTACGAAACTTGCGACGTATCCTCACAATTGCAAAGACCATATTAGTTTAGAAGATGTCGAACTGCACCACCTGAAATAGTTGTTTTAAAAATGACACGTTATATTTGTGAACAGTGAGAATGGCGCTGTCCACCCTATAGCAATCTTTTAAACAAGGTGCCGTGACAGTTTCAGTAACTTATTACTGGACACAATGTATCCCCTCAATATTATTACATTATTTACAAAAATCTATAGTCATACATTTTGGCTTACTTAAAATATTTATTTCATAATAACTCTAAATTATATACACAGTGGAACCCTGTTATAACATTTCTCAAGGACCCCAAAGAAATGTCAGCCTTATACAAGGGAAAACTTTATATAAGAGGGTAATTTTGTATTGAAAATCGTGTTTGTGGACCAAGAGAAGGCAGCTTATTAAGCAGGAAAATGTTATAAGAGGGGATGTTATAACAGGGTTCAACTGTATATTTAAAATAGGTAATTTGTTTCCTATTTATTGTTTCAAGCAGGCAGAACTAAGGAACAAAAACGTAACAAACTAAACTGTACCACGTTTCTGTTGAAACAAATGAAACAAATTCCAAGGAACATTTTCCAATCTTAGAAATAAAGTCATCGTGACTGCTGTTTTATGGTATAACTGGAGTGTATGGAATTATTTTAATAACTGGCCTGAAATGAACTACGATGAAATAATTTTAAGGATACTTCAGAAAATTTAACACTTAAACATTAACAAAAATCATGAAACAGTAAGTGTATAATTCTGTAATGTGACTTATGTGTAGTCACTTGAATAGGGAAGATTTTGCATAGCGTTCATAAACCGCACAGTTAACCACCACATCAGTTAAAAATGTTAAGTGATTTTTTTTTATACGAAGATGATTCCCACTCCTTTCGCTGTTCAGGAAATCCAAATTTTTCACAGAATTTACATATCAAGTTGCAGTTTGAATTCACTTAAAGGTTTTTCCTTGCCTTTGCCAGGTCAGAGTATGAATTTCACTTTACAAATACCACTTCAAAATACCTACAGTATGTGTCTCGATATGTATGTATAAACTGCTAGTAATGACCTCATTACCACATGTCAGTATTATGTACACATCGGTTTTATTCCAATAATAATCCAGCCATAATTTTTCACATACTTGTTTTGTAAAACCTTTTACGTTTTATTATTAAAAAAAAAGGACAGAGAAGAATAATTTAACATGAACTCATAAAATAGCAGTCACTTTTAATTGCATTGAAATAGGTAACAGGATTTGTAATTGTATATCTAACCACTGTACTGTAACCCAGCAACGATTTTTGCATAGAAATCTGTTTAGAATAGTGAAAATGTCTTACAGAAAATATCTTTAAATTTTCACTGTACAGTAAATAATTTTCTGTNTACCACATGTCAGTATTATGTACACATCGGTTTTATTCCAATAATAATCCAGCCATAATTTTTCACATACTTGTTTGTAAAACCTATTACGTTTTATTATTTAAAAAAAAGGACAGAGAAGAATAATTTAACATGAACTCATAAAATAGCAGTCACTTTTAATTGCATTGAAATAGGTAACAGGATTTGTAATTGTATATCTAACCACTGTACTGTAACCCAGCAACGATTTTTGCATAAGAATCTGTTTAGAATAGTGAAAATGTCTTACAGAAAATATCTTTAAATTTTCACTGTACAGTAAATAATTTTCTGTNAAATCTGTTTAGAATAGTGAAAATGTCTTACAGAAAATATCTTTAAATTTTCACTGTACAGTAAATAATTTTCTGTTCTTGTTATGAACAGTTCTTTGGAAAATAGTTGCCAAAGATTTTTTCGTATCTACCGCTGAAATATTGTATATTTACAACACAATATTTTAGAAAACATACAAAATTGTTTATGGTGTTCAGTGGTTACAGTAAACTTAACAGCCCTTGCTTGTTGTATTTCAATATTAGTTTGACACCTTCCACACTAAGGTTTTGTGTAATTTACTTTAATTTATTTGTAGTGTTACAAAAATTTCTTTGGCACCTAATTTCCTAAGAATTATTTTCACAAACAAAAGAAATTACAGTGTGCTCACCTCTCTACCGATAAAACGTGCTGATATAGACGTAATCTAGTAATGAAGTTGATTTAAGACCTACATGGCAGTGAGAATTTCATTAAAATCATTCTTAGTTGTTCTTGTGTCAGACCAGGACAATGTTATTAGGGCAGCTAGATACAGATACTACTCTCAACACAATATCTAGGAACCAGTTTACTCCCAAAGTTTATTTGTGGACATGAGTAAGTATGCAAAGTATTTCATGCAACAAAGCATAGGACTGTTCTATATAAATGTGTACAATCACTATCTCATAATAAGAAAATATAACTAAAGTAACTGTAACAGGAGCATGGATATAATGGCAATATACATCACTTTCTCAAGGTAATGTTCACACGGTTTTTTGATAATAACCGCAGATCTTAAAATAAATTTTTCTAGTAAGCTGTATTGTTAATAACTAAATGATCTCAGTGATTGCTTTGCTTCGTGTGATGAGTACTATGAATTTTTAGTTCATACCAAAAATTCAGGTGTAACATCTTATTGCATATTCCCAACATGATGAGAAATAATAAAGAGGTAACCGGAAGGGAGAGTTTCCTAAATAAAANAACATCTTATTGCATATTCCCAACATGATGAGAAATAATAAAGAGGTAACCGGAAGGGAGAGTTTCCTAAATAAAAATTTTTACTTGCACCATGTAAGGAATATTATTTCCTGTAAAAATGGGTTGGAGAAGGGAATACTTTCCTACCTGAGNAACATCTTATTGCATATTCCCAACATGATGAGAAATAATAAAGAGGTAACCGGAAGGGAGAGTTTCCTAAATAAAATTTTTTACTTGCACCATGTAAGGAATATTATTTCCTGTAAAAAATGGGGTGGAGAAGGGAATACTTTCCTACCTGANTTTTTTACTTGCACCATGTAAGGAATATTATTTCCTGTAAAAAATGGGGTGGAGAAGGGAATACTTTCCTACCTGAGATACAATAATTATTTCTGTAAGATTTCATAATTCAATTATTTACATATGGGCAAGCGTATTTTTAAGTCTTTTATTTCATACTGATTTCGTTTATAAATTATTTTCTTTCCGATTACAGTTTTCCTTCAGAAATAGTTTGTCATTTATATTTTATTTCTATGATTTCTTTTTGTAATGTCATTCATTTTCAGAATGCGTAATAAACCTTTATTGACACAGCAATCAGAATGCGTACATACATACAATCACAACAATTATTGTAATACATCAAACAAAACAATGGATGTTCAGAGACCAACATGCGTAACAATCAGTATGCTTTTGAATATTTCAGTCGTAACATATTCAATTACATTAGTCAGGTTTGTATCAAATATGTCTTTTAAGAAATTTAAGCTCTTACGAATAATATGCAAAATAAGTTAGTTTTCAATAATATATCATATTTTTACTACTGATAAGTGGTAGTGTGCACAAACGTCATTATGTGTTGGATTTATTCTGAATTATCAGGGCTATATTTAATTATTTATAGAACAATTCAATGGTTGAGGCGTTTTTCCTTTCTAACAAACCCCTAAAATATAAGTGGAGAGTCAAGAGATGTGAATAAGTATGATACCTAAGTATGCCTCAAGGCTAATAATACTTGTGCAATATGTTGATGTCAGTTTTTTATATTTACTTGTAACTTATCACCACTGGAAATCTGTAAAAGTAAATAATTTCATTCTGGCAGATACTGTATTCAACTAAAAAAGCAAGTTATCTTTAATGTTACTTTATATAAATATCTCAAAAAAAATGTAAATATATGCAAACATTAATAATTTAATTTTTTATTTTTACTGTAGTGCAATAACAGCAATATGTAAATACTAAAAATAAATAAGTAAAAAAACTTGTGTCATCCAAAATATTGTGTGAAAACACATTCATTATAAATAATACAATATTGTTCCATGGAGAGAAAGTACAAATATAATTTTATATACGAGGTTTGTTAAAAAAAAAGGTGACTTTTTAGTTTTCTGAATAAATATTTATTTATTCATTAATATCTATTTTGCCCCTTCAAAGTAATCCCCCTCAGATATAATACACTTGTGCCAGCGCTTTTTCCAATCCTCGAAGCACTTCTGATATGCACTTTTTGGTATGGCCTTGAGCTCTCCCAGCTATGCGGTCTTTTATCTCCTCAATCGTGGCAACCGCCGTCCTTTCATGGGTCTCTTCAGTTTTGGGAACAAGAAAAAGTCATAGGGGGCCAAGTCCGGTGAATACGGTGGTTGAGGCATGATTACGGTGTTGTTTTTGGCCAAAAAATCACGAACAAGCAACGATGTGTGAGCAGGTGCATTATCGTGATGCAAAAGCCATGAATTGTTTTGCCACAAATCCGGGCGTTTTCTTCGTATTGCTTCACGCAAACAACACATAACTTCAAGGTAATATTCCTTATTGACCATACAACCTTTTGCCAAGAACTCACTATGAACCACGTCATTGTAATCAAAGAAAACAGTGAGCAAAACCTTCACATTTGACCAAACTTGGCGTGCTTTTTTCGGTCTTGGCTCTTCTGGTTGCTTCTTTTTAAAATGACTGCATTTTTGCAGCCTTTATACAGCCAGATTAAAATAATTATTTATGTCCAAACCCCTTGTCGTATGGTGATGAAAATATCACATCATATTGAAATTGTAGTGCGACTGTTGCTTTAATTTAATTAGCATGTGCAATTAAACTGTTTTCGAAATCAGTTTTGTATAAATTTTACGTAATTAATAAACAATAACTTAAAAAATTATTTCTGTTTCGCATTATTTTTTGTTAAATTTGTGTTTGGTTTGNAATAATTTCATTCTGGCAGATACTGTATTCAACTAAAAAAGCAAGTTATCTTTAATGTTACTTTATATAAATATCTAAAAAAAAAATGTAAATATATGCAAACATTAATAATTTTATTTTTTATTTTTACTGTAGTGCAATAACAGCAATATGTAAATACTAAAAATAAATAAGCAAAAAAACTTGTGTCATCCAAAATATTGTGTGAAAACACATTCATTATAAATAATACAATATTGTTCCATGGAGAGAAAGTACAAATATAATTTTATATACGAGGTTTGTTAAAAAAAAAGGTGACTTTTTAGTTTTCTCAATAAATATTTATTTATTCATCAATATCTATTTTGCCCCTTCAAAGTAATCCCCCTCAGATATAATACACTTGTGCCAGCGCTTTTTCCAATCCTCGAAGCACTTCTGATATGCACTTTTTGGTATGGCCTTGAGCTCTCCCAGCTATGCGGTCTTTTATCTCCTCAATCGTGGCAACCGCCGTCCTTTCATGGGTCTCTTCAGTTTTGGGAACAAGAAAAAGTCATAGGGGGCCAAGTCCGGTGAATACGGTGGTTGAGGCATGATTACAGTGTTGTTTTTGGCCAAAAAATCACGAACAAGCAACGATGTGTGAGCAGGTGCATTATCGTGATGCAAAAGCCATGAATTGTTTTGCCACAAATCCGGGCGTTTTCTTCGTATTGCTTCACGCAAACAACACATAACTTCAAGGTAATATTCATTATTGACCGTACAACCTTTTGCCAAGAACTCACTATGAACCACGCCATTGTAATCAAAGAAAACAGTGAGCAAAACCTTCACATTTGACCAAACTTGGCGTGCTTTTTTCGGTCTTGGCTCTTCTGGTTGCTTCCATTGGGATGATTGGGCTTTGGTTTCGACGTCATAACCATAAACCCATGTTTTTTTATCACCAGTTGTGACCCTTTTGAGCAAATCTGGATCGTCGTTGACGTCATTTAACAGCTCCTGAGCAATGCTCATGCGACGGTGCTTTTGATCAAAATTTAGCAATTTTGGAACAAACTTGGCTGCCACACGTTTCATGCCCAAAACATCCGAAAAAATTGCATGGCATGAGCCAACCGATATGCCGACATCCTCAGCAACTTCTCTAATAGTGATTCGAAGACTCTCCATAACAATTTTCTTCACTGCTTCAACATTTTCATCGGTTGTTGACGTGCTGGGGCGTCCAGGGTGGGCATCGTCATTAACATCTTCTCGACCTTCTGTGAAGAGCTTGTACCACTTATAAACATTTTTTTTGCTCAAAGTAGACTTGCCAAATGCTACAGTCAACATTTTAAGTCCGTCGGAGCACTTCATTTTATTTTTCACACAAAATTTAATATAGTTTCTTTGATCCATTATTTTGATAGCAAAAAATTGCCAAGCACACCAAAACACATCTTAATCTTAATATCTGTCAAAAACAAACTAAAATGCAAAATGTCTGATAATGTCAACATAAGTTGGGGACATGTGTACCAACATAACAAAAAAAAAAAAACAATCTATAATTGAATGTACGTAGTCCACAAACTTTGAAAAGTCACCTTATTTTTTTAACGTACCTCATATATATATTTGCATATTGTTGTTTTGGCAGTGTTAATTGAACGTGTCGCTATGAAACAATCTACACAATATTATTTGGTTTTCATAGCTTACTTTAAACATTTATAAATATTTATATTTGTGTTATCTATATTCACATAACTATATATTATATAATAATATTATTACGTACATATGAGGTGGACACTTTAATTTATACAGTAACACTCTCACTAAAATATATGAATAAAAACACAGGTATTCCTTATAATACTGTCACCAACTCACCATCAAAATATGAAACAAAAAATTACAAACGTTCCAACATAACGAAAAGTAGGCTCTAAATATGAGAATACATAGAAATTTAATGTCTTCAATATAAAGGATGGTGAGGTTATTTAATAAACACACAATTTTTTCAATTTATTTCTAAATGTATGCCGACCCCCTGAAATGTCGACTATTTTCCACTGTACAAAAGAAAATCAGAACTTTATATTTAATTTTGGTCTAAGATTAGGAACATGAGTGGTATAGCCCTATAATATAAGACTATTCTTACGGGCGGACTCCTGCGCTGGACGCTAAGTTACATGCATTAGGCGTGGCCGGTTTCGGCACAGTGGAGGGTGACTAACCACTACCCGCATATCTTCAGGCGGACCCAGCTGCCGCTTTGTCAACAGGTCGGTGGGGCAAATGATTGACAGCTGACCTGGACTAACATCACTGCCTCACCCTGATGGAGGAGTCAACGACTTGAGAGCATTTGCAAGGACCTTCTCGTCACCACCTCTCTCGGTACAACGCGATGTATGAAGAATGTTCTGGGCCAGGGCACTTGCCTTATAAATACTGCCGCATCCAGAGGGTCAGCAGTTTGTGGAAGCCATCGAAGTGCGGCGAATGGTGAACAAAAATCGGGCCATTGAGGGACGTTGAAGTAGAGGACAGAACACAACGAGTGTGTGAGAGACTACGGCAGATGGGTGTGTGTGTCAGCGATGAACGAGAGTGCGCGAGTGCCTGTAAATGATTTTAGCGAGGTCCCCCCTTGTTGCCCCAGTAGCCAGGTTTCCATAGTTTTGTTCATTCCACCCTGTCGAAGGAGGGAGGGAGGGAGGAGGAACAGCGTGTAGCTATAGCGCCCTCTTTCTCTTACTGCCACAGCTCGTACACACAGTTCCTACACCCTCTGCTTGCAGCCCCATTTACTAGACACGCTCCAGCAGCCTCCAGCTGTCCTGCCATTCTGTGGCTATCCAGCCGCGACATGTTCCGTTGCGTGCTTACATTGCAACTCTTTTCACGAGAACTGCTGATTGTACAGAAATATATAATGCATCAATCGAAAAAGGAGATGTTTACGTTGAAATCAACATATTTACATCCATTACTTTTACATTTTTGCTGACCATAATTTCTTTTTAAAATGACTGCATTTTTGCAGCCTTTATACAGCCAGATTAAAATAATTATTTATGTCCAAACCCCTTGTCGTATGGTGATGAAAATATCGCATCATATTGAAATTGTAGTGCGACTGTTGCTTTAATTTAATTAGCATGTGCAATTAAACTGTTTTCAAAATCCGTTTTGTATAAATTTCACGTAATTAATAAACAATAACTTAAAAAATTATTTCTGTTTCGCATTATTTTTTGTTAAATTTGTGTTTGGTTTGTNACGTAATTAATAAACAATAACTTAAAAAATTATTTCTGTTTCGCATTATTTTTTGTTAAATTTGTGTTTGGTTTGTGATGTCCTTATAGGAAAGAGAAACCTTTTTTAAATCACAAATTACTGTCAGACCACTTGAACAACCTTACGGTGTGCATATTTACTGTGTTCAGTACAGCATATAGTTAATTGTTCCTTTTTATGTAAGTAAATACAGTTAATTTTCACCAAAACTGAGTCTGGTAGTAAATTTGGAATCGCGGTTTTTGAACACCTCATGTAAAGATAAGTCACACAACAATGTTGTCTTAATAATATGTAAACTTAGAAAAATCATCTGCCTAAAGAAAATTTTTTTAGAGTAGAAAAACTAGTTGAGTTACACTGTTGTTGTATCATGTA
Source organism: Clitarchus hookeri (assembly GCA_002778355.1). Lineage (NCBI taxonomy): Eukaryota > Metazoa > Arthropoda > Insecta > Phasmatodea > Phasmatidae > Clitarchus > Clitarchus hookeri. The sequence goes on along the minus strand of NQII01000385.1, from coordinate 285,204 downwards.
TCATACGACTGCCTCCTTGATAATGGTCGGATGCTAGTAATGTTTTATAGAATATGTAAATGACACACTTGTATAAATTACCTCCCTACCTCAGTGTTTTTAGTATTTTCATTTCTAAAGCAAAGCATAGTACAATGTTTCTAGTTTGTCACAATTTTATCATGCATTCATAAAATTTAAAACGAATTGTTATCTACCAAGGCACCAAATTGGGCATTTTTAACAGGCAGGCTAGTAATTACATGCATAAGCAAATCCACTTATTATTACCTGGCTTGGATTATCTCTGTTAAAATTTTGATTGTGNGCTAGTAATTACATGCATAAGCAAATCCACTTATTATTACCTGGCTTGGATTATCTCTGTTAAAATTTTGATTGTGATTCTATACTTTTAATGTGTTATTTATTTATGGCATGGGTGTTATATTTATAAATGTTAGTATACCTTTTCCAATAATTTACATTTTTTTTTTTATCACTTTTTGCGCAGTTATTATGGTTAAAAATTCATTTGTTTAATCTCTAGTATTGAATATTTTTGTGTGTACTAAGTTTAAAAGCTAAACAAATAGTATAGTTATTGTGATAAAATAAATTTGAAATATTGCATCACACTGATGTAATACATGTATAAATTACACAGAGAATGGCCTTGAAGTGGCTGTAGTGCTCCCCTACTTACAGAAAGATATTCACTTAGGAGTACAAACACAGTTTCCACCACCCCAAAAAGTATCAGTGTCTTATGTGCTTGGCCTACAATNTTATCTACCAAGGCACCAAATTGGGCATTTTTAACAGGCAGGCTAGTAATTACATGCATAAGCAAATCCACTTATTATTACCTGGCTTGGATTATCTCTGTTAAAATTTTGATTGTGGTTCTATACTTTTAATGTGTTATTTATTTATGGCATGGGTGTTATATTTATAAATGTTAGTATACCTTTTCCAATAATTTACATTTTTTTTTTAATCACTTTTTGCGCAGTTATTATGGTTAAAAATTCATTTGTTTAATCTCTAGTATTGAATATTTTTGTGTGTACTAAGTTTAAAAGCTAAACAAATAGTATAGTTATTGTGATAAAATAAATTTGAAATATTGCATCACACTGATGTAATACATGTATAAATTACACAGAGAATGGCCTTGAAGTGGCTGTAGTGCTCCCCTACTNATTTTAAATTTTTTTATTTTTTAATAAAATTTTTTTTTTTTTTTTTTTTTTTTTTTTTTCCCTCCCAAATCTCTTCCTGAGGTTATAACTCACATTTCCTGTTTTAGTAATCATTGTGGTGGAATAAAACTTAAACAGATTTGTTTCTGCTATATACTTAAATGCTGCTGAGGAATTACCTGACCTAGAAACCATAGATTTGAAATTCACATTTGTTGGTCATAGTAAAATGGAATGTGACTTTGTGCATTTGGCCATCGCTACGGAGCAAAAAATTGTAGGTTAAGTTAACTGACTCACTAGAAGACTATTGCCGGAAATGTCAGAAGAACGGAGACAAATCTTATGTTGGACACGAAAGTTGCCCATGGATAAATTGTTGACTGAAGAACTCATCTGGATTGCAACCTGTGGCAGCTCGCAATGGACGCGTTTGATGCGCTGCTTTACCTAAATTTTATGATTAGTAATTATTTACTTTGTTTTTATTTTATCTGCCCAATCTATTATTTTATACAATTCCTCCATAAGTTTCAATACAATAAAATTGTTTCTTACGCAGTTCTTTTACTGAGGCACGGAACACCACTAGAATACACAGCTACAGCACTGTTGACACACCAGCTGTTCGCCTCAAAAACGCATGTTAAGAAATTGAAAATGTGGTGATGGACAATATATGGAAACTACACATGTTTTCCTTCCCATCAATGTGCTCTGGCTGGTTTTACTGTTTTGCATCAATACCTGAATGCTGCCAAAGTTTTTCTGAGCCCGACCAAAGAAGCAACGTCCGCCTGCGTCTATAAATGGGTCATTAAAGCTATTTTCTGTACCTGTTCCGAACTGATACAGGTACAGACCTGTATCTGGTACAAAGTATCAGATACTTTCTGTATCGGATAATTTCTGTATCGGATATTTTCTGTATCAGATACAGGAATTCTTGAGTGTGTCACTATATCCCCAGTCTCTCGAGTAGCAGGCATGTTGTCAGTTACACAGTATCAGGTACGCACATCATCGAGTATGCGCATTAAGTACGTGTTTTGAGTTAGTCCACTGTGTGGTATATTTTACAGTGAAATAAAGTATGGATAAGAACCAGATCATAATAAGAAACTTTATTTATGCAAAAATGTTTCAGAGGGGATAATAAACTTGCTATATGTAAATGGTGTAAAAAAACTTAGTTATAAATTATCCTCTTTGTTTAAAAGAAAAACTAAATTGCTTAACTGTGCAGCCTCCACATCTAAACCAAGAAATTAGGTTTCATCTTAACTGCACATTTTAAATACAATTAAAATTTTATTGTATCAGAATTACATGGAACAGCAGACATAATGTACTGACGCCAAATGTTAAACTGATACTAAATGTATCTGATACTTTGACGGTGTACTTGTTTACAGTACTTCATACAAGTGGGTATCAGATACAAAGTAACAGGTTGATTCTCTGTAACCCACCTCTAGGTGGTTCTAAACCCGGCATGGCAGCTCGTACATACCTGATTATGGTGGTGTGAAATGTGAATCCAATTAACAATATTGTGTGTAGCATTAGGGAAATGCCTTTTAATCTGTGTAAGGACGATGACCAGAAGGACTTGGGAGTGCATGGAAGACCTGTGTCAGTATTATTAGTGTCAAAAATGTGTGTCGGTGAAGCAGGTAAAAAACAGTTTGTTAGGAAATTTAAATTTTCGTGGTATGGTGCATATCGGTGATTGTGTGGCAGCTGTTATCTGGAGTGTTTATTTTGTTTCCCATGTTTGCTGTTCAGCATTAAACATGATAGTATTTCAGTGCATAAGTAGCTTTTGTGCAGGATAATAGAGCCCCCCCCCATCCCTTCCCACAAACTTTCTCACCACCCTTGTGGCCTATTTTTCCCGCACAGGCTCACAAGTGCTGCAGCTGATTCACTGGTCATAAAAAAAAAGTTCTTTCTTTCACAAGGACTAAATAAACAAAATCTAACTCTAATTTACGCTTACCTAATAAGTTTTATATGATGATTTTCGGCCATATTTTGCGTTCGGGATCTCTCTCTTCATGGTCTACCAGTAGTCGGCCAGCATATTGGGACACCATTTGCCTTGGTAGCTCTTTTCCATAGTAGAAATCTGCTGAGGAAAACGCTTACCATGTTCATCAGAGATGGCCTAAGATTTTCAGGAAAGAAGTCTAGGTGAGAGTCCAAGAAGTGAATTTTCAAAGACATGTTGCAGCCCATTCCTTTGTACGACGTCAGATCACTCACTATTTCACTGTAGTTTTCTTCCTTATTATGGCCAAGAAAGCCACAACATATATTTTTTAATGATTTCCACGCTGCTTTTTCCGGTGGACGTAACAGTTCCTCAAAATGTTCATCATCCGATATTAGTGATCTTATTTGCGGCCCTATAAATATTCCTTCCTTCTATTTTACATCGCTTATTTTAGGAAATTTAGATTTCAGTTACATAAATGCAGCAAAACTTGTATCCATTGCTTTTACAAAATTTTTTATAAGTCCCAGTTTTATATGCAGGGGAGGTAAATACACCTTTTTGGGATCCACTAGTGGGGTATTTGTTACATTTTTATGCCCAGGAATAAGAGATTCATGTTTAGGCCATTGTTTCTTTATGTAGTGAGACTTCCTATCCCTGCTGTCTCATTCACACAAAAAACAGCAGAATTTCGTGTATCCAAGTTGCAAACCTAACAATAAAGCTATGACCTTCAAATTACCACAGATATTCCAGTTATATTTAGTATAGTTAATTTTTTCTAACAACAATTTCATATTTTCATATGTCTCTTTCATATTACTGATAGGTATTGCCAGGTATTGATGGTAATTCATTCCCTAATACGTCATCATGTCGGAAGTTTGATTGAAAGCTACTCAGATACTTGTATCGCCACTCATCTGGCTGGTGTTGGTGTCCAAGAACCTCCATTAATGAAAACACATTATTACAAAAAACTACATGGCCTATTAAAGAAGTATTCACTGAAATCACTATCGCGACTACGATAAATGCATATCCGTGTACTTTTTGGAGTAGAATCCAACCTTCAAGCCTGGAACTTAAAATCTCAGCCGACTGTTTAGACAATTTAAATCCCGTATAGGATCATTAAAATCTTCTCGAGTTAAAATATGAGGTTCTGATTAACTACTTGCTTCAAATGTAGGGTCATTTCTCTCCTTTCTTTCGTCTTCAGTATGAGCTGGGTCTGAGTCGGAGTCATCACTTAAGGTCATGAAATCTGGACACTTTGGTACAGGATACTCTTCACTATGTGGCACAGGTCTCATTGCATAACTCAAATTGGGATATTTAACTGTATATTTTGTTTTGGAATTAATTCCTTTAATGTTGGTTAAGCAAGTAACAGTCAGTTAAATGGTCTTTCTATTCCCTCCAAATCATGGGGACTGAAAACGGCATATGATTTGTAGCATTTTTCCATCCAGTGACAAGTTAACACATGATACACAGCATATATTTGGGGCCCAGTCTTTATCGAAATCACCAGCTTTACACCCAAAATAAAGCTCATAATATTTTTTCACAAGTGGTGTGAAATTTCGCCTCTGAGACTTTAAGGTCAGTTCACCACACATGTAGCAGACANGTGTGAAATTTCGCCTCTGAGATTTTAAGGTCAGTTCACCACACATGTAGCAGACATTTTTTGGTTGATTAAAACCCTTTATTGGCATATTGAAATGTCTATTAAACAATATACAGCAGAAAACCACTACACCTGTTGCCAGGCTCACTACAATTTCAATACTGGCTTCTGGCCATCTGCTTACTAAAACAATGCAATATTTGACAGGCAGTTGATACGCGTGGGAAAAGGCAGAAGGCGTCTAGGGGTGTCTCCGAGGCGCCCCGAGTGAGACGCGTGGGAAAGCGCCGAATCAAGACGCGCGGGAAAGCTCCGAGTCAGATACATTTAAGTGCCAGCATTCGTCGCTCAAGAAGCCTTTGAGTCCCCGACACCTAACGTCCACCACGTTAAAATCCGTGAGCATTTTGGTATTTGATCCGCCCTTAAGGCTCCTAAATTGCTGGGTACACATTCGGACAGCGCGTGTGTGTATTTTTTGCCTAATATAGAATTCTTTATTAAAACACTGAGATACCAAGTTATAGCTTCCCCCCGCCTCTCCCCGTCGCATAGGATAACAGTAATCTTAGTAAGAAAGAGCACAACCCGCCTCCGAACAAATTCGCCCCCGACGAAGATTTGCCCTTACGACCACAGAAGGAAAGCGGACAAAACATTTCCCGAGGTTTCAACCCTCGACACACAAGGCGTCCGTAGTCTGCGCCAGAGAGGTAACTCGTACCCTACGACCCGCCCTATATCTCACAGGGAGCGAGTAGCAACATACAGAAGTATATTACGCGAAAATGACTGTCACAAGAAAACTATGCCCGATGGAAGAAATCTAATTACATATTTGAATTCAGCATAAAAAACTGGACTAGGGTCGCTATTCAGTTTCCTTGGGAAAACAATTACGTTGACCAGTGATATCCCATAACTGTAATAGGGTAGTTTCAAGCATGTTGCTCACAAGTTTATGGAGGGTGATTTAAAAGTAGCATTAAAGTTTCTTAAAAAACTTTCCGGGAGAGCATCTGTTTCACTTTTAAATCATTAAAAAGTGGTTCTCGATACGTGATCTACATAATTTATTTCTTTTATCTTGAGTAATGTGACCGAATTTATTTAAATTGTTTAGTGAACGATTTTACAGGCACACTTTTGCTGCTGTAAACGCCAGCCTTTCTGTAACCTCCATGGGTTTCAACATAGATAAGGTATCTCTTTACCTGAAAGAGTTTTTAGTCAGATGCTTTGAGATGCAAAGAACTAATAAAAATACTTTTCTGCACACATTTATTTTATATTCTGCCGTATTCTCAATGCGACATTGAAAGCTTATAGTCTTTCACATCACGGTCCCTATTTTTAGGTTGGTGTCTAGCTGGAGGCTATGCTGAACAATACTTCAGTAGAATATATCTCGACTAAAATGCCCTATAGAATTTCTATGTTCACCATATTAGGCAGGCTGCAGTTCTTCTGTTCTCTGTGACAACTTAAGAATTTTAACTTAAAAAAAATAATAATCATTCACGTAAGCAATAATTCACTATAAAAAGTAGCTACAGTATTGTTACTATCCAAAGGAATAATAGGAATAATTATCTTCAGATACAAAAATACAACCCTGTTATTTTATGCTCTTTTCCATTCTTCCGTTTGCCAACTTGTTCCCGCTCTTATCTAAGGGCGCCTCTTATATATTCTTTCCCTTGTCACAAACTATGGTCTCACACATTTTGCTATAAGGGATATGACATCTGACCGCAATGAAATTATCACAGAAAATCATAAATAAAAACAATTTGAAATATTTTCTGGAATGGGTAGTTAGTGCTATACATAAATTAAACATTTTCTTTTAACATAAACAACAAAATATTTGTTGCAACTTTATTCATAATTCAGTGCGATATGAATTTCTGATTTGATTGGCTTTAAAACAAACGACACCAACACACGCTGGAAGCAAAGATACTGTAGACACCTCGGCAATCGCTACTTTCATGAACGCATTTTTAGACGAATGCCACCTGTAGATGTCAATTGCAACTATCTGTGGCCACTGGGTTAGAGTATAAGAGCAAACGTACCTGTAATCGCGGAAGTGATTAATTACCGATATTGTGTTTATTAATATTCAGTTAATTTTTGAAGAAGTTTGAAATGCGGGATATCACGTCCCGTCCTATATCCATACAGATTTATGCCATACGACACGGGAAATCGCACACAGCATCGTGTCACGAGCTTGACGGCAGTTCAAACGACAGGAACAGCCGTGAGAAGGTTTAGTAGTGGTCGTCCTCGAGCAACCACGGCAACGGAGGACCGGTATATTGACACATGCAATGCACTACTGGACGCCCGATATCGCATTTTATCGCGGCCAGGATACAGCAGAGAGGCGGTTTATTCTCTCAGCGACCAAAACAGTATGTGCCATTAATACCTGTCAGACCTCTGTGGTGGAAGGTCGTGACGAACGAGAATTGGCAACACCACGTGAGCGGGTTAGTGCCGGGCTTCTACACCGTGGAGTTAAACGGCGAGAAGCAAACGCGTTGCTGCTTTTTCATTTAATTAATAACTTACTTAGAAATATACAGTGGCATGTTAAGTACTGTGATAACGCTAAACAGTCGCGTAGTGCCCGGATGTACAAAAACTATAAAAAGAGTATCAAGTGAAAACAAGAAGTTACTGATAACTAATGAGCCTGCTTTCTTCTATATGGGTGGAAATAATATTTAATGTAGTTCTCAAAAGCTTAGGTGGTAGGTAGGTATTGTCTCGTTGACAGCAATAGCATTAGAGAAGAAACCAGTANCGGATGTACAAAAACTATAAAAAGAGTATTAAGTGAAAACAAGAAGTTACTGATAACTAATGAGCCTGCTTTCTTCTATATGGGTGGAAATAATATTTTATGTAGTTCTCAAAAGCTTAGGTGGTAGGTAGGTATTGTCTCGTTGACAGCAATAGCATTAGAGAAGAAACCAGTAACACGTGCAACTGTACCAAGACAAAATACACACGTGACGTCAGGAATTCGAACTCTGAAAAACTCGTAAAATTAACCTAGCCTGCAACAAGATGCATCACGGAGGTAGGATTTGGAGAATCAGCTTCGAATGTAATCAGTCAAATGTTTTGAATGATAGTGTTCAATAACCTGAAATATTTACACGACCATAATTTTCAAAATAAGTGTCTTAGTCACTAAAACACGTAAATTGATATGGTTTACCATAATTTCTTATGTGAAAAATTTTGTGCATATCTGTTGATTAGTTTCCGAAATATGGCATAAACTTATTTACTTAAATGGGACCATTTTACAAAATTGCTTATAAAAGAGGCTCTGTATATGTTATTAATATATACTGTCATCATAAAACTTCAATTCAATATGGTTCAATTGTTAAGTAGATATGCCAAACAAAAAATATTTTATGGCCGCCATTTTGAAAATAAATATCTGACCCCATTTAAATTCTGAAACTTTACGTGGTTTTCTGTAGGTATGCAAAATTTGGTGGAAATTAGTTGAATTTTCCCGTAAATATAGCCAAATGTTATTTAAAATTTAAAAAAATGGCAGGTAAAAAAGGATCTCAGTATGGCTAAATAATGCGTCTAATAAATACTGTTAGTATACAAAATTTGGTTGACTTTGGTTGTAACGTTTCATAGATATATAAATATTAATCTAAATATTATATATAAATCCCATTAAAAAAGGTTTGCCGCACGTAAAAAAATGTTAATTTACATACCCCACTGTAGCACTATTTGCGTGAAATTTTGGTAGGAATCGGTTGATTGGTCTTCTAGAATATGGCATGAAACCTCCATTTTTCATGTGACTATCTTAATAAATGGAGGACAAAAATTTACGTATTAGCACATTCTACGATTGTCATACTGTACATACAATATACAAAGTTAAATTAAAATCTGTTCTTAGTTTCGTTGATGTTACACACTCAGCTAAAATGTTTGTATAGCTGCCATTCAGAAAATAAGAGATTTACACTTAAACATAAATTAATATGGAATAATACTCTACAACTTCTTCGTCAAATTTGAAAGAAATAATTTGATTGTTTCCCGAGATACGGCACAAAAACTGTATTCTCATTTGAGGCTATCTTACAAAATTGCGGAGAAATTAAACTTTGCATAGACAAATCTGATGGATGTAACCTACGGGCAGCATACAAAAAAATTAAGTTGAGTTATTTTGCAGTTTCGTAGATAAAACATTTAGTGGTAAAATGTTTATATGGTCCCCATTTTGAAAATGTTTATGATCCACTCAAAGCATATCAGTTTACATGACCTGCCATAGTGCTACTTGTTTGCTAGATTTTGTAGAAATGGGTTGTTTTTTTCTTAGGTATAGCATAATTTTAATTTGTTATTTTATTTTACAAAATGGTGGACAAATATACATTGTATGGTCACATTTAATTATTGTAATACATACAGAGAGTACACACACATTGGAAGTAGTTGCATGGTTTCTACGGCATATGATACAAAACTAAAATAACTACATAAATGCCATTTTGAAAATAAGTCTGACCTACTCAAAACACATTTGTATATATCACCTGCCACAGAACTACTTGTTTGCCATATTTGGTAGGTATCTGTAAATTGTTTCCCGGGATATGATGTAAAAACTTGATTCGTGTGGCACTACCTTACAAAATGGAGGACAAAAGAGGCTGCATGTACACTCATTTGATGTTTGTTATATATACTCCCAGCATACAAAGTTCTTTTGGAATTTATTAAATAGTTTCGAAGTTATAGCTTACTATGTTAAAAAAGTTAGATGGCCGCTATTTTGAAAATAAGTGTCTGGCATACTTGAAACATATTTGTACATATAAACTGTCGCAGTATTATTTGTTTGCCAAATTTTGTAGGAATATGTCAATTGTTTTCCAAGGTATCAGACAAAACTTTATCAATTCATGTAGCAGTATCTTACAAAATGGCGAACCAACAATATACACATCTAAATTCTATACCTACACCTTGCGCTGTGAACATACCAAATTTTGGCTTTAATCTGGTAAATTGTTTCCGAAATAGCGCATCACCATAAATTTTAAAACTGCCATAATTTTGAAAGTAGGCGCCCAGCGTGGTCAAAAACTATAAAAGTCAAGTGTCCTTACTTAGTAGCTATATTTGAAGAGAGTTTGGTGAAGTGCAGTTCGTGTATTCAAAAATTGAGGGGGGTGACAACAAAGACACACACGCAAACAGAAAAAGAGAAAAAGAGAAAAAGAGAGACAGAGAGACAGAGAGACAGAGAGACAGAGAGACAGAGAGAAAAAGAGACAGAGAGAAAGAGAAAAAGAGAAAAAGAGACAGAGAGAAAGAGAAAAAGAGAGACAGAGAGACAGAGAGAAAGAGAGAAAAAGAGAGAAAAAGAGAGACCGAGAGAAAAAGAGACACGCAGAGAGAGACAGAGAGACAAACACACAGACAAACACACAAAGAGACAGACAAAGACAGAAACACAGACAAAGACAAACACAGACAAAGACAAACACAGACAAAGACANTATGTAGTTCTCAAAAGCTTAGGTGGTAGGTAGGTATTGTCTCGTTGACAGCAATAGCATTAGAGAAGAAACCAGTAACACGTGCAACTGTACCAAGACAAAATACACACGTGACGTCAGGAATTCGAACTCTGAAAAACTCGTAAAATTAACCTAGCCTGCAACAAGATGCATCACGGAGGTAGGATTTGGAGAATCAGCTTCGAATGTAATCAGTCAAATGTTTTGAATGATAGTGTTCAATAACCTGAAATATTTACACGACCATAATTTTCAAAATAAGTGTCTTAGTCACTAAAACACGTAANGATAGTGTTCAATAACCTGAAATATTTACACGACCATAATTTTCAAAATAAGTGTCTTAGTCACTAAAACACGTAAGTTGATATTGTTTACCATAATTTCTTATGTGAAAAATTTTGTGCATATCTGTTGATTAGTCTCCGAAATATGGCATAAACTTATTTACTTAAATGGGACCATTTTACAAAATTGCTTATAAAAGAGGCTCTGTATANCTCCGAAATATGGCATAAACTTATTTACTTAAATGGGACCATTTTACAAAATTGCTTATAAAAGAGGCTCTGTATATGTTATTAATATAAACTGTCATCATAAAACTTCAATTCAATATGGTTCAATTGTTAAGTAGATATGCCAAACAAAAAATATTTTATGGCCGCCATTTTGAAAATAAATATCTGACCCCATTTAAATTCTGAAACTTTATGTGGTTTTCTGTAGGTATGCAAAATTTGGTGGAAATTAGTTGAATTTTCCCGTAAATATAGCCAAATGTTATTTAAAATTTAAAAAAATGGCAGGTAAAAAAGGATCTCAGTATGGCTAAATAATGCGTCTAATAAATACTGTTAGTATACAAAATTTGGTTGACTTTGGTTGTAACGTTTCATAGATATATAAATATTAATCTAAATATTATATATAAATCCCATTAAAAAAGGTTTGCCGCACGTAAAAAAATGTTAATTTACATACCCCACTGTAGCACTATTTGCGTGAAATTTTGGTAGGAATCGGTTGATTGGTCTTCTAGAATATGGCATGAAACCTCCATTTTTCATGTGACTATCTTAATAAATGGAGGACAAAAATTTACGTATTAGCACATTCTACGATTGTCATACTGTACATACAATATACAAAGTTAAATTAAAATCTGTTCTTAGTTTCGTNGTATTAGCACATTCTACGATTGTCATACTGTACATACAATATACAAAGTTAAATTAAAATCTGTTCTTAGTTTCGTAGATGTTACACACTCAGCTAAAATGTTTGTATAGCTGCCATTCAGAAAATAAGAGATTTACACTTAAACATAAATTAATATGGAATAATACTCTACAACTTCTTCGTCAAATTTGAAAGAAATAATTTGATTGTTTCCCAAGATACGGCACAAAAACTGTATTCTCATTTGAGACTATCTTACAAAATTGCGGAGAAATTAAACTTTGCATAGACAAATCTGATGGATGTAACCTACGGGCAGCATACAAAAAAATTAAGTTGAGTTATTTTGCAGTTTCGTAGATAAAACATTTAGTGGTAAAATGTTTATATGGTCCCCATTTTGAAAATGTTTATGATCCACTCAAAGCATATCAGTTTACATGACCTGCCATAGTGCTACTTGTTTGCTAGATTTTGTAGAAATGGGTTGTTTTTTTCTTAGGTATAGCATAATTTTAATTTGTTATTTTATTTTACAAAATGGTGGACAAATATACATTGTATGGTCACATTTAATTATTGTAATACATACAGAGAGTACACACACATTGGAAGTAGTTGCATGGTTTCTACGGCATATGATACAAAACTAAAATAACTACATAAATGCCATTTTGAAAATAAGTCTGACCTACTCAAAACACATTTGTATATATCACCTGCCACAGAACTACTTGTTTGCCATATTTGGTAGGTATCTGTAAATTGTTTCCCGGGATATGATGTAAAAACTTGATTCGTGTTGCACTACCTTACAAAATGGAGGACAAAATAGGCTGCATGTACACTCATTTGATGTTTGTTATATATACTCCCAGCATACAAAGTTCTTTTGGAATTTATTAAATAGTTTCGAAGTTATAGCTTACTATGCCAAAAAAGTTAGATGGCCGCTATTTTGAAAATAAGTGTCTGGCATACTTGAAACATATTTGTACATATAAACTGTCGCAGTATTATTTGTTTGCCAAATTTTGTAGGAATATGGCAATTGTTTTCCAAGGTATCAGATAAAACTATCAATTCATGTAGCACTATCTTACAAAATGGCGAACCAACAATATACACATCTAAATTCTATACCTACACCTTGCGCTGTGAACATACCAAATTTTGGCTTTAATCTGGTAAATTGTTTCCGAAATAGCGCATCACCATAAATTTTAAAACTGCCATAATTTTGAAAGTAGGCACCCAGCGTGGTCAAAAACTATAAAAGTCAAGTGTCCTTACTTAGTAGCTATATTTGAAGAGAGTTTGGTGAAGTGCAGTTCGTGTATTCAAAAATTGAGGGGGGTGACAACAAAGACACACACGCAGAAAAAGAGAAAAAGAGAAAAAGAGAAAAAGAGAAAAAGAGAAAAAGAGAAAAAGAGAAAAAGAGACAGAGAGACAGAGAGACAGAGAGACAGAGAGAAAAAGAGAGACAGAGAGAAAAAGAGAGACAGAGAGAAAAAGAGAGACAGAGAGAAAAAGAGAGACAGAGAGACAGAGAGAAAAAGACAGAGAGAAAAAGAGAGACAGAGAGAAAAAGAGACACGCAGAGAGACACAGAGAGACAAAGAGACAGAGAGACAAACACACAGACAAACACACAAAGAGACAGACAAAGACAGAAACACAGACAAAGACAGAAACACAGACAAAGACAAACACAGACAAAGACAAAGACAAAGACAAAGACAAAGACAAAGACAAACACAGACAAAGACAAACACAGACAAAGACAGACAGGAAAGTGATCTCGTAAGCCTTTCTTTTCTGTGGAAAGTATGCTAAAAAAAAAGGCAATGTACAGTGTTTCCAATTACACAGCGATTCGGATCTATGTACACAATGGATTTATGCAATCCTACGAATAGACTGGACACCGAACAGCAGCTTGGTGGTATGTATCAAACATATTTAAAAAATTGATTTAAGAATTATTGGAATAATGCAAATGCGAAAGTGAAGATTTGCGTGAATATAGGAAAGAAAAGCCTTTTAAAAATAAGCAGTTTAATCTCTGCGTATATTCTCGAACTTGCCAACATATTTCTGTCAAAAATGTCCAGTACTACGTAAATCCCAAGAAGAAAGGAAATTAAGAAAATCTGAAGTAATAAGAAAATGAGAATAAAAAAGAGTGCAGGAAGATGACAAAATAAAGGACTTTGTTTCATTTATAGAATGATTACGCTCTCAAGTGAACCTTTAAAACTGCCATTTAATATGTTCAGCAATAAACCCTGTTGCTTGCTGTACAGGACATATTTTGACAGTGCACCCAAAATGAACTGTGGCGTAAGGGTGAACATCTTAAGACAGAAGTTCTTGTAAATGGGTGTATTGTTCCTGAAACTTTCATTGTAAAGCAAAATGGAAACGTAATTTACCATAATTCATCTATTGGCAAATGGACTCAACTGAAGGATGTTATCGAGTTGTGATAATGTTGATAAAATCAAAATAAAAAAGCACTTCATATTACTGCAGCTCTCGAAAATACGATAAATGTTATTGAAAATGATTAAAACTAAATGGTTAAGGCACAGTTTCCAGGCCACACCTGTTTTTTTTCACCACGAAGGGCGCTGCTCGTCTCGTTCGCCGCTGCTTGCAACAACGTGTCTCATGTACTTGCGCGCGCACATTTCCTGTCTGCAGGGAAAGGGGAACAGTGCGCGCAGTTGCTAACAGTTTACACGTCCGGATTCCGGTATAAATGACATAAAATAATAAGTTTATCATCTGGCTCTATCAATTAGGTCAAATTATTTAATAGATATAATAATTATATCTAAATAATTTATATTGCACCATTTAAAAAGTCTGACCCATTTAAATTATGTTAAGTTTTCATCGCCTATTGTTNATCTAAATAATTTATATTGCACCATTTAAAAAGTCTGACCCATTTAAATTATGTTAAGTTTTCATCGCCTATTGTTGTTCTACTCGTGTGAAAAAATTGGTGGGAATTAGATCATTGGTTCCCGAGTTATGGCATAAATGTTGCATTTTNTGAAAAAATTGGTGGGAATTAGATCATTGGTTCCCGAGTTATGGCATAAATGTTGCATTTTATCATCGCCTGGCACTATATTACGAAATTGCGGCAAAATATTATCTCTATATTTGGTGCTTCTGACGGATACTATCAGCATACAAAATTCTATTGAAATCGGCTTATTTGATATGACAAACTCATATAAATGATTTGTTTGACAGCCATACTGTAAATAAAGTCGGACACACTTAAAACACGACTTACTCTAGCACTTCTTATGTGTAAAGTTCGGTGGGAATTGGTTGATTGGTACCGAACCTCTGACATAANACACGACTTACTCTAGCACTTCTTATGTGTAAAGTTCGGTGGGAATTGGTTGATTGGTACCGAACCTCTGACATAAAAGCTCAACATCCTCATGTGGGCTATCTCCATTACTGGAGAACAAAACGGTTATGTATTGGCACAGTCTATGTTTGTCATAGATGATATTTCTACATATTAATGTGTGCTGAAATTGTTTGACACAAATCGCACACTAACCTTAAACATTTACATAGCTGTTATTTTGAAGATATGTGACTACTTCCTGAAGTCAAATAAAATTTTATGGACTACAAAACTATAACTTGTTGCCTTAATTTGGTGGGTATCAATTATTTTTTCTCTGAGATAGAACACGAAAGCTTAATTTTTCATGGGGTGATATCTTCCAAAAATATGGACTATAAAAAATATATAATGCTTTAAATGGTTCCTCATATATAAAATTGAAGCAAAGAAAGCTTGTGTCAATGTAAAATAATGATAAGAACTGACTCATTTATCCCATAAAATCATATTTACATCCAGAAATATACCATGCCAATAGAATTTCCAAGTATAAAAATGTTGGCCAAGAAATAGACAAACACTTAGAAAATTTTGAAATGCCAATGAAAACTGATGATAAAAGTAAATTTGAGAATATATATTTTTTTTTCGTAAATGTTTATTCCTTTGATGAAAAATTATGTATTTACTCAGTACAATAATAAACAAATATTATAAATGCGTGCACGCGTGTGTGTTACCACTCAACTCCATAACGACTAAATGGATTTTGATGAAATTTGGTATGTAGGTACTTTAGGTCCTGGAATAGGGCATAGGATACTTTTATACGGATCCTGTAGAACAACAACACGTAATTCGGCAACGGCTGGGAACGTGACCGAAATATTATTTTCCTCTGGTGTCACAGTTTATCAGGCCTCCCAAGGATCTCTGAAATGGCTAACAACTGCTATCAATCGATAACAACCGCGACCGAATATTTAACGTACCCTCCGAAGCCCGGAAGCGCTCAGATGTTATGCCACTAAACGGTCACCGACTCAAATGTGTGCCGCTAAAAACGTTCCTTAACTTTGGTTATCGATTCAGATCCCTCAACCAAGCACAAAAAGTAGTACCTAGGTACGCTTATTTCTGAAGCTACAACTTGATGAAACTCAAGTTGTGATTTTAATACATCGAAAGTGGAAATGTGGTAACTACGTAATAGTTGTACATATACTCCAAAAACATTACCCTACTTCTTGGCTATCGGGTAAAAAATATTTCTTATCTTTTGGTTTGCCGTAATCAGTTAAAAACCTACGCCAACATAGTATTATTTTATAATTCTGTTTTCACATAAATACTTTGTCTTTTCCCAATTTATTAATTAGTGTATTACTGTGCCGTGCCGGTTAGCTAGTAATCAATAAATTTAAATAAGCGTATAAATTGGATATACTTTACACATGAAAAAATTTATTTCTGTTGGATAAAAGATTTATAAAAGTTAATTTGAGCACAAAAGAGTAAACACAACGGAAAATATATATTTTTTTTTATATTTTAAAATATTCATATATACTTTCCTATATAATTTATGCAGCTTTAGAATGTTTATTAAGAAATTTAAACACTTGTAAATTAAATCCCAAAAAAAATTTTATATGAAGTATCAAATTCATGAACCAGTGCTCCTTTTATGGTAATTACAGCAACAGCGATTACAAAAAAGAGGATAGCATATATGGGAAAAGATGCAGCAAAAGTTTTCAATGAAATGCTAGAGAAATTAAAATTACACAATTAAAATTTAAACATTAACGAAGATAAGAAAAGAGTTCGTCAATGNATGAAATGCTAGAGAAATTAAAATTACACAATTAAAATTTAAACATTAACGAAGATAAGAAAAGAGTTCGTCAATGCGACTATGTCATTTGTGAAGAAAATATTAAATGATCCTAAAAATTTACAGAAATATCTATTGGATTTCAATAGTAAAATATAATACAATGCAATTATTAACAGTGAATACAAATAAAAATAAGACAAGAAGAATTATTAAAACGTTTTGAAGAAAATAATTAAATCCAATCGATTATCTTCAAGATTATGAATGAATAAAAAGTACCTAGGCCACTTTACATGGAAAATAGAGAGGAACAGCACCTTCAAACTGTAATATAAATGGTCAAATTCCATTCTTCTTACCAATTTACATTCACAATTTTTCTGGATATGACGCGTAAGATATAACAATTACATAATAATGAGGAAAAATACATTTAATTTAGTAAGAATGCCAAAGATGGTTTAGAGTTAAGATTCATTGATACTTTTTAATTCTTGAGTTCAAGTATTAATAAATTGAGCCAAAACCTTACGAAAGAACAATTTAGAGAAACGCCAAAATACTTCAGAGACGAGCAGTTAGATCTATTAATCTAAAAAGGTGTTTACCCTAAAAATATGGATTTAGATGAAAAATTTAAAGAAATGAAACTACCGTCAAAAGATAAATTCTACTCACAATTGAATAAAGCACATATCTAATGATTATGACCATGATAAAAATGTATGGGAAAAATTCAATATCAACTATTTAGAACAATATACTATTATTCAATAAACCTGATATAGCAACTGATATATTTGAGAATTTTAGATAAGTTTGTTTAAAAACCTACGATTTACGTCCTTGGTATTATACGGCACCAGTTTTATCCTGATATTTAATGTTACAAATTACTCAAACTGAATTATAGTATAGTAGAATTTCTCAGTGTTTTTAAAGATATGTCGAAGCAAATAAATATTCAAAGAATTATGATAAAATAAAACCAATTATGGATTGTGATGAAAATAATTTATATGGTTTGGCACTGTCAAAAATTTTACCATATAGATTACAGAGGATTTAAATAAATAAATAATTATATGAAGAAATAAAAAAAAATACACTGGAAATCTACCAAATGATTTAGAAGGCTACACTTTGGAAGTTGATTTAGAATATCCAAGAAAATTACATTTCGAGCGTAAAGATTCTCCCCTAGTTCTAGAAGGGAGACATAAATTCACAGCACTAGAAAATAAACAGAAGTAGGTCTTACTTTATAAAACATTTTAGTTATGCATTTAACAATGTTCAAAGTTAAAAAATGTTCGCAATGTATTAAAATTAGAACAATTCAATTGGACCCAAATATATATTTATGTCATACACAAATGAGGACCAAACCAGCACATTTTTTTGAAAAGCGATTTTATAAATTGATGAATAATTCAGTTTGTGGTAAAACCATGAAAAATATAAGAAAAAGAGTTGATATGAAATTAGTGAATAATGATATAAATTAGGAAAAAATAAGCCGCAAACCTAACAATTTTGACTGAAAATTCAGTAGCTCTTCATTTGAATAGAACAAAATTAAACTTTAAAAAACCGATTTGTATAGGAATGACCATTTAAAAAATATTAAAAATACATGTAAAATTTTTACTACAAAATAATTATACCAAAATATGGTAAAAATATTGAATTCTGTTATCAAGAATCTGACTCCATATAGAAATTATAAAATAGGTAGATAATGCAATTGCATATAAATGAATAGTTAAATAGAGTTAATGATTGACGATGAAGATGAATATGAATTTCATATGGAAGAAATATAATGTAGAAAGAGAATTACTAGTAAATTAAATAATATGGATTCATTGTTGCGTAAACTGAATGATTTTTACGATTAAGATAAAACTAAATATAAATAAAATAAAATAAGAAAATTTAGTGTGATATATGTATACAACAGTAAGTAAATAATTTAAAAGTAAATTTTAAATTTAAAAAACTAAACATATTTTTTTTATTATTTTATTTGCAGCATCATTAAAATTAGTTAAATTTATTTTTTGATGTCTTATTTTTAAGACTATATTAATAACCTTATATCAATTTTACAAAATAAAAAATAGTTATATTTATGAATAATAGAATTCCAAAAACTAAACATTGTTTTTGGTTAAGAACTATCTATGATATTTTTCTGAGTGAATATATTNGAATAATAGAATTCCAAAAACTAAACATTGTTTTTGGTTAAGAACTATCTATGATATTTTTCTGAGTGAATATATTAATCATATTTAATAAGCATACTATTAGTTATATTGAAATGAAAACTGAGTGTTTTACTTGCATTAGCATGAGTTAATTGAGTACCTAAAATCGTGTTATCTTGTATAGAAAAAACGTTTCTTTCNGTGTTTTACTTGCATTAGCATGAGTTAATTGAGTACCTAAAATCGTGTTATCTTGTATAGAAAAAACGTTTCTTTCAATAACGAGCATATTTGATAATCTATTATCTAACTTAATATTGAGTTCACATAGCATTATTATTCTATTTCTTGTATTGTCTGGTGTTAAATCAATTTCATTACTTAACAAGAAGTTATAGATATAACTAATTAGATTTTTAAGGCCCTTCCATTTGGCATTAACCACTAATAATAATTTTTTATTGCAGTCTTAGACGTTAACTTTAGAGTGTGGTGCAATATAACAGTATGTTTGTTGGTTACGTACGTGATAATGTTTTCATTAAGAAGTTATAGAAAGATAAAAATTGGCTGAAAGGAAAATTTTAGCAGGACCATAAAAAGTGCTCACTTTACCGTGAATATCCTTCATCATTGCATATTCTAGCAGAAACAAATGCAATATTAGTGACAAATTACAAACACACACGCGCCTTACCTGGGACTAACACAGACGGGATATTACTGCAAGTTGACGTGCCATTAACTACATTAGGATGTAAGGTTCGGAGCATCAACTTCGGTAGCAATAAGTCTAAAACAGGTTCTGTAAAGGCATATCAGATGCGTCTAATAGATACCGGCTGCATTAAATATTCGTTGAAATTTGTCAAAATAAGTAATAGACATAAAGTTATCTAAATAATTTATATTGCACCATTTTGAAATAAAAAGCCTGACCCACTTAAGCTAACATGACCTACTGTAGTACTAAATCTGTGAAAACTTTGGTGGGAATTATGTGATTGGTTCCCGAGATATTGCATCAATGTCGCAGTTTACCACCTGACAATCTAACAAGAAGGCAGCAGATTATCTATATAAGCATATTTGATGCTTCTAATGGATTCTCTCAGCATACAAAGTTCTATTGAAATTGGTTAAATAGTTTAGTAGAAATTATAAACTGATTGAAATTATTTTATTAATTGCCATACTATAAATAAAGCCAGACGCACTTAANAGTTTAGTAGAAATTATAAACTGATTGAAATTATTTTATTAATTGCCATACTATAAATAAAGCCAGACGCACTTAAGCTAACATAACCTACTGTAGCACTACTTGTGTGCACAACTCTGGGGAAACTGTTGACTGGTCCCGGACATAGGACACAAAACTCCATTTTCTCATGTGGTGCTATCGTCAATACTGGATAACAAAATGGTCACGTAATTACCCATTCTACGTTGCACTGTGTACTAACCAAATTTGGTTTAAATCGGTTAATTGGATCCAGAAATATAATACAATGCCATCATTTNAGTTTAGTAGAAATTATAAACTGATTGAAATTATTTTATTAATTGCCATACTATAAATAAAGCCAGACGCACTTAAAACATAACCTACTGTAGCACTACTTGTGTGCACAACTCTGGGGAAACTGTTGACTGGTCCCGGACATAGGACACAAAACTCCATTTTCTCATGTGGTGCTATCGTCAATACTGGATAACAAAATGGTCACGTAATTACCCATTCTAGGTTGCACTGTGTACTAACCAAATTTGGTTTAAATCGGTTAATTGGATCCAGAAATATAATACAATGCCATCATTTNGGTTGCACTGTGTACTAACCAAATTTGGTTTAAATCGGTTAATTGGATCCAGAAATATAATACAATGCCATCATTTTTAAAATTGTGAGCATTTTTTAAAAAAGTACCCGGCGTGACTGAAAACTATACAAGTTCGATGTCGTTAATAAATTCTATGCGTGAACCTAGTTTGGTAAAATTGAATAATAATTAACAAATTGGTAAAATATTAATTTTTTAAATAATTTCACTGATTCACTTAACTGCCGCATGAATACAGTGCCGAGGCCCAAGTCCGTGTTAATTGTTTATAGTGTACACAATGTGCGTACAAGTAAACCTCTGGAAGGGATTTCAAAAGTGCTCTGTTAACCGTGAACACCAGATAGCAATTTGCTCTAGACTCTCAAGGAAGAGTAAATTTTTTTGTTAATATACCCACATAACTTACGGAACTGCTTTTTATACTATTTCACAAGTAATTATACTCGTATAAAAGTAATAAATAAAGAATGACAATACTCCAAAATAGCGATGCTCAATCTTCTGCGACATGCATGCGTGAATGCTAAAGCCCGCATATTCCTAAAACTCATTACTATATTGCATGGATACAATCGCAGGACTGTATTTTAAACTAGATTTAAAAGCAACTGTATTATGATATTTGAAAAAAACAAAAACATTTTTTTGGAATATTTTCCTTGTTGAAATGCCAGCTATGCTCAAATAAAGTTATTATCATTGCAAGCTAAAGTTTTCCAACAGGCCGTACTAGAGCCACGAGGTAGCTATCAAAATAATACGTATAAGTAACTTCCCATGCCAGCAAAAATAAGTGAGAATCTACAGTTATTTATGATGGATCAGCAATAGAGGATAATATTGTTACGCGTGGGCCCCGTCACAGTGCAGGCTAGTTCTCATCAGCCCTCGCCCAACTCAGCGCTTCTCTTTTCACAAGAGGATGTCGTCGATGCCTTCTNGGGGGGGGGGGAGACTCCACCAGGTGCGAATTTAAAGGGAGACACAGGGGACACGTACCCCTCCCTCACAATTTCACTAAGAAATTATTCACAAATTTACCACATAAGTGTATATGTATAGTGAGAAAACGCGAATGGTTAATTTTTCCCATAAAAGCTGTTCATGATAAAATGAGAGATCATGAAATCAACTTTTGAAAAATGTCATTGCTCCTACCTGCGGACTGTATATGTATTTTAACGGGCACATTGACTGTTACGTGGCCAGTAAAGTTGGCAACGACGGTAGCAAGTAGTTCCATGTGTTAACGAATAAAGTGATCAGGCCCATGGTAACGTTAATTGTACATATGGTACGTTAATTTTACATATGGTGGAATAATACACAATGCGCATATACGTAGATCTTAAGCAGGGCTTTCAAAAGTGCTCATTTTACCGTTAACAGTCTATGTATACATCCATGATAACGTGCATATATTTGATAAGGAAATAGTTAAATGCATAGGTAGGCAGGTCTTAACGTCCTGTCGACAGCGTGATCATTAAAGACTGAGCAAATTGCTAAGAAATACAGGAACCGGTAGGAATCGTCTATCGTCTGTAATACGGAACCATCCCAGCATTAGCCTGGAGCGATCTCGGGGAATCATGAAAACCGAAATCAGGGTGGCCGGACCCGGATTCGAACCCACGTCCTACCGAATGAGAGTCCAAAGTTAAATCACTGCGCCCCTTCGCTCGGTTAAATGCATAGGGGTGTTGCCAATATGTACAGTAGCGACGCTTAACATTCCTTTATTTTAAGTCTGATATTTGGTTTTTTCATACTATGTATAGGTTAAAACTTATATTACAGTTTAAGACGTTCACTAGTAATTTTTCACAGTGTGGAAGTGTAGGTTGAGGACTACGGGGCATGAGAACAAAAAATTATTCTAAAATACTCTGTCACTTTTCACTAGTAAATTTCCTTATCTTATTTGTTAGTATTTTAAAAACACATTACGTCAATCAATAAAAAAAGGTACTTTTATTTTGCATCTTATTGCAAGGTTATGACTTTTGTGTAGTAGGGGTGGAAACTAAGTAAAAGCATGCCTACTAGCACACATGGTCCCCTCCCTCCGTTCAACATGTGCCTCCTCCTTTCACAGCTTCTATCGTGCTTGGGAGCCACACCTGAAGCTCATCGCCTGAGGGGGCGACGTCACTCCCGCCTGCCAAAAGTCATCGACTAGGGAGACATTGCGCGAATTTTCTCGATTCTAAAATTTAATAATACAGTTAAAGTTAAACCCAGGTGATAGAGAAAGTACCTACACTGCACGTATGGTATGCCTTAATTCGTTTACAGTGGAGATATAACAAATTACCCATTGGTAACGTTAACTCGTAGCATTCAAATACAAGGACTAAAGAGGATTATTTTATCTGTACGGTAATATAATAAGATCTATGCACTAAAGGAAATTTCAAATAATATTCAGGATTATTTAACCAATTTAATTTTCCTTATACCTCTCACAATTAATGAGCACACATACGAACATCATTTCCAATCTCTCCCATTAAAATTTTTTCAGAGTTCGAATATATCACAAACGCCAAACTTCCGCAATATTTTTTTTAGCCGCACGAGTTTTAATAATCCTACATATGCACCTGTAAATATTTAAGAATTTCCAAACTGAAATGCAACAAAATATATCGTGACATTTTGATTCAGTGTACAAGTTTACGGACCTACGCGAGATATCGTAATATGGTACCCGAAACAGCCATGTTTTACGTACACATGAAATTGTAACGTGATGCGCGTTACTTGCAACATGAAACCGTAATCCCGGCCTCTGTGCCGAACGCAGTGAGTGCAGTAGATTAAGACTGCCGGGAGAGCAGAGACTAGGACTGACTGACCTGCTGGACTGTAAGAAAGAGGGACTGTTAGTAAGCAACTGATATTTTCACGTATAATTATAGTAACAACATTTTGATCGCGTACTTGTAATTAATGAGGGAAGATAAAGTGCCTGTATGTAATACGAATACAGTGATTACGGCTAATTATAATTATTGGAAAAGCATTAAAAAAATTTCTCACTGGAAGAGTAGCAAGTGTTAATAGTATGGATATAAGTTTTATTACAAAAATAGCTGTTTATTTTGTTTTTCATAGCGTTGTAAATAAATTACAAAATTATAATTTTTAAAAGACATCCATTCCCAAATAACCTGAAGGCACATGTTACAATATATTCGAGTAACTTTATGTGGGTTATAAAGTTGATGACAACAGGTTAACCAGATGGCGATAACTGAAATAAACCGGGGTTTCATTTATGTGATACTGATTTTTCACTGACCCTCACTTCGCTGATTCTTAGGCTCACCTCATCTCAACATTCCTTCATGCTTCCCAAATACGATTGGTCTGTCTTCTGGGTAGTGCAACTCGCTAACTCAGTACCAGCTTTCTATCACTGCTCACATGTTGCCGTAGGTGGACACAAAGTACCTACACATGTTATTACAGTATCACTCGCCAAGGTGAAAGGCT
Source organism: Clitarchus hookeri (assembly GCA_002778355.1). Classification (NCBI taxonomy): domain Eukaryota; kingdom Metazoa; phylum Arthropoda; class Insecta; order Phasmatodea; family Phasmatidae; genus Clitarchus; species Clitarchus hookeri. Next base: position 260,814 of record NQII01000385.1, on the reverse strand, counting down.
GAATATAATTCATAAATCTGATCTTAATTTAACTACACCGCCTAAAATCCAGTTATCACATATACACAATCAGTACAGTATCGTTTCCGTAAATACTTGTCAAATTATACTTATCTATCCTTGCGTCCGCTTTGACACTCGACACTACTGTTTTGCTTTTCAAACAGACAACATTAGATTACTTAGCTTTTTTTTAAGGTCTGTGTGTGGCTTGCTAGGCACTACCGAGAATTGTGAAAATTTCAGTATTTATGCCTGAAGAACTTGTCATGGTACTTATCTATGAATGTTTCGTCACTTCTCCGGCAACTCAAAATACGCCGTCAGCAAACCATTTGTGATGATCCCCGCGGGACGAATAAAGAGTAACTTAGTAAACAGGACGGCGGGACGGGAACGCGAACCAGTATGTCTAAAATTAGATTGCTCTAGCCCGAACCCACTGACTGCTGAGAAATGTTGGAGTCATAAATATTGGAGACACGACAGCCCGACACGACGCAAGAGCACAATGAAATCACTGACAGTCGCGAAATGCCCCACAATGTTGTAAAAACTCTGATCAATCAAACAAAAATTACTCTTGTAGACCTGTTTTCGTATTTTAAATTACAAAAAACACATTTTATAAGTAAAAAAAGTTGCTATTTAAACTAAGATTTAATTAGCACCGTCAAAAATATGTGAAAAATGTTCACTTTGCAATGTTATATTTTGCGTACAACTAAACCAGGGCTTGCTGGGGAAACCTGGCTTGCCCTAATATTTAACTCGAGCTAGGCTCAAGAAAACTATTTTATTGGTGGGGAGGTGGGAGGGGGTTAGCCTCTCCTTCCCTCCCCGTTTCAAATGAAAGACACCTGGGTGGACAAAGTCCCTTAACGGGGACTGTAATACCCCTGCGCTGAGGAGCTTGCTCCGGTGATGTAAAGCAGCAGCCGTATAGTGTGGCCAAACCCTGGAGAGGATGTTCACAGCGCGGAGGGCAGTAAGCAAGAATGCGGAGTGCGCTGGCACAACTCCGGAAATAAACGGTACATAAAGAGCGGTGGGCAGTCAACACCTCGGCAGGCACCTTGCAGCGGAACACCGACGCGCGCTGTTTGGCTGCTGCGAGCGTGGACGACCGACACGCCCAACTGCATCCTAACGGCACTGGGCTCAGCAGCGCGCCAAGCGGCATTTTCCGTCTTTGTGACCCCTGCTGACGTCAGGCGACATACAGCTGCACTCGTGTCAGAATTACCTATATAAATTGGCGCAGTTACAGTTTAGTTCAACAGCTCATCCGAGACAGATTTTGCCCGCCCTACACTCCTAAGTTCGTTGGCAATAACATCTCGTAACGTTCGACATGATTCACGTCACGCCACCGACGTGTGGCAATGCTAGGGATACCTGATTTTCACGAAAACAGTTTGGCGCTAGACTTAAATATTCTACATGAGCACCTGCAGTTTTAGCTTGGTTGCGGAGAATTTCGGAGAGAAGATGTTAGAGAGTTTAACTGATCGATCACAATCAGGTTATTCCGGCACCGAACATCTGTGATTCACGGCAGGCACCTAGGGCGCGCTGTATTAAAAAAACATCAAGCCGTGAAAGTGCATCTCTGCTAAGGTGTTTTCAAATACATTTAGAGAGAAACACTCTTCGCGAAAATTGGGTGCCACGATATTAAGAGTCAAAATGACTCGTGGTCACACTAGACAGCATCACACAGTGCAACGGAGTTCCCATTCTGAGAATACGTTTGTCGAACAGTTACAAGTATTTACGTCACATTTCTGAACCAAACCCACTCGATTCTCCTTAACGGTCTATAGAAGTACCGGAAGCACTGCAACATGACACACAAGCGTGTCTAAAGCGCGATCGAGACCAGTGGACATGGCTGGCCAGTTAAAAAGGAAAATATTATCTATTTCATGTAATCATCCACTCAATGTAAATAGGCGCTGAAAAATTTAAGTAAGAAATGTCATGTACTGCTGGATAGTAATTCCGTACAAATGGCGTGTTACAGAGCCAAAATTAAATTTAGAGGTGTTTGAAAAGTACCATTCAGGAAGTTGTTAAATCTTCATGTGGAGCAGTATCTAATTAAGATCACCAATGTGTTAACTCGACTATCTTCTGCCCAGTTCTCATCACGTGTTAAACACGCCAGCAATCACCGCGGAAACTGAGCCTGGACTCGTCCGTAAGCAGGGCACAACCCCAATGTTCCCTTGTCAACATACGAAATTTTCTATGCCAAGAGTAGTTAGAAAAGGGGGACTCAGAAACACGGTGTCCGGATCCGGATCCAATTTTCCTAAATATTCCAAAATTTTCCAAAATTTTGAGGTTATATTTTTCCCTTTTTTCCTTCGAAATCTCCCTTCCCCCAAAACGACAAAATATGCCAGAATATCCCTCAAAATTTCCCGAATTTCCATCAAATTTTTTCAAAATTTTGGAAAAATTCCTTAAAAATAATTTATTGTTCACAATTCGGCTGAAATTGCTCATGACCCCACAATACGGATGAGTGACTCCTTTTTGAGAAATGAGGGATTGAGGGGTTGAGGGATTAGCCTAACATGCTACGCAAGGCTCTCGTCACTGATTGGCTACGCGAGGCTATCGAAATGGTCTCGTCTCTGATTGGCTATGTGAGGTTCTCGAAAGGGCTCCGTCACTGGCAAGCCAGCACCATCCATCTTGACTGAAGAATGTTCGTGTTCATTGCCCCAGCCATACAACTTCAACGAAGCGAGCAGCTTATCATAAAGGACACTGCCGCACACAACGATAAAGGTGCCTATCATAATATGCAAGGGAGATTGTGGTCAAAGTTAAAGGTCATATGATGTCATCCGTCGAGATATTGGTCAATGGTCAAGGTCAAGGTTGTGCCCAACATGTTACACGAGGCTCTCGAAAGAGTCTCGGACGAAGCTGGCAGCCTATCATAAAGGATGCTGCCTCACAATGATAAAGGGGCCTAACATCTTACGAGAGGCTCCTGTCTCTACCGCACACTACGATAAAGGGGCCTAACATGTTATGCGAGGCTCAAGTCTCTTTCGCGAGGCTCTCGAAAGAGTCCCATCACTGACGAAGCTAGGGGCCTAACATGTTATGCGAAGCTGCCATCTCGGATTGGCTATGCAAGGCTCTCGAAAGGGGACCTGCCCCCCTTACCGGTCCCCTGCCACGACATCCCCGACTGCGAGGCCCCCTACTTCACATACACACACCACTTACCTACACCTCACAGCATTGCCCTTCGCACACATACATCCACACACACAAACTATGAATGACGACTGAACTCAGCTAACAATTAAATATAAAGAAAAGTTTTCTCGGCCAGCGCCCGGCAGACCGGACACATTATTATTCAGAAACTTTCTCGAGCAGCGCCCGACAAACAGGAACACACTACAGGTACCCCGCACCAACTGTGACCGAATTACAAGTCGCGCGGAGATCTAGAAAACTTCTCATACTTTCGACAAGGAAAATGACTGCAGTGTCAAATATGACCTAAGCACACTTATAAGCATAGTTGGATGTAATTTCCGAACCATTTAAGATACGGACATCAAATTTGTAACATAATCATCACCCCCAACAGCGAAAATTAACACATGGTAAAGTATAGCTTAAGAGTACTTATATGCATAGTTGGGTGTAATTACCAAACCATTTAAGATACAGTCACCAAATTCAAAACATAGACAACACCCATGTCAACGAAAAAGGTCGCAAGTGTCAAGTATGTCCTAAGCATACTTATAAAAAAATCTCCGAAGGAGCTTCGACTATGATGAAGTGATTCGCCATCGCCGAAGCTGAAGACTGGATGATTCGCCTGTCTTCAGCTGCGAAGGTTTTACGTTTTTTTCTGAGATTTAAAAAAATTTACTACAAAATCACGAGTTTTTTTTTGTTTTAATATATAGATTTTTCGAGATGGTCAAAGGTTAAGGTCAAGGTCACATTTATCATCCAAGGTCAGATCAAGGTCGTTTAACATGATTCAATGTCATGGTTATGGTTGAATGTTGACATTGCTACTATTGCTACTGTTGCTACTGTTGCGAGTGAGTCAAATGGGTTTTCTCCGAGTGATTTGATGATAGTTCGAGACTTGACACTATACACAAACCAATAATTCTTTTTCAGACTTGGACGAAATCTGTTTATTTTCTCTATAGTGATGGCAGTGAACTTAATATTAGTGTGGGTTAATATAAATTAATAACACAGAAATGATTTATATACTTTTACCTTTATTTATAAACTTATCATAATAAGTTTATCATCATTATTTGAAATTAGCTCAACATATTCTTCATTCAAGCGATACATTTATGGTAAGATTTTTTGCGAAAAAAAATCCTGCTGTGAACATTCAAGCCACTCTTATTCGCATATACCACACAGAAGTTGACGCATGGGTAGGTCTTTTAGATGGTGGAAAATTTGCAGTTACTATCTTCATGACCTTTGGCAGTCTTACGATTACCTGAATATCTTGCCGCAATACATACACTCTCTTCCCGATGAACTTCAAACATGGCCTTTGCACTTCTTGTTATGTCTATACAGATTATCACTGCGGGTAAACACGTCATAGCAGTTATCACAGTGGAACCCTTTGTATGCTGGGCTGAACATGCAATGTGCACTTTCATGTCAGTGTGCATTACAACTTTTACTAAAAGTATTTTCGCAATAGTCACATCGATATCGTAATGATTGCACCAACTCTTCAGGGTCCCTCACTGTTGACCATGTTACAGTTGGTAAGTCTTCAACCATTGAACCCTTCTACATATTGTAGCAGCATACACGATCGCAGTAGTTACGATGATGCTGTAATTTCTGCAGCAGCTCTTCAGGGCACCATCCTGTTGACGATATCGATGGTGTTACAGATGGGAAGGCTTCAACTATTGATTTCATCTTCATATTGTAGTAGTAGAAATAGATGACTGTAGTAGTAGTAAAAGTCTGCTTTCCACCACCACGCTCGACAATGGAATGACGTTCATTTTACGTGACGCTCGCTTGTATACTGTTCGCACGCCATGCTAATTTTATTGCTCGTCTCGTGTTGCCTCAGTGGACGACTGTTGGCTGTGGTACAAATGGTGGCATGGTTACTCGACTGAAATAGATTACCTTAACAGCTCGATCGCCATCTAGCCTGCGAAGTTGTCAATGCAACCTCTCAACCTCTTTACATTCGTTTATCTTTCAGTGTTGGTGGTGCCTTATTTTTCTTCTGCTGCTGCTCGCTCCCGATGTGTCTTACACCAGCTGCTGGGATGTGGTGTTTCTGTAACGATAGCACTATCTGGAGAACATTGTAGGCGTGGGAGAACAGTCGAGAATCTCTTCGTCCTGTTGCAGTTAGTCAGATAGGTGTTTGTCGACGGATTTTATTTAATGTAGTGTATATGCGAAAATGAATTCTTTAGGTAGGTATGCGAGCTCGGTATCTTTGTCATGGGCTGTAAATTATTTAATATTTCCATATGTTATGATAGACTATAAACTTTTCTAGCTACTTGAACATAATTTCGAAAATTTTTCAATATGACCTCTCGACGAGAGAAAGATGTTCTGAGAGATGTGTAGTGTCGGTTCGAACTGCTTTCATAGACATAAAGGTGTGTAGGGACGATATCCACTACAAGCAACATTTTATACGAGGCGATGTTTTTAAAGAGTCATTCTAATATTTTTTGCTTGATGTATTCGAACGGAATAAATTGTTACCTTCTTCTGTATATCTGAATTCCTCTCGTTAGGATCATGTATGTGTAATATATTATGATTGCGATGGTTAGTAAGTGCTTATAACTATTATCCTTTACATTTGTTTATTTTTATATTAATTTACATCAGTGTGTATGGCATGGTATTTGGGATGAGCATACATTGAGTACAGTTATGTATGAACAAATTTTGTTGGATATACCTATATATTATATATATAGAGTTCATTGCTAACGATATGTAATATACACTGGAGAGCCAAAAAAACTGGTATAGCCGTGCGTATGCAAATAACAGAGGTATGGAACCAATCAAAGTAACGCGATGCAGTCGGCCGTGCCCATATAAGATAACAAGCATCTGGCAAAGTTGCTAGATCGGTTACTGCTGCTACAATGGCAGGTTATCAAGATTTAAGCGAGTGAGGACGTGGTGTTATAGTTGGCGCACGAGAGATGGGACATAGCATCTCCGAGGTAGCGATAAAATTGGGATTTTTGAGTACGACCATTTCACGAGTGTACTGTGAATATCGGGAATCTGGTAAAACATCAAATCTTCGACATCGCTGCGGCCGGAAAAAGATCGTGAACGAACGGGACAATCGACGACTGACGAGAATCATTAAACGTGACAGACGTGCAACCCTTTCTCAAATTGGCACAGATTTCAATGCTGGGACATCAACAAGTGCCAGCGTGCGACTATTCAATGGACCATCATTGATGTGGGCTTTCGGAGCCGAAGGTCCACTCGTGTACCATTGTTGACTGCATGACACAAAGCTTTACGCCTCGCCTGGGCCCGCCAACACCGTCATTGGACTGTTGATGATTGGAAACACGTTACCTGGTCTGACGAATCTCGTTTCTAATTATATCGGGCGGATGGACATGTACGGGTATGGAGACATCCTCATGAATCCATTAACCCTACATGTCAACAGGGGACTGTTCAAGCTGGTGGAGGCTGTCATGGTATGGGGCGTGTGCAGTTGGCGTGAAATGGGACCCCTGATACGTCTAGATACGATTCTGACAGGTGACAGATACGTAAGCATCCTGTCCGATCACCTGCACCCATTCATGTCCATTGTGCATTCCGACGGACGTGGACAATTCCAGCAGGACAATGTGACACCCCACACATCGAGAGTTGCTACCGGGTGGCTCCAGGAACACTCTGACTTTAGACACTTCCATTGGCCACCTTAATCACCAGACATGAACATTATTGAGCATATCTGGGAGGCCTTGCAACATTTTGTTCAGAAAAGATCTCCACCGCCTGACACTGCTATGGATTTAAGGACTGCCCTGCAGGATTCATGGTGTGAATTGCCTCCTACATACCTTCGGACGTTAGTCGAGTCCATGCCACGTCGTATTGCAGCACTTGTTTGTTCGTGGGGGCCCTACACGATATTAAGCAGATGTACCAGTTTTTTGGCTCTTCAATGTACATATTATACTGATGATTTTTAAGTGTCGACATCTGCAAAGCAAAAGCATAAACGTGTTGCTGAACATAAGAGCTACTTGCAGTTGGGACAGAATAAATGCAGATCAGAACCTAGTAATCTGACCCAGAGGTATCTTAACCACCTACTCATCACAGAAGAACATAGACGCAGACATGTATAGCTAACCTTCTGTGAAGAGAGCCATGAAGTCTAGCAACTTATTTTCTGAAGACCTCAATGACATGGTTGATAGGCTGTGGATGCTGGTTCAATTGCAGAGGAGTGGATATCTTTCTGTCAGAGACGAGATAAATTTGATTATTGATAAACTCACATCTAATGACTTTATTGCATGCCAAATTATGTACATAAGCATATGATTTGGTTAAGAATATGAATACATATATAAAATTAAATTATGTTTAATTTTATTTTTAAAATCCTATCGACTAAGAAATGTATTTACTGCTATGTATGTTTATAAATGGTTGGTAGGTTGCACGTGAATGTCTTGCTATAATACTACCAACTCACTTCCTGTTGAACAGCAACCATTGTCTTTACTCTTCTTGCTATGTCTATTCAGACTATCACTGCGGGCGAACATGCAATTACTACTTTCCTCTTGTCGTTATGTAAGGAACAAATCTTCCGAGTCCCTTACTGTTGACGATGCAGTCACAGATGGCAAGTCTTCAACCAATGATTTCATCTTTATATTGTAACAATGTGTGCGATTGTTGTAGATGTATGTAAACTTTACGATCTGCTTTTATAAGATTATCACGACATGATGGTTCGTGTTGTCCGCCTCGGGTTGTCACGGCATGACCTGCTTGTTATCTACTTATAAATGCACGACAGGCTGCCAGTATTTGAGATGAACATACATTGAGTACACTCATGTATGGAAACATTATGTCGGATATATAGTTCATTGTGAGCTCGATACTTAAATATGTATATATTTATACATACATATATATATATATAATGTAGACGTTTTTAAATTACTTCCAAATAGCGTATCATAATTCAAATAACATTTTACATGTAAACAATTATTTACTAGTCATGGTCAACGCAGCACTTCTCTCACCGTTTTTCAAGTTATTTCATATTGATTACGAAATAAACATAATTTAGACGATAAAGAAGTAAAAGTTTCGTTTAATCAAAAATGAGAGTACTTTAATGTTAATATAACTATTAAATATTTCTTATATGATTTGTTTAAAACACAGGCATACGTCTTAAACTTGGAGTGATTTTTCAATGGTTTGTTTCAAATAGTGTCAAGTAACCGGGAATGGAAGTCTATTCGCGTTATCTGAACATTTTGTAATTATACCTCTGAAAATCATCCCATGTATGACGTGTTTGCTTCCGGAATATGCCATGTTTCACAAGAGTTTGATATCTATGTTGACAAAAGTATCTTATTTTTAGTTAATCTGGACTTTTACTTAAATTTTAAAGGCAAATTACAATAATTTATAATTAATATAAATAATATAGATAAAATAAATATGCTGGTAATGACTAGTAAGAGAGAGTTTTTATGCAAAATATTAAACTCTGTGCGCACGAATTCGATGCGTTGTCCCTTTGGTGTAATTTTTTAGGCTCAATATTTTGCGTCAGGCGGAGGATTATCCTGGAAGTAGAACTTTAGAAGTGCTTCATGAAAGTTGAAAGTAACCGTGAATAGACTATAGTTATAAAGCTGAATGACAATAGGGCAAGATTAATGCAAATACAGAATGGGACTATGATAACAACTCTCATTTTGGTTATGACCGGAGACTAACACACTTATAGCATTTTATTTGCAATAATATCAGCTGGTCAGTTGTTCATTTTTATGGTTTAACTTGAGTGATTGATACACCGATGAAAGCCTAATGTATCAAAAGTATTAATGTTACAAGTACAGTAAGGTCTTGTTGTGAGCAGTCTTATTGTTGCTGTTAATTAAATATACTGTTATGGTATTAATGTAGCCTAATTGTGAAATTAAGTGCTTTTGTAACAGTTACCTCCTTAATATACTGTCAACATTAAGGCAATGTTTATATTGCAGCAAAACCAATTTAGTGTTTAATTGTATTAACATGTGTTCAATTTTTTCTTGTATTTCCTTTGCTTAAAAAAACATTTCGATATAAAATAAATTAAAAACAATTATTTTGTCAGAAAAAGAAAGGAGGGAGAATAGAACCCACGTCGTGTGTGTATAACGCTCTCCACTTCACGAAACCCATCGTCCTACCAACTGCTATATTTTATCATGTATGATTTCGTTCCATATTGTTGGTATTCTACAACATATAATGAAGAACTGCAGTACTTTTCGTTATGTGGAAATACTTTAGTTATATAAATATATGCATATTTAGCACACGTAAACTGCTTCGCAAGGTTTGGAAGTTACAGTCATCCAATCAATAAAACTCAGTTGATGCTGTCACTTCGGTAATAAGTTGTAGCTTCCTTTGGTGTTAATAAAAGCTGGTAACAACCTATAGCTTCAACTGATTTTTCCCGGATATGTAGTTTTGCTTCGCATTTGATGTGGATAAAGTAACGAAAGATCAGCATAGTTGTAGCTAAAACTACATTATTTGGAGTCTGAGGGAGGGCGCGCTCCACTTTTGTTAGTCATAAGTTGCCTTCGTCATCGCAACATTTATGAACGCAAGGGAGAGAAAAACACACGGTGAGAGAAGAGTATTGAGGAAGTGTAAGGGAGCCGATGCGTTTGGAGACAAGGTATTGATAATTTAACGTCAGAATTTCTGTCAAAATCTGGAAGCGACCCCACCGGGAACCGAACCCAGTTCGCCTATGTGTGAGGCGAGTAGTCTGACCACTGCACCAACGCAGATCCGTTGCAGTACGAGTTTCAGATCATAGGTGCGTATTAAAGGTACACTAATGTTTGTCGGAGCACTACCGAGCGAGGTAGCGCAATGGTAAACAACTCGACTATTTCCGGAGGACCTGGGATCGATTCGAATGCACACGGAAATATTCCTACGCTATATTGCAGATTTTGGATTCCAGAATGAATTATCAAAATATTTTGTAGCGGACCGCTTGACAGCGTGTAAAACTGTTAATTATGTTACATAACATACTAGCAAACCGGCCCGTCTTCACCCGGGTACAATTGAGTTTTACAGTGATACGCTAATTAATAATTTGGGTTAAAGACAATTCATTTATGTGAAAACACAATTATAACATTATACTATGTTGGCCTGGGTTTTTAACTGATTACGGCAACCCAAAAGAAAGGAAATATTTTCTTACACGATAGCCAAGAAGTAGGGTAATGTTTTTGGAGTGTATCTGTGCAACTATCGCATAGTTACCACATTTCCGCTTTCCAGCGTCGATGCATGAAAATCAAAACGTGAGTCATCAAGTTGTAGCTTTAGGAAATAGTGTACCTATGCACTATTTTTTGCGCTTGACTGAGGGATCTTAATCCATCACCAAAGTTAAGCAACGTTCCCAGAGGCACACATTTTGATGGATGACCATTTAGTGGCATAACATCTGAGCGCTTCCGGGCTTCGGAGGGCACGTTAAATATTCGGTCGCGGTTATTATGGATTGATAGGAGTCGTCAAGCCATTTCAGAGGTCCTTGGGCGGCCTGATAAACTGTGACACCAGAGGAAAAAATATTTCGGTCACGTTCCCAGCCGTTGCAGAATTAAATTTTGTTGTTATTCCATAGGAATTGAACAATTTTCCGGGATAAAAAGAATCCTTTGTCCTATTCCAGGACCTAAAGTACGTACACACCAAATTTCATCAAAATCCGTTCAACCGTTATGGAGCTGAGTGGTGTACACACACACACACACACACACTTTCGCATTTATAACATTAGTAAGATTCTTAAGAAAGCTCATAACCGATTTAATTCCCCCATTACTGTGCAAGTAGTGAATAATGCAAAGTTGCTGTGGACAACGCTCTTTAATTTCCCAAGAGTTGTGGGTGCATTAAATTGCACCCACATAAAAATAATTAAGTTTGGGGACGAATATATTAATTTGAATAAGTATGCTAGTATTAATATTCATGTAACATGTGATGCAGAATAAACTTTTACGAGTATTAGTGCCGAGTGGTCTGATGCCGTGCGCGATGGAAGGATATGGAGTGCTTTATGGAAGGATATGGAGTGCTATACGGGACATACATCTTTATTTGACGGCACTGCTTGTTTGCTTGGTGACTGGTTATGGTATATCCCCCTGGCTGATCACAACATTCAAGCCACACGTGGGCGACATTCAACGTGCATTTTTGTTGTTACTGTGCGTGGCCATTGTGGAATTGGATGTCATAGGCAGCAGTATGAGTCACGTACAAGGCAAACTGCACTCTGGGGCAAACCCCACCCAGTTAGATTTTCAGCACAACATTTTTAAAATTATATATTAGACATAAGCCATATATAGTACTCTTATTTTATTATTTACACCTATAGAAAATTTACGAAAGGAAGGGACTTGCAGGAAAATCTTTTGTAATATAATTAGTAATATTGGTTACCGCTTTCGTTTCTGTTTCATGGGAATATAAGTCTTACCTTTTAACATATTTCTCCCCCAAAACTCGCATGTTATCGTGATTTTAAATCTGACACCCTGCTATAGAATATTACACAAGTGTTTGCTTCCAATTATAGCTTGTCCAAGTGCGCCGCAAAGGAAAATGATGTTGCAAGTGCACTATCCTCATCTATACATATTATAAAACTCAACGTCTCTCTGTCTGTGTCTGTCTGTTAGTGCGCTTATTACTCGAGAAACACGTATCCGATTTACGTGTTTTTTTTAAATTCATAGCTATGTTCTCTGGCTAGGTTTTAGTATATATTTTGTTACGTAAAGTTATAAAAGGAATAAGCAGTGACGATAATAGTGAATCAAGTCGGAAAAACGTTTACCGCCAGCGCGCTCTCTTGCAATACGATATCCCAACCGTTAAAGATGGAACAATATCATGTTGTAAAGAATAGTATGGAATTAAAATACCTAAAAAAACACCGCGGTAGCATATATCTCTCTATAACAGAGAAATACTAATAAGAGTTTTTACCATTTAATTTCTCAATAAATAAATACGTAAAATTCAAGCAGCTGTTTCCCAATTAAAAACTTAATATTTATCAAAGAAAAAAATGTCATTAGAACTGTTTAACGAAGATAATAAATGTTGTATACTGCATACAATTCTCGCCTATACTTTAAGAGATATCAAAAGTTTTGTGAAAAAGTAATTTTTTGCGAGTCGGTTGACCGTATGCGGACGTGGAGAGCCATGGTGGTGGCGGGTAGGTGCAGAAGGGGGAGGGGGCCTTTTTTTTTAAAAATAAACTTTAACACTAATTATGTAGTCCACACGAGCGGAGCCACGGGCACAGCTAGTAGTCATCTAACTTAAATTGGTATTTGATTTCATATAATTTTTATGTTAATAGATAGACCCTCCAGGTACCTTAAAATGGCTAGTACATATACATACATATATATATATACATACACATATATATATATATATCGTTGTTATGCCATTCTAAATGCTTCCTTATAGTGTTAGTGACTTTGCAGAAAATCGTGAGTGTTGCAATGAAATATGTAGGGATGACGGACCAGAATCTTCAGGAGAGGACAAAGAAACTAGGCCAAGAAATACCTGATTTAACTACTAAGTATATTCCAAGTTCAGTTTATACAGTGACTCTCTACTTCCTTTGTTTCTACGGCAATACGCGAAGCCTCAAAATACATACAATATGTAAATCAGCCAGTTTTTTCAGGTGCAGACTTCTATTGTAGTAATCAGAAATTATTCAATTTTCGAAGAGTTCTGAGCCAATGACGCGGAATAAAAGAGTAAAATTTTAAAAATCATGTGCTGTCCATCAATCCAGGATAGATTTATTTAATATTTCACACTTAAGAAAAATAACATTTTATTTAATAATAACAAACTAAGATGATTGTCGGTTTAAAGAAATAAAAGTGAATAAAGTGGAAACAATACAGCAGTCTCACCGAATACATTACCCAGGCTATGAGGAGATTTATATTTATCCACCTAATGAGAACTAGATCCGATGTACTGCATTTGGATCATGACTGCAAAAAAATTGCAGCACTTATGTGACGCGTAACACATATTGGAAGTAATAGAAGCGACACTGTCACAACCCCCCNGCTTAAACCAGGTTCACAGTGCGAGGCGGAACAAGGCGCCCCGCAGTCGACAGAAACAGACACTGTGGGTAAGTGTTTACCCATGTCACCTGCAGAGAAAAACTAGGTCAAGATACCCGACCGCCAACCTAAGTGCGCCAAAACTTAAGTGCGACACAGTGTTTACAGTTTGACCTGTGTAGTTAGGCCTTCAGCCGAAAGGCATGTAGACGCCACACTTAAATGTGACTGAGTGTTATTTGTTTAATTTACCTTTGAAGTTAAGGTACCCTGATAGGCCATCAGCTGGTGCCGAGTTAAAATGTATTGAAAGTTTTTTTTTTGCCGAGAGTGTTGTGTGTTAACATTTGCCTTCTCGGAGAAGCATCAGAGGTAGGATAACATTTAGGGTCTTATTGTTGTTCTTTCCATGGCCTTTGAGACATTGTAACAGTAAACTGTACCATGAGTCAGTTTGCTTTTTTTTTTGCTTCCGCCTATCGGAAGTCCATTTGTAAAACCGGCAGAGTGCCACCAGACATTAGTTGAATGTGGGAACAGAGTGTCCCAGCCAAGGAGATAAGAGTGTGTTTTATTTTGCACGGCCAGTGAAGCAGTCATTACCAGTAAAATTAAATACCTGTCACCAAAATGTAAATGTTGTCAGTCAACTGTGCAAGTTACCGGCCTTCTGCCACAATTGTTTGCCAATGTCAAGAAAGTCTCCGCCTTACCAGGGGGCTGAAGCACAGAAGAGCAAGTAAGTTAGAAGTAAGTGACATGGAGAGATAAATTTAGGGTATGTTGTATAATTGTGTAACAATGTAAATATGTTTGTAACCCTGTAAGAAGGTTTGTAAGGTAAGAATGTCTGAGATGTGTATCACCCTGTCTATTTTATTTCTGCGAGTTCAAATATGTAGCCAGAAGTTACACTTTACAGTAACGTGAAGTACACAGCAGAAGTTGAACCCAGGAAAGTCTGTCAGTTTTTTGTACCAATAAACGTAGTAGTTAGCTTTTATTCCCAGTGTATGAGGCCTGCGAAGTATTTGAAAGATAATGTACCATGTGAATAGATGCCTTGTTTTGTAATCGCAAAGCTGGAGTATTAGGCTCTTTTAGCAGGCAGGGGCACACATGTTAACCGCGGGGACGCGCGTCCTTGAGTGTCGGCAGCTGGGCGACCAGATTAGGAGACCGCAGGGTGGAAGGGACAGACAGGGGCAGGAGGTCTCAGCTGTCCGCGCCACGAGATAAACTCCATGCTAACTGCGCGAGATGCGAGACAGTGCGAACATAGACAGGCGACAGCCACAGAATGGGAACTACAGAGATGCAACCAAAACATAAATTTTGGCTCGAATTGTGTCAGCGCCGAAGATACAGGGGGGAATTGATGCATAACACACATTGGAAGTATTAGAAGCAGCACTTTCACAAACCCCCCTGCCATCTTAAACCAGTGTAGGGCCTCCCAGACGACATATGTTACCCATTAATGCATACCAAGGTCAAGTCGCAGTGGGGTAGCATTACCCGCCCACGGGCCTCTCCCCCATCCCCTAGCAAGCCCCGCAAAAATTGTAAATGCCTTAGAAATGACAAGATAGTCAGGCGACTTCCGCCTACGAAATAAATTAATACATGTGCTGAAAGGGTGATATGCACCGAGAATAAGCTGACAGCATATGGGAAGGGCAACTGGCCCACACCACACCCTTCCCTACAACCATCAAGAACCAGGGTGCATGTATGAAGTGTGTTTTGTTCTGCACCCTCCTCCCAACACCCTTCCCCCAACAAGAGAGGCATGTGTAGGAATCTAGGGAGGGTGCTCAGATAGTTTAAAAGCCATTTTTCGTGACAAGGGAGGGGTCAGTCATATCGGGGGAGTCGAAAGCTGCGATACTCCGTGCCGGGAGGATGAGTTCAATCAATCCGATCGGAGAAAAGTCGGCAGTTAGTTAGAATCGCGCACTGAGAGAGGAAGTCAAGTCAGTCAGCTGAGGCTGGAGGTTCGAGCCCCGGCCGCATCAGTTCACAGAGACAGTCCGTCAGTGAAACCTGGTCGCCAGAAAGCGACGAGCAGCAGGTGGCGCGGCGTGCGGCACAGACACACTGGGATGTGCAGGTAGTCAGGATCGGGAGCAGGATCGTGGAAGTCAGTCAGGCAAGAATCACAACATTAAGGGGTCAGTTATATTGGGGCAGTTGGGAGCTATGCTACTCCGCACCAGGAAGACGAGTTCAATCAAATCCATTCGGAGAACAGTCTGCAGTCTGTTAGAATTGCGCGCAGAGAATGTAAGAGTGCAGCAGGTAAACCAAGGCCAGGAAGATCGGACCCTGGCCGAGTCAGTCAGTCATATCAGTCAGTAAGTCGAATTGCGCAGTTATGTGAGCGGAAGTCTGTCGGGTCGCCGAGAGGCTCGCAGGTTTCGGGTCCCGGCAGACACAACCTGAGCCAGTGTTAAGGGGTCAGTTATATCGGGACATTCAGAGGCTGCGATACTTTGCGCTGGGAGAATCAGTTACGTCGGACGAGTATTATCACCACTCTAGGACGCGAGTCAGTCAGTTACAATTATCCACCGAGAAGGCGGAGTCGAGTGGTGAACTACGAGGAGCGCCATGTCGTTGAGTGGGAGTAGTCCACTGCACCCCGAGCCGGGTGGGGGCCTGCCTAGGGTCATCTCGCCGGGATGTGGTAGGGAGGTAATGATTCAGTACAACCCTATGCCGCGAATGGAAGCGAGTGGTGATCTTCAACGAGGAGCACCAAGTCGAGAGGAAGCCAGCCGAGTGTGGCACACCGCAGCATGCCAACTACAACAAGTCCGAGGGCCTATAACAGGGCCACCCACCTCACCAGATCTCACCTATCAGGTACAACTACCCGCAACAAATACAGTTAAGTAACAACGGCATCACTCAGGGACATGTCCTGCCACCTAATGCCCCCACAGCGTCAGAAATATTTGCCAGAACATTGTAATCACCCCGTCAGGCCAATAACTCGTAGGGTCGAAACGTATGAGTAAATTCTCGGCACAAGGTGCCGGGAATATATGTACAAATTCCCGGGCTAATAAACCTGTTAAAAACAAAGATGCAATCAAGCATTGTTTTATATACCCTCAACCTTCAAGGCACCTTGTAGTCTGTGCCATCTAACATTAACTGTGGACCTTATGACCCACGGGTGGGGAATAGCATCATATGAGAACATTTTGCATGAAATTTGTGTCAATAACTTAACAAAGCCTATTTTGTACTTTTATTTTCACTTCATATAGTTAAGTGAGCAAGGCAGAAATTTTTATGTAACCATTTCCCACAGGTTACGAAGAATTTTACTTGTTTATGCAGATTTTATGGCCTGTATGTGCGATTTATTAAATAAGTTTTGGATTGTTGACAATTTATAAAACATACTTTTAAACGCACATCACTTGATGCTGTTGGTAAATTAAGTATTATTCGATGTTATTTCAGAATGCGTGGGCTGCGAATACTTGCTCCTCAAGTATGGCAATGACCCATTTTTGCCTTCCTACATGTGTGTAATTCAAGCAATTATGTATTTATTTTATCACAACACTGAAGATGTTATTATTAGGTTTAATTAAATATGGGAATTCCAGACATCCAGTGCAAAGCCATTTCCTATTGCTACTCACAGTACCACTTCAAAACTAAGTTCTTACCTTTGCCCTATCTTACTCTACTTGTTAGACAAATTTGATGTGAATATGTTGATCGTTTCCCGACGTATGACACAAAATCTATCTTTATTAATTCGGTGCTATTTTACAAAATGTCATACATAAATGGTTATGTGAGAAAAAATTTGCTGGTTATATTAGATAATGCCAGGATACTGAGCTAGGTTCATTTGGGTAAATGGTTTCATAGATAGAGCATACCAATTTAATATATTTATATGGCCATTTTGAAAATAAGTACTATCCTCTTAAATCACAATTGTTTACATGGCATACAGTAGTATTACTTAATTGCAAATTCGGTGGGGTTTGTTGGATAGTTTCAGAGAAAAAAATCTATATTTATTCACGTAGTCCTATCTTCAAAAATGGTGAGCTTACAACAATATACCTCGAAATTAAATGCTTACATGATGAACAGCCAACCTACAAAATTGGTTTAAATCTATTAAATCGTTCGAGATTTTACATAATGCCCTAAATATTAAAATAGCAGTAGTTTTGAAAATGAGCACCCTGCATGACCGAAAATTACGAAAGTCTATAATGTCCTTTCAAAGTACTACATATGTACAAAGTTAGGTGATATTTGGTTCAAGGGTTAAAATGATACTACACACCAAGTGTCTCACACAGGAAACTGTGCCGAGATTGGTAAAAATCAGTGCGGTTTAAAATGTTTTCAAGGTCACATCCACAAACACACACATAGACAAGAAGGTATAACACCACAGCTATCCTTCAAAACAGATGTTAAGAATTGCATAAGGAATCGAGTGATCACTGTTGATCATGTAAAACTTGTATTGTACTGAATAATTGTCATTATTCAACTGGTGATCGTTGAGGACAGAAATGATCCGAAATGAAACGAAGTTAATGCATACGCTATATAAAATGGTGCAATTTTACACTAAATGCATGTGGCAGCACTGTATCCACTGACATCGGTGTAATTTTACACCTACATATATGTCAATGTTATTTTACTCTACGTCCAATTAAATTTTTTCTACAAATTAGTAAAATAACACACACTTTGTACAGCCAACTGTAAATATGATGGTGTAATGTTACTATTAATATGTAGCAGAAAATAAACTGCAATATTCGTGTATTTTCTCTCCATGACAAGTAAATTTACAAAGACATCGCAATTGTAATTTCACCACTGTGTATGTGTATTTTCTCACCAACAAAATAGCGAATTCGCAAATTCACTGTAATTGTAATTTCAGAAGTTCTGTATATTTTTCACTGTTTTACTAAGTAATTTTACCGTCAGCATTGACTTCAGATATAGAATGGGTAGTTTGTATACAAAAGCCAGCATATTCCATCAGCGGAAGTTAAGATGCTAGTGGGCGTATTTTTACACACACTTCAAAATGTATCAATTAACACCGAAATTGTGTTTATTAAAAAATGCATTAATGTTTTTAATGTATTTTCACCAAATATATGTAGTACTCTGTGGATTAAGAACATTTGTAGTTGGTTTTACAAATTACACATACAAAATGTAAAATTACCAAAAATTTACATGTGTAAATTTACACTTATTTTTACAGTGTTATTTTGGAAACTTAAATTGTATTCCATGTAATTAGACAGAAGTTTGCAAGATACGGCACCGCCACCCTTAGGCTTTCTCGTAGAAATGCGCAAAATATACTTTATTAGTTAATTGTTTAAGTTATATGAATTATAAAAGGAGAAAGAATTTACTTAGATAAAAAATTATTTTATATTTGATTTATAATTATTGTGATTATCTTTTTTAAATGTAGAAAAGAGAAAATACAGCACTTACTTAATGGCGAAAATTTTCCCTTTTCCGAACTTTTACTATTGACCTTCCCAACCTGTAGTAGAAGTACCTTAAGGAGGGGCTGGAGGGAAGATGCAGCTGTCGCTCAGCTACTGACCAGTCCGTGACGGGCTATAGACGCGTAAGCATGAAACTGGCTTGCACTTACGCGAGTGCATACCTCACAGATTTATACATCTACACTTAGAAGTTTTCACGTGCAGAGTTTCATAAATAAAAAATATGTTTTGTCGTAAAAAGTTGCATCGTGATGGCCGGTAAAGGCAACATATTACTACAAAATTGTATTACAATTTGTTCAGGTATTAAAATGTTATAAGGGAGATAGATTGATCCAGATGTTCGAACGATTTCATTAGCCTACCTTTTCAAAAGAAAGTAGGCTAAAAATAGACACCTTGTACCACATTCGATGCTAAATACTTATGTACACTGGTGTAAAAAATCTAGGATTAAGTAGAGAAATTAAGTCTTGCAGACATCTGAGTTCTACCAGAGGTCGAATGATTGGGAAACTGGAAGAATGTTTAAATGTGCTAGTATGGCCTAGGAGTTCGGAATAGCAAACAGAATTTAGTCACTAACTACAGGAACAGCTATACAAAGGTTTAATAGTAGTCGGCATGTAGCAGATGGCATTTCCAAACACATGCAATCCACTACTGGACGCCCAATATCCCGTTTTACCATGGCCAGGAGCGAGATACTCTTTCACTTTTCCGCTTATCGGTAGCCTACGTACGCAAGCACCGTTAGCGGAGTGTAGATGAATTGCCATTCAGAAAGGCGGGTAACCACTTAACTTCGTGTCATGGCAAGTTACACCTCGCTTATTGTTTACACGACGTAAATCGGCGCCCGATAAGAGGAAAAGTTATTAAGAATCACACCCCAGGAGACTTCACACAGGTGGTGTGCGCCATTGAAGCCATTGAAGCCTACCCATCGAAGTCAAGAATAATATAGTACCAATCTCTTGGAGAAAATATGTTGGAACTAGTTTTTGCTTTTTCTCAATAAAAGAAAAATCAGAATCATTCGGAAGGTAACTGTGTCCTAGCACAAGGAACTATAAGTCAAAAATTTCAATGCTTCCACTCTGAGTTCGCAAGTATTTCATAAGAAATAGAGCAATTTTTATTGTTGCGGTTTTGGCCGCCACATGAGTCAGAGTACATGACAATATGTTTGGCATTATTGACACGACGAGTCAGGTGTTTTATAATGCAAGAGCTAATTTCCTGCGAACCTTCAGTTTCCGGCCATACGTACATGTAAGTTTTTTTGTTATTACAAACGTGAACCCCTAAATCATAAACATACAAGTTTAATTTGTAGTACGCTACAGACGCTGAGAGAGTTGGGAAAGGGAAAGCCTTCTGGAGGTCGAAAGTTAACACTTAGTAATCGTCAGAGCATCTACCCTGGTCCTCTTTTAAACTTTCTCTGGCCTTTTCCGCCTTTCTTAGATGCAGCTCCTTCTCAGTTTCTATTACTTTCCTTTCCTCTTCGCTTGCCACTAAAAGTTTATTTTGTAAACCGCCGCACACTTGACAGGTGTCTTTAAGCAGCGGTTTAAAATGCAGATTAAAGTTAGTTGAAAATACATGGTAGTACATTTTTTCTGTAACAGGAGTGTTTTGGTTTTCACCACACCACAAGACCTATAAATCGTACAATTTTTTTATTGTAAGATCAGGGTTCAAATATCTTCTGTGATGATTGTGTGATTTCGTGTAGTGGCTGAAGTAAAGAGGAATTGATTTTATGTGATTTACAACGTCTGATATGTCAACTTTATTTCCAGGGGTTGACTTTACCCTTCTATCTACAAGACAGCTTACTTCGTTCTTAATGCTACAACTAGGAATTCGGCCATCAGACACTTGAAAGGTTTGCCTAAAGTATGTTTTACAAACCTGTACATCATAGTTCTTGACTGAGACAAAACGAAAAACTGACTTCTTGGAGGTTTAGACCGATTAGTAGGTCGACGTCTCTTAATACCTCTTGATTTGATACAACCATTGAGAAATATGTTTTGCTCACTCTGAGTAGTTAAACTATAAAATGATTTTAAAAGAGTTTCCCCTTCATCTGTTGATATTTTTTCATTACATTTTCTTGCACACTTACACTCTTTATCGCTAAAGATTTTTGCAGCGACTGTATGGCCTGATCTATTTTTATGCTCTTTACCAGAAAGTCTCTTTTTCTTCTGACGTGCCCTATTCCAACTATCAGGGTTTCTTTTACGTTTACGGCTTCTAATAGGCTACGGGCTAGACCTTACCTCAAAATCTGAAAGAGATGAGTCACTGCTTTCCTCAACTAAAACATAATTATTATTCAGTTGTTGAACATCATTAGAGCCTACGTTATTTAATCTGTTAAGGTTTTGACTTAATCGGAGTGAAGGAATATTAGTACGTTGATCTAAATCTGAACCTGGAATGTAGTCTCGATCAGAGTCCGTGTTGTCGCCAAAAATGTCACTTTCACTGCAATGTTCACTCATTTTAGACTATTTCTTGATAGAAGTAAGAAAGTAAACATCACAAAGGAAATAAACATCACACACAATCACTATACAGTGAGTTCGCAAAGTCAGTTCAACAATAACAATAAACAGTTTTACAATAAACATCAGCTGTCATGGAGACCTGGAGTTAATCACGTTGGCCACTGAAACATCTGGTAAAATGTTCAGTTGTCAGATCAGATAGCGTATTCTAGCAGCAAACTATTGGACTGTGGAATTAGTCGTCTTGGCCACTGTAAAGTATTAACTGATGTAACCCAACCATGTTATTACCTGAATTTCTAAAAAAACATGCAGTTAGTCGGATTGACTTCTGAACGCCTCATATAATATTCTGAAACAATACTACGATGTAAATAATTCAGGAATTTATACTTTTAGTCATTTCCCATAGGAGGTATCTTCTTATACACACTTATTCATAAAACATTGATCACATGTACAAATCGCGCGAGTACAACGAAGGTTGCCACACATTATAGTAATAGCCCGACATGTGTCCCATTTGTGTTTAATGCAGTTTGCTTATGCGGATGGGCCACTACGGGTTATACATATCCCGTTATCATTAATAGCTGCAGTACACCGTATAAGATCTCAGTAGCAATGTGAGCAGCCAAGTTCAGTGAACACGCAGCATGCACCAACGGCGCATTCGACAAACATTTGCCCAGCTGAACAATTGTTTGAGAGAGGTCGCATAGTTGACCTCCAAGAGGCAGATTGGAAGTTTCGGCACATGACTCGCCACTTGAGCCGTTCTGCCTACACTGGCAATCTGTTGAATGCAGTTTGGAACATGAGGGTACACACACCAGTCGAGAAGACACGGGTCGATACCGGCGGACCACCAGCAGGGAGAATTGTTTCATCGTGTGACACGCTGTAAGGAATCCATGGGCGTCGCGGCGCAACATTAAGGGACATGTCAGGCCAGCGAGGGATACGTCTGTCCACCAGTACCATACCCAGGCGGCTAGCAGAGCGAGATTTGTCTTCGCGCCGACCCTTACGACGACTACCATTACGACCTGCCAGTAACAGGTAGATTGGAATCTTGTGAATTTGTGATGAGTGGTGTCCAACGATGAATCACGGTTCTTTTTGGATACAGACAACCGCCGAATTAAAGTCTGGAGACGTCCTGGCCAGCGCCATGAACCACGCTTTATTGTAAAGTGGCACACCGCCCCAATGAGAGGTATCATAGTGTGCGGTGCCATTTCCTACGATTCCAGCACCCCACTGGTGGTGACTGAGGAACCTTGAGGTAGCGGCGATACGCCCAGGAAATTCTGCGACAATGTGCGCTCCTCTTCCTGGTGCAACTTGACAACCCCATTTTCCAGCAGGATAATGCTCGACCTCACACTGCACGGTTATCTTTGAGGAGCCTTCGTGGTGTCAACATGCTTCCTTGGCTAGCAAGGTTCTCAGACCTCGCGCGCATCGAGAATGTTTGGGATTATATTTGACGGCAACCTCAGCCAGCGGCAACTACGGCGGATTTGGAGAGTCCATTGTGCCAGATATGACAGGATAATACTCGGGAGATCGGGAGAACATCCGACTTTTGTATGATTACATACCCGACTTTATCGCTGCCTGTCTCTGCTACGGTTGGTCGGACAACATACTAAGTGCATTATGTGAGTATAAGTCCTCTTTTAATATATGCTTAATGTGGTACAATACTGACGTTTTCTGCATACATACTACCATGACCTGTTGTGCATGTACTCACTTATATGCCCCTGCGATGGCATCTTCAGGGTGATATTTTTTCGCAAATGAGTATATCAGGCATTTTTTTATTATCCGACTTTGAAGTTGAAGCAGCAAAACTCTCATTATAGCCTAGAGTTCAGTCTTCTTTAACTTTGCTATACAGAAACGTGTGTCGAAAAACCCAAGTCAATCTCCAAAGATTGTATTTGTGCGCCATATTTCAAAACACTTCACATTGTCCTCTGAACAGCATGAAAAATTTTCTGGAGTGCTTTAAATGCGCAGATTTATGGACATCAACTTGCCTGAAGGCATAACACCAGCAGCAAAAACACGATCTTGTCGTAATGTAGCGGGGAACGCAGCAACAAACTATAGTTTGTTTGGAGCCGGGCTGTAAACTGCTCGTCTCCCACAAAAGAAAACGCCGAGTCCAAAATTACCGTACTCACGTCATGCTTTATACACAGGCTGCCCGCTGTAACAACAGCCATGCTTTTAGCACTGCAATCTTGAGCGTCTTCCACTTTTGTAGTAATAAACGTATCTCGGCAATAAAAGTGATACGCATGATAAATATTCGTAAATGCTGATAATAGTTATTTTTGTGTGCAAAAGAGAGTACTAACGAGAATAAAATTGGGCTGGTGAACTTCGAGGAATTGCACTGCCATTTCGCTGTACTAACAAAGACTTAAAAAGCGTTTTACCAGCTTCCTTTCCTGGCCATAACGCAGATGGCTTTGTACGGTGCGAGGTGTCCAGGGTTCAAAATCGGGTTGAAGGCATGCAAATATAGAAGTTTTAGGTTTCGAACTAGTTTTTAAGCCACCCTTCACGGACCTTTCAATATAGATTGTGTGTATATATCTAATCTTACTAATATTATAAATGCGAAAGTCTGTGTGTGTATGTTTGTTACAACTCTGCTCCATAACGGCTGGACGGATTTTGATGAAATTTGGAATGTAGGTAATTTAGGTCCTCGAATAGGATATACAATACTTTTTATCCCGGAAAATTGTGCGGTTCCTGTGAAATAACAACAAAACGTAATTCTGCAATGGCTGGGGACGTGACCGAAATATTTTTTTCCTCTGGTGTCAGAGTTTATCAGGCTTAAGGACTGCTATCAACGATAAAAACCGGGACCGAATATTTTACGTGCCCTCCGAAGCCCGGAAACGCTCAGATGTTATGGCACTAAACGGTCACCCATCCAAATGTGTGCCGCTAAAAACGTTCCTTAACTTTGGTGATCCATTAAGATCCCTCAACCAAGTGCAAAAAGTAGTACCTAGACACACTTAATTCTAAAGCTACAACTTGATGACTCACGTTTTGATTTTCATGCATCGACGCTGGAAAGCGGAAATGTGGTAACTACGCGATAGTTGCACAGACACACTCCAAAAACATTACCCTACTTCTTGGCAATCGGGTAAAAAATATTTCCTTTCTTTTGGGTTGCCGTAATCAGATAAAAACCTCGGCCAACATAGTATAATTTCATAATTGTGTTTTCACATAAATTAATTGTCTTTTCCCAATTTATTACTTTGTGTATCACTCTAAAACTCAATTTTACCCGGTCGAAGCCGGGCCGGTTCGCTAATTAAAAATAAATCAATCTTACTACGCAGTATTTTGGGACCCCGTGATTGGAGACGAAGTTTGTCAACTCAAAAACTCGGGGCCTAGTTTTATTTAACTGTACCAGCAACAAGTAGATTGTAAACAGCTCTAGTCTCGAAATAGATCATGCCTTTACCCTTATACAGCTTTCCGAAGTCACTGTTAATTTACCTACACTTCCTCTACTGCTTCTGTGATATAGGGGAAAATATAGTTCAAGGTTGTGCACGGTAAACTGATCCCTTTTGGAAGCTATACTTATGATCTACTTGTATGGACATTGTGTATTATTCCACCATATGTAAAATTAACATTGACATGGGCCTGATCACTTTATTCATGCGTTGGTCAAGTAAAACTGTAAAATTATTGGGAAAGTAAATTTTTACAAATTTGATTATTCACACACTTATATGCATTAAAAAACAGGAAGAAATTTTTTTTCAGTATTTACAATGGTTTACTTTAATCTTAATTCAACATTAAAGCACGGAACTACTTTCCCTCCGTCCGTACCAAATTTACTTGACGCTTGCTACTGTGCGAGTCCGTTAAAATAAATTCAGGTATCGGCAGTGACATTTTTCACAGGTTGAATTCAAAAGTGCTTACTCTACCGTGAACAGCCTTTACCAGCCTTGTAGCAAAACTTGAACTCGTGTAGTTGGAGTGAATTTGTAATAAGAAATTAATTTATGCAATGCTTATAACCAGGATTTTAGGATAATGGCTGAGGATAGGACAGATTTTGGCACTTCAAGACTTTTTGCTTGAGCGAGTTAATGACAGCCCTCAGAGCACTGACGCTAGTAAGCAGCAGGGCTAATAAAACCGTATAACAGCAACTAAATACACGATAGAAGTTTGGCGATGCTCTGCATTGCTTGTACTAGGTCTTACAGTCGTCAGCTTGTGGTGAACTAAGCTTAGTGTTGTAGGCGTTTAAGGTTATGCATGTAGCATAGCAGTTTGAAACTCTGCATTGTAATCGATGCGTCAAAAATCCGTTGCACACGCGAGCGCAGTCATTTGACATCATTAAGAGATGTAAATTCTCTCAATGCGTGAATTCCCTAGAAACAAAAGCAATAAGAGATTTTTAGTGGCTTAATATATTTTATACGGTAAGATTTATATTATACGATATTTTAATGCTGGTGACTATCCCAAACAGCAGTGGTTGATAAGAGTCTATAACTTAAATATAAACATTGCTTACTTTCTGACAAAAAATTAGTGATGTAAACTACAAAATCAGTAAATACGCCAAAATAATTATCTTACAACAAACAAAATATGATCTACAACTATGACATTGAAATTTACATATCTTGAAAAAGATTTCTAAACAAAACTCTGAGAATGAGCTTTTGTAAAAATGAAAGTACTTTAAAATTATTTTTTTATTTGCTATAGGATTCTGTATAATAAAGTGTTAGAAATGTTAAAACTATTATTTTAGCATATGTAAACTTTTATAATTTTTATAACTTATATGATAATTCCTTAAACTTTTTATTCCAAAACTATACATGTATAAACTACAGCTATACACGATAATTTTGTTAATTTAAAGAAATAGTCAAAAGAAACCCAATCAAAATATATTAAGAAGTTCAAATTCCATTATTCAGTATATGTTTTTGGAATTCACGCATGCTAGTTGCTTTTTCCATAAACCTTAATCACTTTAAAATCCTATCTAACGGGAGCCTCATTTCCTTGAAAATGAACAAGCCATCTGCATGATAACTTGAGCATTTTCTAACTGTTGACCAAACATTGTCCTTGGTGGAATAAAAACACACGGAGGGGCTTTACCTCAACGGGTAAGATTACAGTTGCTGTATTCGAGATCATTCCTAGCAGCCCATATCACTAAACTGAATTCGAATCTGCGATCTAAACAGATTTTTAGTTTTCTTGAAATCTATGATGGGGCTTCCGGCTGCAGCATCAGTATTTTTTTTACACATTATGCGACACCGTCCAAAAAGTGTGTTACTCAAAGACTTAAAAAAAATTGTATTAATTTAATATAATTTTCTCCTACTAAGAATGTCCAAGAAGCCACCATCGTAAGACACGCTGTTTTGAGCTATGGTTTGCGACCCCATTTAAGGGAGACTCATTCGTCTCAGTTTACCATTCAGGGGCGAGGTACAAGTCAGGATTTAAAATCTCTAAAATATTTGGAAAGAGACCAACCTTCTACTGACCCAGTTTAAGTAGTTACCTTACGTGGCTTCCACCGAAGGATAATGCGCCAGCAGCACTATTGTTTACTAGGAAACTAAGGGCTACATCTTAACACTGAGCGGGGACAGTTTCAGCAAACTTCATATGCGAAGACGTTGCAGTCTTCCCATGCCATCTTGTGCTCTTTCAGGGGATTCTTAGTTGATTACATTGGCTCAATACGTTGGAAACAACTCTCAGTCATCAGGTGATGGTTCCATTTTACCATGGCAAATTCCTCTTACTAGGCCGGCATTGTTAGTACTGCGTTGATGCACGTGTACGTGGTTATGCCCCTCCCCCCACATCTTTGTCAGCCTGATAGAGCAGTTCGGAATGTTCGCTCAAACTTTCAACGTAAATACTACATATAGTCACACAATAGTTCATTCAACCGATGCTTTAAAAATTTATACAAAGAATTTGATGAGCTGGAACAAGATGGGCGAATAAATACACATTAAGAGACTAACAAGGTAAATAATGTAATTGTTTAAAAAAATTTCAGATGTTGAGTGTACCGATATGTCGCTTCTTACGATCCCATATCGGCTGCGGTTGTCCGCTAACTCACAAGCACACGGCGTCGCGCCCTCCAACACAGCTCATGACTGAGCCCTTTACTCCCAAAAATAAATATGTAACCCTGCAGAGTTTTTTTTAGTTATATTTATGTGGGTATGTTGTGACACACATTCAGTACTACTCTTAACGCAACTTTCGCAAATTTACATTTTGATCAGTGTTTCAATTTTTCTGGCGTGACAATTTTTGTCCCTTATTTTAAAAATTTCAAGGAACAAGAATGAATTATAGAGTCCTGCATGCTCTTCTGGACGATGCCACCAACAACAAATATTTGGCTGGTTGTACTTCCCGTCTCGACAGCGGGGTCATGAGAAACTAACAAGAAATTACTGATATAAGTAAGGACCCTACTTTCCTCTGCATGAATGCAAATAAGTTTTAGTGAAGTTCTTGAAAGTTTAAATGGTAGGTAGGCGTTGACGTCTCATTGACAACAATATCATTAGAGAAACCAGAAATATACGAGACTTACCCGGGATTCGATTTCAGAAAAACTCAAAATTAAGATAGCAAGCAATAAACTGCATCACGAAGGTAGGATTCGGAGTATCAACTTTGGATGTAATCAGTCTAAGGTTTTGAATGATAGAATTCACTAACCTGATATAATTACTCAGCCATAATTTTGAAAATAAGTGCCTGAGCCACTAAAACACACATGTTTACATGTCCTACCATAATGCTACTTGTGTGAAAAATTGGACGGAAATCGGTTGATTGGTCTAAGAGATATGGCATAACCTCATTTTCTTAAATTGGGCAATCTTACAAAATTGCTCAAAAAGAGGCTCTGTACACAATGTTTGTAATAGATAATGGCAGCATAAAATGTTTGATTGAAACTGTTGAATATATATGCCAAACATATGAAAATATTTATATGGTCACCATTTTTAAAAACATTGTCTGGCCTCATTTCAATCATGTAACTTTACATGACCACCTGCAGGTGTCCAATATTTTGTGGAAATTAGTAGAATTATTCCGCAAATAGGACAACATGGTAAATTTACTCACCTGACCCTACTTTGAAAAAAATCCGGCAAAGGAGGATCTCCGTATACAAATATGTTGATTGGTCATCGATATATGACATAAAACCTCCATTGATATGTGAAGATATTCACATATGGAGGGCAAAAAGTATATATATTAGCACATTTTATTATTTTCATAGATACAATAAACTAAGTTAAATTTATATCTTTTTTTGGTTCCGTAGATTTAGCGCACTAAGCTAAAATGTTTGTATAAGCCCCCTTCAGAAAATAGACTTGCATACTTCGACATAAATTACTATAGTCTACCACAGTACAACTTCTTCGCCAAATTTGAGAGAAATCGGCTTATTGTGGAATAAAATACTATATTATTTTATATGAGACTATTTTACAAAATGGCGGAGAAATGAGGCTATGCATAGACAATTTTTATGGATATAAATGATACTGTTAGCATATAAAGTTAAGTTGAAATTTATTTTGCAGTTTCATAGAAAAAAATTTTGAGCTAAAATGTTTATATAGCAGATATTTTGAAAATGTGTGTGTATGACCCTCTGAAAATTTATTAGTATACATAGTCTGCCATAGTGATAATTGTTTGCCAAATCTGGTATAAATCTGTAGTGTTTTCGGAGATCACATAATTTCAATTAGTCAAGTGATAATATTTTACAAATTGGCGTATAAGAGAGATTTTGTGTATATACACTTGATTGTTGTAATATTTACAGCCATCATACAAAGTATAATTGGAATTAATTACATGGTTTCGACGATATAAAAAAACTGAAATAGCTACATTGCCGCTATTTTGAAAATGAAAGTGACATACATATCAGTTAGTATTACGTTCCACAGTACTACTTGTTTGCCATATTTTGGTAGGAATCTGCCAATTGCTTCCCGAAATATGACAACAATTTTATTTTTTCATGTGGCTTTATCTTTCAAAATGGCGTACCAACAACAATATTCACCTCTGAATTTAATGCTTACAATTTGCGCTGTAAGCGTACAAAATTTGGTCAAAATCGTTTGAATGGTTTCCGAGATATGGAATATCACCCTAAATTTTTTAATGGTCTCCATTTGAAAGTACCCGGCGTGATCTAAACTATAAATGTCAGGTGCCATTACTAAGTACTATGTGAGTACAGAGTTTGGTGAAATTCGGTTCACGCGTTCAAAAATGGACACACACAGGCTCCTACAAAAACACACACACACACAGATGAAAGTGATCTCATTAGCCTCTCTTTCCTTCGGAAAGTAGGCTAAAAAGTTAAAAAATTGCTCGCACAAGCAGGAAAAGGGAGAGAATCATCATGACTTTTATTAAGGAACTATTTTGGCATTTTCTTGCAGTGATTTCGGAAATTGAAATCAGGATGCCCGGACGAGGAATCGATCTCTAGCAGTCCTAGCTACTAGCGCGACACAACTTATTTTGAAAGAAAAAAACCTAACTATCCTAAGCATACTTCAAACTGTAGACGTATATTTTAATTTTAATGTAGTTTCTTTTTGTTCTCAGTTCAAACTGTTAAACTGGAAATGTTTGTACAAAATATGAATTAAGCTCTATTAAAACTTTATCGTTCGTATGCGAACAAATTTGATCACCTTACCGAGGTGGAGAGCTTTGTTCTCCCTTGTGTTTAAACAATAAGTCTACGTCCAACATAAATGTTGGACAGTATTAGTACTGTATGTTCTTCACTTCTGTAAGTAAGAACATGTGTAGAATGCGGTTTGCCATTTCTTTAGAGTTGGCCACTTCTTACGTGGAAATGTGCAGGGCAAATGTGATTTTCTCACGGCCACGTTTTGGTGGAGGATCATGAATTGTTTTTCGCTATATAGGTTTGATTTTGAAAGTCCGATGCTGATTTGACGTCCCCGATACTGACCGTTTGCTTGGACACTAATGCATAATACTTATCCACATAGTTTTTCCTCGCACTTTATCATAATACGCATACTTAGAACTGATATTTTAATTCTGGCACACCTTTGTGGACGAGGGCTTAAAGGGGATGAGTCCTTTCCATTAAGAATTTATTAAAAACTAGCTTATCTGGTTACGGGTTGCTGTAGCATAAAATATTTTGGTTCTATTCATTTCTGTGAAAATAATTGAAATAAGTATATGTATTTTCAAAATCTTTATTATTGAAGTACTTGTTTGTATACAATGTTTTTAGTTTTACTATCTTCCGCGCGTATGAATAAGTTGGATGGTTTTCCTACTCTAGAACACGACACACAATTGACCGTGCGAAAAACATTCTGTTTCTAAATCTAAATGTTCAAACAGACAGCTGTCAACAAATGCGCTTCCTGGCGCAAAAGAATTGTAAAAAAAAACTTTTGCAGATTTTAGTACCTTTGCAGGCAATAAAGATAAAAAAGAAAGGTGTAAAAATACTCGTGGGAACGAAAGGAAGGTTAACAAAAAACACAATTAAAATTGGTTGATTTTTTCGGGAGTTATACGCGTCCGAACAAACGGACACAACATTTATATATATATTATATATATATTTATATACATATTTATATATATACACACATATACAGTGGCCCACATTAATATTCGGCCACCTATGATTATCGCAGTTTCATGGCCTTGTGTTACATTAGTAATGAAGATAAACATAAATCATATTGCACAATCATTCCTGTGTGCTTTAAATGAAATATAGCGGTAGCCAATAACAGAAATGAGCAATGCAACTTAACAAACAATATGATTTTGTCATACCATGCTGCATAAGTACGCCTCTTTAATATTCGGCCATCATCATTCAAACACAAACATAATCCTCTTTGAAAACTAAAGACACAGTTTTATAGTACCTGGTAGCATGGCTATTCTGTTTAATTACTTCTCGCAGGCGTTGCGGCATATTAGCAATTATATTCCTGGTACATTCGGAGCCAATCTTACTCAATCATTCCTTGAACCTTTTCTCTAATTCTTTTGTGGACCTAATTGTTGTAGTACGCAGTCTTCTTTTGAGTTCATCCCACAGATTTTCTATGGGATTCAGGTTGGGTGATTGAGGAGGTGTGTTAATGACTTTGGGACAGTTATACAAAAGCCAGATCTTGACAATGTACGACTTTTGTTTTGGGTCATTATCTTGGGAGAACTTAAACGTGTTCCTAATGCCGAGATTATCATCCCTCTTGTGTAGGTTTGCTGTCAGGGTGTTGAGATCGTCTTCCTTTTTCATTGTTCCATCGACACGTACAGCCTCTCCAGCACCTGCTGTAGATATACAGCCCCAGATCATAATACTACCTCCACTGTGTTTCACAGTAGGTTGTATGTTCCCAGGTTTTAGCTCCTCATTTGGCTTGCGGCATACTGTTGCCCTGCCATCTGAACCAAACACATTAAAATTCGTCTCATCAGAAAAAATAACATCATTCCACCAATTTTCATCTTTGTCAGCGTGGTCTTTTGCAAACTTAAGTCTTTTCTTCTATTTGCCTCATTAATGTAAGGCTTCTTTCTAGATACCCTGCCGTTATATCCTGCTCTTCTGATTACTCGTCGTATGGTTTCTGGATGGAAGTTCTTTCCACATTCATTGAGTACCTCCGTTGTAAGTTTGCAAGCACTGATTTTCGAACCTTTCTTTATTTTCCTGATTACTAGACGTTTTTCTCTCTCACTTAGTTTCTTTGGCTGTCAATTTTAGATACCGAATATATTCTGTCTTCCTTCTAAAACCTTATTATGATGTCTCCAACAGTGCACCTCGGCAGATTCAAGTGCTCCGCAATTTCTCGTTGAGATTTCTTCTTTGCATGATGAAAAATGACCAGTTGCCGCTGTTCAAACGTTGTATTCCTGCTGTACGTCCCATTTTCCTGACTGACGCAGTCAACAGAGCTACCCAATACAACTTCTCATCGTAGAGAGCGTGCAGGGAATGAAACGATGTACGAACGCAATGTGCCACGCGTCCACCACAATTGGCCGAATATTAAAGTGCCGTACTTACGAAGCACGCGAGGACAAAATATTGTGTTTCATTAACTTACACTGCTCATTTCAGTTATTGGCTACTATTGCATTTCATTTAAAGCAAACAAGAATGATTGTGCAATATGTTTTATGTGTATCTTCATTTCTAACGTAACATAAGGCTATGAAACTGCGATAATCATCGGTGGCCGAATATTAATGAGAGCCACTGTATATATATATATATATATATATATATATATATATATATATTTATATGTAGCTTATTTATATATTCATTATTTAAAAACACAGCCCATGACAGGGCAAATATTAACAGTTATTTAGAAATAGGTTACGATTAGCTGCTATTACTATTGTCGCATGAGTAGCCGTTAACTTATCTGTATAAAAATTAATCGTTTTATTTCTCATGCTGTAGGTAACTTTCCGCCGCAAAGTGCACTAGTGATCCAAAAAGGTAGCTTTGCTTTTTTATTCAGTAGCCATATTTAAATAAAGGAATTTAGTAAGCCAAAGTTTTGCCGAATACAGTTTACAACAGATTATCCAATAACACGATGTATTTCATTGTATTTCCACTCTAGTGCGAAGATCAAAGTTTATTCTTTACCTATGTTTTACACAAAACAAACCAGAAGATTTTACCCAGTTGTATAAATTTGTCATAATTATTTACATGGAAAATTAAAAATCCAGTACATATGCGACACCAGTTCACCCAGGTGCCTCATGGTCGAAATAATTTGGCTTCTTAAAACCATTCGAGCCGAGTCGAGTGATGAACCCGCACACGGCACGTGTGCGAGATATGAAAACCTCCCGTATTCGTTTTGACCGTTCGATAAGGCCAGCGTGGTTGCATGCGAGTTCCAACATGGCGAGCGTCCATGCTGTTCGCGCTCCAGCTTGCGGTTTTAACAATTATTCGGTGATAAATGAAACAAAATGTACGTTGCACAAGATAAATTTCATATCAGAATCATGTTTCGGCAAGAAAATGTGTTAATATGCATTTTAATTACTTCACAATTTTACTAGAAATAAACGCCATAAAAATAGTTTCAATGGTATATAGTTCAGCTTCAGAATGTGTGCGTAGTGGATACGTGGTTAGCGCTGCGGTTTACGAAATAGAGCTTCGCTGGTTCAAGTCTTCCCTAACAATTATTTTATTTATACATCTCTATTATACTAGTTACATCGTCAATATAATAATGGAAAATATTTCTTGGTGACATTTACGCTCAATATTTAATATAAAAACTGGAGATATGAAATTATAAACAAAACTATCCTTTACAGAGATTGCTGAAAGTTATTCGCTGTAAGTATCGTGTAATGTCAGATTTTTATTATTATGGTTATTACATCTAGTGTTGTTATTAAAATAATTTAAATATGTTAATTGCAATCTTATCCTCTTGTACAGTCTTCTGAGGATTGAAACTTCAGCTTTTATCAATAGCAAATGCTAGATGAAAGCGAATGGTAGTTTCGTATGTGCGAGATACTAGTCTCTTCTAAAATATTACAATTTGATATCTTGCAGTGCGACAATGCCAAACGCGATTTGTACTTAATGCTCTTTCTATGGAAAATCACAAATATTGTTCAATCAGAAATAAAATAATACGACACGCGAGTGAACTTCAGCGATATTTAAATATTTTTGCACCAATGGGACTATTTGAAAACAAGCTAGTCTAATTAAAAATAAACAGCATCCATTGTTTTAACAACTAGTAGTCAGCACCTGAAAACGAAATTTTTTTTAACAGTAACTTAGTAAACTAGTAAATAAAATTAAAGTGTGAGGAGATTACTTCCTAATTCGTAAACCTAGCACTGTACAAAATTACGGTGAATTCAATCTGCCTCGTGATGACAGTGATCTGAAGAGCAAGTCGTAGTTCCACGTGTTATTTAACTTCAACATGATTGCGAAACATTTGCTATTATCGATATGTGACATTTTTTGTAAAATTATACTTGATTATAAATACCTGCCAATGTTCACTACGAAGTTCCGAAGTAAAAAATACAGCAAACTTATAGATCAGTGAAATTTAGCTCCATAATAATCACTACAATTATAGTGACTTCAAGTGGAGCTATTGTAACTATTCAATTTTTACAGTAATAGTTAAGTTAAATCACTGTAAATATTGAAATTTTAGCGGAAAACTTTATGAATGTGTACCGTATCCATATTAACAATATGCCAACAAATTTGAGGGATAGGTGTCTACTGGTAGAAACATTTGTACACAAAATGCGTATACAAATTAGGTAATATTTAAATAGGTTTTGGAAGAAATGCAAAATTATGGCTAAACTAGTTTCACTTAAACTAAATAAAATGAAAATGTCAGTACGCATGCGTGAGCAATAATCATAATTTAATTAACTATGTAGCTAAAAATGTGAAACCAGATAAATTTACTTAATAATATTAATTAATATATGCCTAATCAATACGTATGTCATGAACCCTGGGAAAAAATTAATGGGAGAGAGATTTAGATTGCAATAGCGCGACATAACTTCATCAACAAAAATAAAAATTTCAGAGTGACAAAATTACCAAGAACTTAAGTAAAAGTGGCAATAAATGTGTCCCAGCACAGAAATATCGCTGAGCAATTAACATGATAGAAAATCTCTAAATAAAATAAAGAATAGCACATTCAGCTTGATTAAAATAGAGGCATAAGCTAACTGATATAACCAAGACATTATAATGAAGCAGATATGAGGAAATAACATTTTTAATACTTCGGACTAAATACTGTAAATTATTTACTTTTAGGATGGTATCAATGAACGAATTCATGTGTTTTAATTCACTAAATTCTGTAACTACTTACATTTCTTACAACTAACAAATGTAATCAGATCAACCACAGATAAATTCATCATACGCGTAATAAATAAAGATGCTCTCGTATTATTAACAAAATATTTAATGAATTTTCGTTGCAGTATGACAGATTTTGTTTTTATTTGAAACTATATGGGCTCCCAACGACCACTACAATTTGGTTTCATGCGAGCAGTCACATGCGAGACAGCCAAGTCACTCGGTTCCAACCACTCTGCTTCCGTTCCGAGCGCTCAAGTCGCACGGCAGCAGACCCGAATGGTTCCAGCATACCGAAACAGTGTACTGTTCGGCAAAATACCATTCGACTAGCTACTTGCATGCGACTGAAAACTCCAACAGTAGGCCACTGGCGGTGAATACGTTTAGTTGCCAAACTGAACGCATTGAGCTTGCCAACCTGAACGTCTATTCACTAACGTTTGGCGGTTAAGGTCAATAGCTTGCACATTCTGGATCTCTTAACACCACCATCGTGAATATTTGGTATTCAATACGCACAGTTGTAAAGGAATTATCAATCGTAAGGTTAGCTGTAGTATATTTGGGAACACTGCATTATGGCCTCCTTGATATCGCTGCTGTCTGCATGAGCACCAGAAAAGAACTATATTGCGGGATTATCAAGTAGCTTTTCATAGCAAATTTAACAGATAATGATTTTAATTCGCTTCCCATAACTAATAGTGCTCCAAAATGTTTTGTATAGTATCGGGCAAAACAAAAAAAAAAACAATTAGCGTACACCTTAAATGTACTTCCAGTTTACAAGTACAGCACATCCCACAAAATTTTACCAACAATGGATTTGAACAATTTCTAAGACGATAGAATATAATAAACTAGGTCATCAATCACGATTTTATTTATCAATCTGTAAAGAGAGAACGCAAACGCGTGCACTTAAAAGCAAACTTACAACAAAACCGACAAAAAACTATGGAAAATTAATTTTTTAATAATTTCTTATGTCTTAATGTACAATAGCAGAATTATGTACTAGTACTTTATTTAATGTATATTAATTTTTTCT
Source organism: Clitarchus hookeri (assembly GCA_002778355.1). Taxonomy (NCBI): domain Eukaryota; kingdom Metazoa; phylum Arthropoda; class Insecta; order Phasmatodea; family Phasmatidae; genus Clitarchus; species Clitarchus hookeri. The sequence goes on along the minus strand of NQII01000385.1, from coordinate 224,140 downwards.
TTTATACAACTTTTTGCATTTCAAATATTATATAATAAAAAATATTTAATATTGCAGAATTTGCATACTAAGTTAAGCAAAACGAAAGGTTTTTTTTAAATTTTTTATGATATTCTACGTGATTTATGATTATTATATGTAAACTATTAAGTGTGATATTTAATGTATTTGTCTTGTATTTATTAGTTAAGTATTTCAAAAAAGCACACAAAGAAATTACATATCAAATGTAAACACTTTTTACTATGTATGTGCAAAATCAATGACAAACAGCTTAATATATCATAGTTACGGGACTTTAATAAGGTATCTTCAGCATGCAACATAATCTATTTGTCATAATGAGAGTAGTATATTATTATCTAGTGTTGTAAAGAGGAATTTGGAATATTTAAATTGATATAACCACTTTTCTAAACTTCTATTCTCCTTTCTGCAATTTCCACATGATAATTAACCTTAATCGCAAAATATCCGCCATTTTACGAACATGTTAAGGTCAGCAGCTAGCCAAAACCACCTCCCACACCAGACCTTAAGCTTAGGTTAGTAGCGTGCAAGGTAGGGCGATCGAATTGATTGGTAAATAGCTCCTGAAAAGCCTAAGCTGTGTGTCGTGGCTGTTGATCTCACCCTGGGCATAAGGTCACCTCGAAAAGTTAGCGAAGAGACTCCCTGAGTAGAATAAACTATGGTCCAGGCAAGAGGCTGTCCTCAGAGCCGTCTGTCACGGTTCGCGCTCTCGCAGCGGAAACCCAAACCCATCCGTCGCCGAATAGTTTCAGCGACTCTCCTCTCCCACACTCCGCCCGTCGGGGCTCGGTCATCCACAACTGGCCTCGTGCCTCGATAAAAATAACAATGGAGCCATACCATACCGCCTTCCCCTCCCCAGCGTATTCCCTGGAACGTGCCGACAGACTGGCATTTAGTTAATGTGCCCGTGCGGAAGCCGTGAGCCAGGACCAACGGCAAGCGAGACTGGCACTGGTTTGTGATTCCCACCTGACCACATGTGTGGTGGCACACCCGACGGTGGGGTGACAACACAGCGCCGGCAACACCGTAGATTATTCAACGCTATTTCCAGATCCCCTTTAAAACTTTCGCATTTATCTACTTAACTTACAATCAATTTTAGAAACGGAATTATATGAGAAAAAAATCATTGCAGTGTAAGCGGTGGTCACTGTGAGACACAAAATAGTATTTAAATGCCCCCCCCCCTATTTCAATTCGATGTTAAAGATATTCAATGGTGCCAATTTAAACACTGAACATTTGAAACACCCTCTTTAAAATGAAATAAAATTTTAGAAATAGTCAAAAACATTTATCACTACACAATTATATTTGTACAATTGTAAGCTATGAAAGAAACATAGCCGGAAAATTGCCCGAAGTACATTAAAATAAAAAGTTGGATGAATTACCTTAAAAATGAATGCTTACTTTTATTCGTTTTACTGTAGTTTCGTGTAGTATGGCCGCCAGTCATATATATATTTTAATGTAAGATAGTGATTTTTTTTCCTATGGCAGTAGTAGAAACGCATCGCGAGTGTGCAAGTGAAGAGATTTGGAAGACTCTTAGCATTGAGATCTTAGAGCTAATGAGAGTGAAGCAAGGCGATCATGGAGCAGCACCGGAATGCAAGGGCGGGGGAAACGGGAGATCCCAGAGTAAACCCACAGACCAGCGGCATCGTCCGGCACGATTCCCACCGGCAGGAAATCTAACCCGATTCACCTAGGTGGGAGACTAGTAGTGTAACCACTACACCACTGCAGCCCCATTCTTACATCTAAATGTTCTTGCGAAAATAGAGAATAGCCAAACAAAAATATGACGCGTCACTGCAATTATCTCAGCAGTTCCCTGCTTTTAAAATTTAAAATTGGAAAATAATTTAGAATTGGGAATAATGTGAACAATACGTAGGTATTGAGGCGTGCACATCACCTAACAACACGCACGTTTCCGGTATGTTCCATTTGCTGTTGTGTTACAGAACTGAAGTTTCATATTACTCGTTACATTCCAAGCTACCACAATCAGAATGTTTTCGAGCCCTTTTCAACAATAATGCTTTAAATTATAAACACAAATTAACATCGTCAATTAAATCAAGACGTGTTTGACCAACAGATGGATCGTAAGTTATTTTATAGCTATAACAACGTGACTTTTCATTAAGCCTTCAATAGCAGTCACACGTACTATTATTTGGAATGATTATCCTGCATTTTGTTAGTCTCAGAACGGCAGTGAGCCATACTGAATTTACTTTACAGTTTATTACTTCCAAAGACAAACTATGGAAAAACATGAATTTGATGACCGTCTTTACTACTGAACTGGTAGATCCCGGATATTTTATCTGTAATAGAATGTTTAGTAATTATGAGACCTGTTATCAAAGTCAATTATTTCGAATTCCAGTAATTAAAATTGTATCAGCTACAACGCTTGAAATTGTAATTCACTAGTAAAATCCTAAACTTTGTAATAATACTTAATTATAATCGAATTTTCGAAAAGGCATATACATGATAACTGATGAAACATACAGACTGTAGAAGAGTTGGAAAAAATATTTAAAACAACTCGTATCACGAAATGTAGGTGTTTTCCTTCACAGTCCATAGGAAAAGCGTCCGGCAGCGCCTAGTAAGAGGCAGTCAACGACATTTGAAAGCCGCGTTGGTTGCAGTCATGCAGGCGCCAGCAACTGCTATTATACCAAAATGCTTCTTTCGCTATGACGTCAGGCTATGATAAACGTAAGACAATTCGGCATTTTCCAGCTAGTATGCAGACACTTTGCAGCTATTTGACTTACTTTGCGTGCACCGTGTATAGTCTATTCACAGATCTTCAAACTTTGAGTAAAACCTTTAAAAATATCACCCCGTTTATGACGCGTTTAGTCATCATCTAAATATGCCGCGCTTCACAAGCGTTTTATGCTTCTGCTAACATTTAAGTATTTAATTTTTGGTTAAATTGAGATTTTATTCATAATTTTTACTGTATTATATTTTATTTATAATTAATATTGATAAAACAGAAAATAGGCGAGTTGATTAATCCTAGTAACAAACAGTTCTCATGCAAAATATTATTTAACAGAGTGCGCACAAATACGGTGTGCTGTCCTTTTGGTGTAATTTTCTAAATGTAGTTTCGCTTTGCATGAGGCAAAGGAGTATCCTGAAAATATAACTTAAGCAGGCTTCAGAAAAGCTGTAAGTAACCATGCAAGTATTATAGCTGGCTCGTGGTTTATTGAGCAATTAATAAAACAACCTTCAAAATAAAATCTGCGCCCCTAACAGCTTTACTTAAACGCTGAAATATCCTCCCAATGAAGTTGGTAGCGACAGATGGCACATAAAACTTTATTTATTAAAATTCTACGTTAACATCTGTGCTCATAGAATGTAATTTAGTTTATTCTCTACGTACAAATAGTCACCTGATTCTTAACGATATTTTTTTCTACGTGACGTATGACAAACACAGCTACTAATGCAGAATTCACTGCAAAAAACCTATAAACAAAAATGACTGTGTTGACTTTTGCACCAATTTGTAGTGGTGCATTACAAATGCACTGTGTATGACAAAAAGCTTAAAAGTCAACGGTACACTATCTAGTACCTCCTTCCTACAGCACAGCCGCGAATGTTTAAGAGACGAGCATTACTGTTGTTCAGCTTGTCTGAAAAGCACTCAGCATAGCTATCGCGTCCGTTTGCTGCTTGCTGGCACTCAACGTGCGACGTATTTTCAACACACGCCGACGAATTTATGACTGCAGAAAATAACGGTTACATAAAAATAATTGACTGAAACGATATTGTATATTTCATTAAATCCAACACACATTAACATGTTGCACACTTTCCCAGAACTGCAATCAACTGGGTAGGACTTAGCTTTTAATTTTAATTGGTGACTACCTCAAAACCCTTGACATATTTATGTGAAGGAACTTGAGCTGGGACATATCGAGTATGATGTTTTTTTCAATGTTGCACAGTTAAGGGATGACTTAAATGGATAACCTGGAGAGAGTTTGCACAGCATCCCTTTTAAAGGCTGAGAACTTCATCGGCATTTAGTTAGTTTTTTTTTAACATGAAACCTCTGTTTCGAATATTCCCAAAGTGTGTCGGTCGTTTTTGACGGTTATCATCTACTATCGTTTAATTTACCGACAGGTGAGAACGACACACAATTAAGAAGAATGATTAATTGCCAAGTTTTACGAGCAACTGCGTCTTTATATTCCTTAGTAATTCTGCAGAAAGTAACATCGGTAAATTAAAAACAACGTTGATCAGCTTGCCCTTTGCAAGATATACTTGCAAGTAAACACTTTCCATAGGCACTTGCAGGCTAGCTTAACTTACGTATGGCAAGAAGCACCCATGCACCAAGGAAGTACGTGTATTGCGATTGTCCTAAGAATAAGTGGCTCCAGTGGATCACAGACATCCTCTACGATTTGGAATGCTGAGTCGCCCAAAATGGAGACGCGGTGAAGTGCGGTTGTGAGGAAAAAGGGAAAATACAGAAAACCAACTTAGTAAAGGCAACGTGCAAAGATTCTGCTACTCAGAAGAGTGCCGAGTAGCGCATACAACTGTCCAAGTAGCTAATGGCTGTTCGCGGTAAAGGGAGCACTTTCAAAACCCCTCTCATTTGGAATAACAATCAAAAAATATATTTTATTTTAGCCTTAGACGTTATCTTTAGAATGGGGTGGAATACACAAACTGTGTTTTACTAAATTGTAATATTAAAAAAAAAAAAAAAAGACCGACAGATAATTGCTAAACGAAAAAGTAACTAGGGCCTCGAAAGTACTCACTTTACCGTGAATAGCCTATATTAAACAGACTATAGCCTACTTTTCGAAGGAAAAGTAACTTGTGAAATCACTGCCCTGCCTGTACCTTTGTGCCCCTCCTCCAATCTAAAAAAAATATTTTTTGAAAGCGTGAACCTAATTTTACCAAACACTGTACACATGTGGAACTTTGTAAGGAAATCCGACTTGCATAGTTTTCAACTACACCAAATGGTCATTTTCAAAATGGCAGAAATTTTAAAATTTGGGTTGCAATGTAACTCGGGAACAATTTCACCAATTAAAACCCCAATTTTGTATATTTACAGTAAATCACGTAAGCACTGATTTTAGAGATGGACATTGACGTTCGTCCGCCATTTCTGAAGACAGCACAACATGAAAAAATAACACATTATCGTTAAATCACTTAAACTGCTCAAACATTTTCTCCAACTTTGACAAGTAAGCATATGTATGGTAGGCCATGTAAATGTATGCGTTTTAAATGGGCAAGGCACTTATTTTTAAAATGGCTACCATATGTTTATTTGAAACCGCGTTAACAAGTTTCAACTTAACTTTGTATGCTGGCAGTATGTAATACAACCATCAAGTGTGTGTACACGGAGTATCTTTTCAGCCATTTTGTAAAATAGAGCTACATGAGGAGATAAAATGTTAATGTCATATCTCCGAAAATCATTAACCAATTCCTGTCGAATTCGGCAAACAAGTAGTTCTAAAGCAGGTAATGTAAATGGGCGTAAAGTGGGTCAGACGCTTATTTTCAAAATGGCGACCAAAAAACTTGAATAAGTTTGTTATAAATATTAAATAATCAAACCAAATTCAACCAAAATATGTATGCTTACAGTACATCTATTAGAAGTCTCGTATACAGAACCTTCTTTTTGCCTTTCTGCAGATAGCGCCAAATGAAAAAAATACCATTTTTATGCGATACTTCGGGAACCAGTAGCCGCGGAGGTGTAGTGGTTAGACTACTCACCTCCCACCTAGGTGAACTGGGTTCGATTCTCGACGGGGTCGCTCTCAGATTTTCGCATGTGGGAATCATGCCGGACGATGCCGCTGGTCGGCGGGTTTTCTCTGGGATCTACAGTTTCCCCCACCCTTTCAATCCAACACTGCTCCATATCCACCTCGTTTCACCCCCATAGACACTCAAGACCTCAATGTTAAGAGCCACACAAATCTCACCACTCACTCTCTCACTCGGGAATAAATCAACAATTTGCACGAAATTCTTCACACAAGCAGCATTATGGTAGGTCAAGTAAACTTACATTGTTAACACATCCAAAAAGTACGTAGGGTCTTTTCGTTAATGCTTAGTGGCACAGACTATATGATGCCTGAAGGTTAAGGGGTTTGTAATAAGGTAGTCTTTTACTGTATTCACTTTGAAGGACGAATATATTGTCTCGAATTTAACACAAATAAAATACATCAGCACTTGAGGTGTGGTACTGTAATAATTTGGTTACTCGGATTGACGGCTAACGACTTCGTGATGGAGGGGGGCTTCGCTTGACGGTGATTGTATACTTAACTCTTGCTGGTATGATGTCAGCTGTGGAGGGTGAGCTCCGGCGATGGGCGGCCTTTGGCAAAGGCCCGCTGGGTGGTGTCTCCCCTGGGCTGCTCTACTGACGTACTGCTGTACTGAGGTACTGAGGTACTGTTGTGGCCGGGAGCCCGATCTCCCTGCCGCTCTGTGCGCGACTCTAATGAACTGACCTCTCTGCGCGGTACTAATGAACTGACCCCCTNGGTGTCTCCCCTGGGCTGCTCTACTGACGTACTGCTGTACTGAGGTACTGAGGTACTGTTGTGGCCGGGAGCCCGATCTCCCTGCCGCTCTGTGCGCGACTCTAATGAACTGACCTCTCTGCGCGGTACTAATGAACTGACCCCCTACTTCTCTCGTAATGGGATTTTTATGCTTGCCAGTGTACCCTAATTGTCGGCACGTGTCGCCTTGTGGGGGGAGGGGGTGAGGTGGTAGGACGCAGAAAAATGCCTTTCAAAACACGTGTCCTGGTTCCTGAAGGTTAGTGATGGGGGNGTTCTCGGCACCAATATCCAGCTTGTCAGCTATTTCTTCCGTGGTGCGTATATTTTGAATTTAGGCAAAATACACATGATTATTTGGTGATATCCCATGAAACCTCTGCGCTGCACAGATCTCACGGGCTGGCTAGAGGCCTAGGGGGAAGAAGGGGGTGGCAGGGAGGCTTACGCAGCAGGACGCACGTGTAACTGCGATTCGTCACCTGCCTCGTGGCACATGTCAACTGGGATACGCTCGCAAAGTGGGTCAGCGAGGTTTCTATTCCAAAAGACGTCACACGTCATTGTTGAAGTTGCTTAAATACGTATTTCTAAAATTTCTGACATCTAAATATTTTAGGTTATTTACCCTGTCTACCAAAACAGACTTATTACATCTGAAGTTGTTGCTCAAAATACTACCTCCGTAAAGCAGATTGTTGCGCATTAGTTTATGGTACGAGATTTTTTGGGTTAAGAGTCCCGAGTAAGAGACGTGTGTATTTGTAATTGTCTCAATACTGTTGCATATATTTATGGTTCCATCTGTAATTATATTGCTGTTAACTATGCGTCAAGCCCTACCTAACATGAAAGTTTTAATAACTTAATTAAAAATCATTTGCGCCCATGTAGAGGAAACTAGGCTCATCATTTATATCAATAATTTCTTGTTGGTTTAATACACCTACAAAATCTTCGGAGTAAGTAAAAACATGACTAACTATTAATCTCATTTTTAGCTTGCAACACTTGCCGTAGTGTGACGAAAAAAATCAGCGACCTAACTGCTACAGACGAAAATAAGAAACCGTACCTCTAAGTTTATTATTCTTTGCAATGTGGAAGAATGAAAACCAGACATTAAACACAATTAGGCTAGAAAAAATTATTTCTTTATCTGCTTCCCAGTATTTTGTAATTTTGTTTCTTACTTTAACTCTGGAAGGGTTTCGTGCGCCCCAGTGACGAAGTCTGCGTTGGCAAGCAACTGAGCTCCCCTCTGCTGCTCCTCCTAGAAACTGTATCTTTGGCAGAGCAACATTTATCTTCGGCTCTTTGAAGACGTCATTGTTCTGCCGAAGAGCGGTGTGCGGCCGTGTGGCTTCTTGTGCGGAAGGCGCCTGCGCGCTATATATAGCTCAACATGAGAACATTTCGCCGCGGAGCGTGCGAGAGCGATCACGACCTCTGAAGATCCGGCTGCTTCCAGCTACACGATTTTAAAGGTTTTCGGTGTAGATATCCTAGCCGGAGACATTAACTGCCTAAAAACTGCGCGACAGTGTCAGGCATCGCTCAAAATTTTAATAAATGTGGTTATTTTAGTTTTAGACAGTTCTTAGAAATGAGCAATAACATTCTAGAAAACTTTCAGCAGTTACTCTCAGAAAATTACTGTGTGTGACTTACAGAACTCAGTTGTCCTTAGTGCCTATCTCAGTCTTAATAAAATACTTGCCATTTGTTTCATGTCAAGTGTGGTTAATTTTTGCATACTGTCCTATTTACTATAAAATACACTGTTCATAATTCAAAGCGAAAAAATTTCTGAAGTTATAACGAACTCTGTTGAACACACAGAGATTCATTAGCAAATTATTTTTGTTACAACCAGAAATGTGTGGATGTTTTATTTTCTGGTTACACTCTAGCTCTCATGGAGTTTTGTCATTGTGATATTATGTCTTTCCATTGACTGCAATGGTAAACATGTTTTCATGACCCTATAGTTTCCAAACAATGGGAGAAATAATACCAAAAATACCTCATTAACCAGTTAAAATGTTTACTGGTTTCAGGATTAGAACCTTTATTAAAACAATTGCTTACTATCAACTACTTCAATAATGTTTATATCTCTTTTCGAAATACGTAATAAATATTTTAAGCTAATGAGCAGTTGAATTACACACCTGCCAGGTTGGCGAAATAGCGTTGTGGTCGCCCCATCGAATGGAATAGTGGCCAACCGTGCATGACTGGGATGTCACACCTCATAATGACCGTCTGGGTAATAGTCAAACGCACAATGAGAAAAAAAACAAGATGTCAGTGCATTTGATTCTGTCCAGATCGTTTGGGCCAGAGGTGACTATTTCCAAAGTCGCGCAAGAACTGGGATTTCCATGGGCCACCATGTCAAGAGTGTACCGTGAGTGCATGGATTAGGGTAAAACCACCGCTGCCAGGGACAACTGCCATGGCATACAAAGTATCTATTACAGGGGTCGTCGTCGTCGTCTATCTCGGTTCGTAACAGGAGATAAGGCAGGCCACAGAGCAGCACATCACTCCCCAATCCATTGTTGAACTGCAACGATCTGTGAGCTGTCATACCATCCAGAACCATCTCCTAGCTATGGGATATAGAAACCACCGCCTCAATAGGGTACCTCTGCTTACCGCATGCCACAAGGCTTAACGATAAACGTGGGCGTGGGCGTGGGCGTGGGAATACCCGACATTGGACCATCGATGCATAGAAAAAGGTCGCTTGAACGGATTAGTCAAGGTACAACAATGGCCGGGTACGAGTGTGTCGCCAAGCACACGAAGGGTTGGATCCATAATGTCAGCATAGTGCAGTTCAAACTCAGGGTGGTACCTTCATGCAGGGACTATTTACATGGGATGAACAGGGTTACCCTCGTACCGTACCATCGCACCTCACCGCCGTACGATTCAGGGAACTACTGGTCGAATGTATGCATCTATTCTGCACCTGCAGCTCCCTGCAGTAGACCTGTGCATACAACAAAACAATTCACTGGCCCACCGCTCCCAAACTGTAACCGAGTGGTTGGATGGGCACTCCACTGACTGTTTTTGCCTTGCCACCGAGGTCGACCGATCACAGTCCTATCTTAACATCTGCGATACTGTCGATAGGGTGGTGCGCTCTATGGATCCTTCTCCGATCCGATCTCCGTGCATTGTGGGAGGCTGTGCAGTGATCGTGGATCAGTACGGCTCACGAACGCTTCCGGTGCATTCTGTAGTTCAAGCCATGTTGCATCAACGCCATCAGGGCGAAAGGGGGTAACTACATACTACTAGGCAGAGTCTCCAATTCAACTGTTTGAGTGTATGCATTTAATGAGCGCAAGAATGCGTGAGCGTGCTATGTACGTACATGACATGTACGAGAAAAACAGTAGCGGAGAGATACATCTATTAGTGCAGAACCTCAATATTGGTCTAGTTTTAAATGTTTTATTACTGGTAACTTAACATTTCATTAAATCAACGAATCTACTCCAGAAAAACACATTTCATAAAAACATTTTTCAGCATCAGTGTAGGGAATATGGAGACTGACACATCAGGACCTGGGACTAGAACAACGCAGCTGTTCGTGCTCTGTCATTCGGGTCGGTCGATGGCCATCTTGGATCCAGGTGACGACCCTGACCTTGACCCCGGTAACCTTTGACCCCCAAATAAAAAAATTCCAAAAATAAACAAAAATAAAAAATAATAAATTCATTTCAAAATTATTTAAAAATTAAATAAAAAATTTTAAAATTAATTTCAACATTCAAAAATTAATTTCAACATTCAAAAATTAATTTCAACATTTAAAATTTAATTTCAACATTTAAAAATTTTATATAAAAATTTAATTTCCGGAGGCCTCTCCCAACCACCCACCCACAATGAATCCTGCAGGGCAGTCCACAAATCCAATATGCGCCAATTTGAGAAAGGGTTGCACGTCTGTCACGTTTAATGATTCTTGTCAGTCGTCGTTTGTCTCGTTCTTTCACGATCTTTTTCCGGCCGCAGCGATGTCGAAGATGTGAGGTTTTACCGGATTCCCGATATTCACGGTACACTCGTGAAATGGTCGTACGCGAACATCCAAATGTTATCTCTACTTCGGAGATACTGTGTCCCATCTCTCGTGTGTCGACTATAACACCACGTTCAAACTCACTTAAATCGTGATAACCTGCCACTGTAGTAGTAGTAACCGTTTTAGCTGCCGACCGCATCGCGTTACTCTGATTGTTCCATACCTCTGTTATTTGCATACGCACGCCTATACCAGTTTTTTTGGCGCTTCAGTATATATATATATATATAATATATATATAATATTATATATATATATATATATATAATATATATATAATATATATAATATATATATGTATATATGTGTGTGTATGTGTATACATATGTATATATGTGTGTATGTGTATAAAATCGGTGCAAAAATGTCCTAGGTTTTGCCGCAGCAACAAGGGTCAAATATTTTATTCATGAATATGAGGTTTACACTCGTATTTGCTGATGTGACCGGGTCGAATATTCTGTTAAGATTCTTTCTCCCAAACGGTTTAACATTAATTGACCACTGTGTACGTGGGCGTGGAAATATTTCTAAGTATATGCACCAGCAGATGAAAGGAGTCGTTCCTTGGATTACGAAGAGAATAATAATGACCCGATTCGGTATATATTCCTGAGTTGTCAGACAAGCCAAAAACGCTTCGTTTGCGAAATGGTAGTTTTAATTACCTGTAAAATACAAAATGGTATCTCGGTATGCCTGAAATATGCAAGGAATTGCTAATACCACATAAATATTTGTGCTCAATATAGTGATTTTTTATAAGTTAATACCTAAACATTTTCCTGCATTACGTGTTGCAATTTTTTTTTATGTTTCTCGTCCTCGAAACGTGGCTAGCTCGTGATTCCGAAAGCCCGATGCTGCGGATTCGATGTGAGAAAATGGCGCAACCTCATTATCTTATAATGAACACACAAATATTTCTTATTCGTGATTGTATTACATTTTTAATAGAAGCGTGAGTTTACACTATCTAGGTGGTGTGTAAGTTGAAATAAAAATAAAAGTAAATTTTATACTATTTTGAGACGGAGCTAGTTGCTAAGGCAAGCGGGAACATGTAAAGACTCTTCCAGGAAACCATCCCAGCATTCACCTGGAGATGATTTTTAAAGTAGAAATTCAGACCGAACGAGTCGAGCATCGAACCAGAGTCGAGTATCGAACCAGAGTCCCCTTGAACATTGGTCTTCCCTGGTGTTGACTTGTGCGTGCAGATATATCTGTGTTTATTATCCTATGAATTAAAGTTGGCATGTGTGAGAAATAAAACAAGTCTCTGATGGGACTCGTGACCACTTCTTTAAGTATGCTTTTGTCTGAATAGTTTTAAGCGTCTCAGTCTCGCCTTTAATTGGGATATTTCGGGCTGTATGTGTGCGTGTGTGGGTAGGTGTGCGTGTTTTTTTGACGTATGAGCAAGTGGAGAATGATAGTTTTTTCCCCTTATTTATTAGTTTCTCAGCATTAAAAATTATTTTTGGTTTCGCCGGAATGAATAAAAAATTTTACATTTAATTTTTTTTAAGGAAAAAAAAAAGGTGGAGTTTGAGTCAGAATTTACTTACAAAAAACATTTTACATGTATTTAATTTTCTACATTCGAAAGGGATTAACATAACTCTGAAATTCCATATTCTCCAGAATGCACCTCTGTAATATGCTCTAATTTTTTCGGCCTTGTTAAGTTTTTACTTATATGTCTCGACGAGGTTGAATGGTGGAGTGCTGTATGCACGTGTCTTTGCTGGAATTAGTATTGTTGTATAAACCTGCATGGTGGACAAGTATATCTGGAAAAAAACTATGTTTTAGTTCGCGTCATTCATAAAGAGTGAATACTATTGGCACCTGCTGGATTAGAGGCCGCACAAATATACAGTATACACCATGTTCACATGCCACTTTTCATTCGGCTGAAGTAACGTAGCAGTGTAAAGGGACTCTGAGGTGCAAGGTGGGGTTGTATCACCTTGGATCACATATATCTCTTAATGGAGCGAGCTAATTTGAATGTATGAAAATAAAGAATTTTTTTCTCCCCAGGAAACTGTTTTTTTTTTTAGATTTTGTACTTTGTGGTACCTTACGCTAGCGTCTCCTCACGGTATATAATTTTTTCCCTGAAAAACTTACTGTATGTTTATTATTAATGCGTATAAAGAGATTGATATGCTGACAATGGGTGCTAGAAAAATCACCGCACGTGGAGTAAATATATGGGTACTTTTTTCCCCCAGCGTAAATTTCCTAATGTACTAATTTTAAACTATGGAGGAAATGTTTTTAATGATGAGCGTCTAGGTCTGAGTTAGGGGAAATTCATGGGATACTTCACTTTGCGTATCGCATACCACAAGGGGTAGCGAAGTGGTTTTAACTATATTATTTGGTTTTTCGAGCCATAATTATTTTATAGAAAGCAGCATAACGCAACCGTACATGACAAATGATTTTTTCCAAATCCTTAATTTATTTTTTAAATAATTACGTTCATACACGTTATATATATACATACACGTTATTTTAGTGACGGCTAGAGTATTATTAAATATTTTGTTCTTAAATTGTAACAAAAATGATATACTAGATATTTATTCTTTGCCAAAAGCGTTTTTTTTAACTTACGTGAGCAAGACACAACTTCAGATAAAATAAAATTTTGTCTTGTTTTAAACACATTTATTTATGCACACACATTACAATATTATTATTATTCTGCATAATACAAGGAATAATTTTTTTAACAAGTTGCTTTTCTGTGTCTTGGAGGGCATTACACAGGTAATATTAATTTTAAATGTACAATGGGTTCCTCAATCTTCTTTTTTTATAATGTACCATAGGTTATCATTACTCCGCTATAATAGGACTTCGGTGTTGCACGGGGCACAGCAATATCTTTGATTTTTGTACTCGTGATGTCTTGTGGCGTACGTTTCGACGAGCTGTCGAAACGGCGGGCAGCGGCATTGCTTGTGAAGGTCCAACGACTTCGTTCCGATGGGACACGCATTGCGAATCGCCGACTCTTGTTGTCTTCCTAACACATACATAGGGTAATAAGGAATTATGGCAGAGTCCAGTATTGCTAGATCATCTTCGTGCGGAATACTCCCCTCGTCCCACCTTAATCAGTGCGTTTCGTATGTCTGAAGGCGGTACGTCTGTTCCATGGTGTGGTAGAGGTGCTGCCATGCACACGGCTGTAAAAAAGTGAAAAAATTGGTTTTCTCGTCTTCTCGCTTTACAAGATGGTGATCTGCTTGATGGTGTAAGAGTCTAAAGAGTGTAAACCTTGGATGTTGCAAAACACTTTTTTTCCACTAGATTTTTTTTTTATTATATAAAAATTTTAAGTTCCCATACACAAACAGAGTTTCAAAATTTTTTACATAGTCTTTTAAAACTTTATCGAGGTCCATACACATCGGGCACCTGTATTCTGAGTTGGTTTCTACGCCGTGTAGTGCTTGCCAGTAAATTTCTTGAAGGGGAGCATCTTCTACGGGTACAGTTTGCGAATAGATAACGTGCATGCGGACGTCGTCTTCAACGGGGAGGTCGTCTTCAACGGGCGAAGACGTTGCGAGGGCTGCTCGGCGGGCCTTGCAGCAACTTCTGCGATGCAGTATTTCGGGAATCGAGGTGGCACAGCCCTCGAAACACTCCTTGCACGAGAGGCAGTCCCGTGTGTCTTCGTCCTGCTGCAGGTAGGCCATCAAATACTTGAATATGGTAGACATTTGGTAAGGTGCGTAGACCAGGAAAAATTCTTTCGGCAGGCACGGTAACTCGTCCAGTTTGTTCAAGGCACTAAGCCAGCGCACCCTTCCAAATGCCAAAATGGCCGAAATAATTTTATGACGCCTCTGACGACACACGTACATTTCTAAGAGCGAAAAAACTGACGTTTTCCGAGGAGGCTCCGGGTGCGTCTTATAAAGAGTTTAAGGGGAAAAATATAGTCCGCATTCGCGATTAAAGTAGGCCGCCGATTGGTCGGGACGAAGGTTTCCGAATACGCACTAGCAATTAGCCAATCCAAGAGATTGTTCCGTGACGTGGTTAGCCAATGAGAATCAGGGGTGGGATTGGAGGCCTGCCGACTAATTGGTCGAACGAAGGTGAATAATTGGTGGAGGGGGCGATGGAGGTGTGGCAATTAGTCAATGAGAAACATAGGAGGAGCAATTAAATATATTGGAAGGGGGTGGAGCAATTTTCCAATTAAATAAATTCAGAAGAGAGATGAGAGTCGTCTGCTGGGCCTGGTTCTAGGGACAGTACCACCAATGTAAAGAAAAAATGACAAACGAAAAAACTAAAGATGGCGGACGGTGGCTGTGACACCTACCGAGATGTCGGACTGCACCTACGAAAATGGTGGAACGAGTATTGGTGGAGGGATGTGGGAAACCTGCGAAAATTGAATTTTTTAAAAAACATTTTTAAAATAAATTAAAAATATGTAAAGTTTTCAATGAATTTTTTAATCATTTTTTATGTATTTTTGGAATTTTTTGGATTTTAGGGGCTAAAGGTCACCGGGGTCAAGGTCCCCTGGATCCAAGACTGCCTCCGGCCGACCGGAATGACAGCACAAACAGCTCCTACCCCAAATCCCGATGTGCCAAACTCCCCATTATCCCTCTACTAGCATCGTCTGCAAAAATTACGTCTCTCACACACCTATAACGCAGTAATTCTGTAACTGAGAAGGCCTGCACTGTAGAATGATTTCTTGTGAGTGCTTAGTAGGTGGAGTGTTTTAGTGGACCGCATATCATCTATGTAAACACGGCGGGAACGCTATCTAAATGGTGTATATTCTTGCTGGAGTATTGCTGCTGTTAATGAATGACATTTGTGATGAGATGACGTACGTCGCAATGTGCTGTCGTAATCGCGGCTCTATTTGCCGAAACGTCACAGCCACAGAAGGTGTGCTATTGGGATACCGCACAGCATAAATAATTTGTGTTTTCGTAAGCTCACATCTGAACTCTCCAAACACTATTAGCCACAGTTGTCTTGTACCCATCGGTTGTTTTGAGTGAAGAAATTGAACTTTCAATACAGTCAAGTGGCCGCTGCGCATGTTTTGCGATTTGCTAGCGCCTCGGGTGTAAGGAGTACTGCCCATCTGCAGGCACTACGTCGTCTAAATATTTGAATCTTAAATATTTATAAAACAGTAGAGTTTATGGCAATAAGAATAGTTCTTTAGATTTTACAGTACGGTTGTTAATACGTCGTTAAATTTGATTCTTTCTACGTCGTGTCTGAATTTAATGTAATATCATGGTAGAAATTTATATTACAGCGCCATGTTTTGCTATGAATAAAGGTCTTCATGTATACTCATGACTTTTTTCTTTGAGAAATACGTACAGTCAAGGGTGGTTGTTTGACACACATCATGTGCGACAAGCCATTTTGAGTCGTGGCTGTATTGTAATAAATGAAATATGCCACTTGAATATAATTTTTGTTAGAATTGTCATACAAACTTAGTTCACATTTCTACTTATTCGTAGTCGTTAGCATAGCGTAGTGTATATATTGGGAATAATGTTAAGTGTATAGTTTTAATTTTAATATGTATAATTATATATGAGACAAGCAAGAAAATGTAATTGATAGATTCATGGGTGCCAACCCGCTCCCTTTTTGTGAAAGGTAATTTTTTGTGACTGACACTCGCTGACAGAATCACCCTCTGTGGCCGGGGGCGTCTCGTCAGGGCACGAGACCCGGCATATTTTGTTGATTTCAGTTACTCGCGTGTTGATAGTCGCCCTGAGTGGACGGGGGTGGCTAGGGAAAGCGCGAGGTCCACGGTTTCTTTATTAAATTAATTATACTCCCACACCCGAGAGGTTCGCCTGATAGGTCAGGCTTGCAGCGCAAAGAAACGAACCAGATCGCGCGTCGTTAGGGACATTGATAAATGTGATATGAAAAATAGCGAACCGACTTTCGGCTTCTGGGCACCCATAAGGAAAAAGAATCGGCGTGTGTAATTTATAACTTCACCTTGGGAGGAATTTGCAGGACCACAAATTAAATTTTTACGATTTGCACCCTAAATAGCGGCGTGAGCCAGTTATACAAGTTCAGCTGGACGAATTTGAGAGGGTCTCAGAGAAGCAAGTTGGACGTTTAGGTGCATTGCTCGCTACTATAACTGTTCTGCCTACACTGAGTCTGCGTTGAACGCAGTGGGAACAGGATTACAAACACACACACACACCCCCGTCGAGACGGCTTGGGTCGACCCCAGCAGACCATCAGCAGGGAGGATAGTTTCATCGTGCGACAGGCTGTAAGTACTCCACGGCGTCACTGCGCACCATCCAGGGACATGTAACGGCAGCTGGGGATACGCCTGTGTCCACCAGTATCACATACAGGTGGCTAGCTGAGCGAAATCTCTTGTCCCGGCGTTTATTACATCTATCATTACAACATCACCATCACCGAGAATGTGTGATCTACTAGGAAAAGGCAGCATGACAGCTTTCAGATTGGTCACGAGTGATGTCCAGCGAAGAATCACGGTTCTGTTTGGTTATAGACGATCGCCGAATTCGAATAAATCCTGGCCAGTGTCATGATCCACGCTACATTGTAGAGCGGCACACCGCTCCGACGAGAGGTGTCGTGGTGTGCCACTGGCGGTGATTGAAGGAACCCTGACGGTTCAGCGATACATACAGGGAATTATGCGACCATGTGCGCTCCCCTTCCTGGTGCAGATTGACAATCCCATCTTCCAGCAGGGTAATGTCTAGCCTCGCACAGCACGGGTATCTCTGGCCTGCCTTCGTCGTGTCAACATATTTCCTTGGCCAGCAGGCTTCCCGAACCTCTCGCCCATTGAGAACATTTGGGACCATATTTGACGGCAACTTCGGCCAGCGGCAACTACGATGGATTTGGTGTGTCGATTGTGCCAGCTGTGGTACGAAATTCCTCAGGAGAAGAACCGAAATGTGTATGCCTGTAGGCCCGACCGTACCGCCGCCCGTCTCTGCGCAATGGGTGGTTCAACACCATACTAGGTGTAACCTGCAAGTGTTGGTCCTCTGCAAGGCAGGCTTGGTGTGGTACAATATTTTTTATGTTTTCTGTTTACATACTACCATGTCCTGTGCCTGTAACCACTTACGCACCTCTACGCTGACACCTTCAGTGCGATTAATTGTTTTTTTAAATAAGCTTACATATCCAAATTAAAAATATTTTAGTTTTTTTGTAATGAATAGTGATGTATTTAGACCAGCAATGGGTTATTATTCAGTCGAGTTTTCTTCTTCATTGAATACACTTCCGTTTGTGGCCCAAAATACTTTTCTAAAATATATGTTAGTACTGGGTATTTATCTATGTATGTATCCAAAGTTCATTAATCTAAGCCAAATGCAATATACCAATTTCGTACCAAACAATTATTTTCGACTTCATAATGTTCCCATTTTTAAACACACGAATGGATCTTTGTTGATATAACTTAAATTTGCTACTTATTAGCAAGATTTCTTTTTACCAGAATTATTTTAAAACTTCCCGAAGTGTTGTGTATAAAAGCTAACACTACTAATCAATGTGTTTCAAACGAACTCTATATTCGAATAATTTATACCTACATGTGGTAAAAAAATTTATTTATACGCCATGCATTTTGACGTGTTCCAGGTGTATATATTGTCACATACGGTAGATCTTTACAGTGTGTACAAATATAAAATAATACACTCCTGGCAAAAAACAATGAAAATGCATAAGAGTTAATTGTGTAAAAGTAAACACCATTCGGAGGGCAAACGTTTATCGGCACACACAACATATCACAGGAACATTACACAAACACAGTTAATGTTTGGTATGTAGTCCTATTGCATTTGTAATGGCTATCAGTTCAGATTTGGAAGCACACCTTAGCTTTCCAAAATGTGTTTGCAAATGTGCCCATAAATGTTTGACGGGATTGCGTTCTGGAGATTGAGGTACAGTGGGAAATAAATACCTGCCGAGTATTATACAGTAACAACTCGCGCTTCTTTCTTGCAGTATGCTTTGGGTCATTATCGTGTTGAAATATAAGTCTCCTGTATACCCAGTTCTACAACACAATTGCTCAAATTACCACGGAGAATCCTGCTGCACCCTTCTGCATTCATAATGCCTTCAACTACCGCAAATTCACCAACCCCTACAGACTCGAACCATAACGTGGCCTCCAACGTGCTTCACTGTTGGTACTAGGTTTTGGGTGCCCAGCTCTGCATGTGGTCTTCTTAAGACATATCGTCGACCATCGGCAACTTAATAAGGAATTTACTTTCATCAGAAAATAAAATATTTTTCCAGAAATCTTGTTTCTTGTCTGCATATTCACGAGCAAATTCCAGCCTTTTTTTCCTGTTTATCTCGCTTATAAAATGCTCCTTCCTTGCTGTTCTGCCCTTATATCCTGCTTCATGGAGGAGATTCCGAATTGTCTTCGGTGTAACAATATGTCCAGACGTTGAAGGCAAGGTGTTCCCCAGTTTCGCTGCAATGATTCAGATATTTTTTTTACGGTTTCGCGAACCATTTGGCACGTTCTTCCTGGGCGCTTATCATTATCCGTCGATCCGCTTCGGAACTTCTTAATGATTTATTGGACAGTCACATACGATCGTTCTACCAGCTTCCCTATAGCTCGATAGCTCACCCCTTGTTGAAACAATGATAATATGCGATCCTTGTAAGTAGCGCTCTTTTCATATACGACCCATATTGTACTACTATCCGACTTCAACTCACTATGCGCGTTGCAGTACACTGCTGTGATTCACAAGCGGTGGCCTTCACTCTCCACGATGAGAGTGGGGACATATTGGGTCAATGTTTCCAAACATAGGTGTATGAACACTTTTTTGCCCGCCGAGTGGTGCTTTATTTCACACAACTAACCGTTACGTATTTCTATTGCTTTTTGCAAGAAGTGTATTGCTATTTTCTTTTCGTAACCACTGTAAATATCTACAGTATGTTTTACAATATCTAGACCCAGAACACGCCAAAATGCATGGTATATTAATACTTAAACCACATGTACGTAGTTCTATGTCTCCGATTTAGCCCGTAGGAGTCGCAAAGCAAAGATACTGGGTCCTTCCTTTAAAACAAGTCGCCTCGCTATCAAACCTACTATAAGGCGCAAGATGTATCCGTGATGGGTTAACATTTCTTCCGATCCGAATTTCACCCTTACGAGTCAACATATACAGTAGGCTCTAAAAAAGTATTTGCACTCCCCTATTGTTAATTGTAGTTCTCCGAAAAACAATCTTAGCCAATGAAGATATTATATAATCCTTTCCTCTGATGAGTGTTTTATCCACGTCAATTTCCTTCGCTTCACTGACGTCAGAAAATTGCAAAAGTGAGACACGCCGCAGCCAATAAAGTACATGCACACCTTCCCGTCCTTGAATGATAGGGCCAACCAACGCCATCCTATTACAACTCGTAGGGGCAAGATAATGCAGAGTTAAGAGCTGTGTCAAAGTGAGAGTGACTGAACCACCATGATTCCGAAGCAAAAGGAACTGTCTCGAGCTGTACGACAAGGTGTCATGCGCACACACTCTGAAGGTCAGAGTTATCGTGGACTAGCACGAATATTGTCGCTGTGTCTCTCGTGTGAAGTACGTCATAAAGAGATTCAAAGAGATCGGAACAACAGACAACAAACCGCGACCAGGGAGGCCAAGAGCACTAATGTGCAAAGAACGGTGGCACAACGTTCGGCAAGCCACGAAAATGCCACATGTAAGTGCCACCTCCTTAGCTGCTGACATTGCATCAAGGTCAGGCAAAAAGGTCAGTGACCAAACAATAAGGAACACATTGTATTCCACTGGCCTCCACGGCAAAAGCGCCAGAAATAAAGATTATTAACGAGAGAATTCGGCAAAACCTATCTCGACAAACCTCCGGAATTGTGGAACACCGTAATATTCTCATATGAATGCCAGTTTAAAATATTCGGCTCTGATGGAGAAAAGGTAGGTGTGGCGCAAGCGAAACGCAGAATTACGAAGACATAATGTGAAATCTAGAGTGAAACACGGCGGGGTCATGTGACGGTTTGGTGATGCATATCCTCCACAGGCGTCGAAAATATGGCGTTCATCGATGTTACTGTAAACGCTCGGATGTACATTGATGTATTGCGCAATAATTTACCGGACAGTGTTCATACAATGTAAAACAATTTTTAGTAAACTTCCTAAACTGTAATGGAAATTTTTAACCTACACATTTTATGGAAATACTACCATTTATCAGCATAACATATATAAATGTCTAGCACTATCACAAAACATAATTGGTAATTTCCCCATGCATTTGACTGTTTCCTGAGCAAATGTAAGAACGCTACCATGGCTGTATGGGAGAAAACTTTACCACCGGCTCTTCTTCACTATATGTATACACTGGTGTAGTATATTTGCAAGCAATTTCTTAGAGTGTAAGTTAGGTCTCGAGGGTACCATTTATTTCCAGCAAGACCACGACCCCAAGCACGACGCTTTGAAAACGAGGGCGTGGTAGTTGTACAACACGTCCCGAAGACTAAACACACCACCGCAGTCACCAGATATCAACCCTATTGTGAATTTCTGGCATATGGTGAATTTGAACGTGCGAAAAATGGCCATATCAAGCACAGAACACCTTACAATTGTTCTCTTGGAATAATGGCGTACAATAACACCAGAACTAACGCAACGGTTGGTACAGTCAATGCCAAGGCTGTTACAAGCCGTTATTGATTCTAATTGAATGAATATCAAATATTGATAGCTCAGTTTTTGCACATTAATGTTTATTACTCTTTGGTACTTTTATTGTGCAATTACTTTTTAACGGAGAAAAATAAGTATTTTTTTACGTAAAGGTGACAATTGCCTCTAGTACTATGTCCATTATTTTTTTCTGTTATGTAGTAAACTATTTTTGTTAAGACTAGCGTACTTATTTCAGAACTTTCTTCCCAAATATGGGTGTGCAAATACTTTTTGGAGCCACTGCAGCTCCCGTCCCAGTAATAATACGCGACAAAACATTTTACCTCCAACAAAGAACAACCGGGTCAGAAAAATTTACATTTATCTTCAGAGTTCGCAAGTTCCGTTATAAAGCTTAAATGTCCAAGTTTAATCAAACTGTAGCCATTATCTTTTACGCCAGTTTTCTTTTTACTCGACGTAAAGTGCGCTCTCTTCTCTTCACTAATTTTACAATCTCTGGTGCACATTTACCCAAAGGGCACAATTGTGACACACAAAATTATTTCACTAAGATTTTGGGCTCCAATTGATCCAAGAAAAAATTCTTACTTTATCTTTAATGAAATTTGTTGCATTTATCTGCGTAACATATGTTCTTATCGTCAATTCCGTGAAACTTGCTTAAACGAAATTTACAACTAATTAAGAAACTTAAATGGCGTGAAATGCGTGTGTGTTCATAACTGCTAAAAAAAAAAAAAAAAATAAAATAAAAAATAAAAAAAAACTGTTGCATGTCGGTCTATAATGGTCGAACTAATAACCGGCTGATTTTCGGAAAATAAGAAATCATTTTCTCTAAGCATGATAAGTGTTCCAGTTGACATCTACCGTAATTAAACCCCGGCAGCTTACTTCTGCTTTCCAATACTATGCGGTAGTAATATAATGGTGATTCTTACCATTTTGTCTTGACACGTCGGCATAAGCAGCAACAAGGAAAGCCTGTCACGACCGGGAAAAACGCACAACCGGTTACTAGCCCTTGTTAACTGTAAACCATTTGTGACAGTTTTATAAAATTACTAGCTGACCCGGCAAACGTTGTTTTGCTGTGTCACTGGGAGACACCTGGTGGGAATAAATTGTAACCTAGATCGATAAATGATCGATGATAATTGATCAGTTATCGACCTAGGGTAAAATTTATTTAATTACTAATATCGCTATAAAAAATAAGGGTTGGTCGTAGAAGGGTGAAAATTTAGGAGGGTGTGTATTTTTTGATGCCACATCATAAAAAAATAAAAAATAAAAATTTTGTTCAAACAATAAAAAAAAATTGTTTGGGGGTGGCCACCCTTATTACTTAGGGGTGTAAAAAATAGATATAAATCTATTCTCAGACCTACCGAGTATACATAAAAAATTTCATAAAAATAGGTCCAGCCGTTTCGGAGGAGTTCAGTGACTAACACTGTGACGGGAGAATTTTATATATTAGATATTGCAGAAATGGCGTGTCGCAAATTCTGTCCTGTCCGCGGCCAGCGTTAGCCACACACAGTTATAGGTAAGATTTTTTTTCTCTAAAGCCTTATTTCAAAAGTTCTCTGTAAACCGCCAACAGTTTTCAGTTATGGATATTCCCTTCTACAGTAAATTGACTTATCGACAGTGCAAAATTACTACGCTTCAACAAGCACTGCGTTTGTATTTTTTTTTTTTTCGTAGCTCTACTCATTCCAACGTGGATATAGCTGGTTAAATTAGAGTATGGCTAGTTTTCGGTGCACATGTATGTGCTCCAAAAGCCAATAATGCTCTAGTTAAAGTATCTCTGCAGGGCGGTAATCTTAAAGCAATGTTCCAGAATGCTTTGTACAACGCCTACAAAGTCCGGAGCAAAAAGGTGACTTATTCTTCCATGTTGCAGAGAGACACGTGTAATGCTGGCCGTCCTCTGTCTGTGCGCACTGTCCGGCTTGAAGTGATTCGTCAGCATATCAACGACATGCCCTTCACTAGGACACGCTCCATAGCGCACCAAATGAGCGTGTCCCATTCAACCGTGTGGGACGTACTGTGTGTACATCGCCGCCATTCCTACAGCTGGCAGAAATTACAAGGCATTCAGCGAAAATAAGTTTTCAAAACCCAATTTGCACAGACTCATATTTCATTTAAAATTCAGTTTAGGTATATGGTTTCCTATATATTTTCGACTTTATTTTTCATAAGGAGTCACCTCCCGCAGTTTAAGCGTTTAATTTCAGAACATTCTGTATAATGCCATTCTTCCAGCTCGATATCTATGTTTATAATTCACCGAGCTTTCATTTGCAAATTGAAGGACCAAAATATACTTTATAAAAAAATTGCACGAGCTCTTGAACGTGCAGCATAATTAATTTTCTACAAACCTTTCTTAATTTTGTCAACGAAATTCGCTTCATTGATGTCGAGGGTAAAGTGTCGTGGATAAAAAGCGACGGAATACAATGGTGCAGTAAACAGGAGTAACCCGAGAAGACCTAGTGGCCCTTTCACCCCACTTGCAGAAATTTGGTGCTGACCCCGCCTTACATTGCGACGGAAAACCTACGAGAACGATATATCTGCATGCACCTCCCGGTAGTGACTTAATGAACAGAGTTTGGAGCCAGTTTACCTCATAGTTTATTCATGGGCTGAAAGAGCCAAGCGCTAATGCCGAATATGTTTTAAAATTTCGCAACTTGCAAATTCTGCGTAAAAGAATTTTCTGAAATATTTCTATTAAACTTAAATAATACTATATACCTGATACTGACTACTTTCCTTTAATGAAGCGGTTGAATGGACATACAGTAGGTACATAGGACATTTTATATTATGTTCGATTCAATACCAGTAGGTGAAAAGGCAATAACACAATACAA
Organism: Clitarchus hookeri; assembly: GCA_002778355.1. Classification (NCBI taxonomy): domain Eukaryota; kingdom Metazoa; phylum Arthropoda; class Insecta; order Phasmatodea; family Phasmatidae; genus Clitarchus; species Clitarchus hookeri. Next base: position 199,632 of record NQII01000385.1, on the reverse strand, counting down.
TAGGTTTCGCAACGGTTTAAACTCTTCACACTGTTTGCCATTTCTCATTTTATGGTGTGAAATCACATGGCACAGACTACTATTCCTTACGGCTTAATCTCTAAAACAATTTTATTGCCGTATGCGTGGCCTTTAAGTTTCAGTCAAAAGTGAAGTTTGTTAATTTCTGTCTGATCACTTATTCTTATAGGAAATAATTCTATAAGCAAAACAGTTTAACCAAGTACAACTATATTCGACAAACAGTTTCCTACAATGTGACGAGCACAATCAAATTTAAAACTAAGTTGGAAGCAAGGAAGTTTCGGAACGACACTGTCAGTACCTCTTTGGACCGGGAAAGACTTGGCACTTTATACTCTCACATCAGGAATAAAACTACGGATTTCATTATTATTATTATTATGGCTTACAGTTTCAATGAAATGTTCATAGCCGTATCCCAGGCCAACAATGTTAATTGCAGTTTAAAATAGTTTTGCTTTAATCATTGTAATAATGCTCTTTCAGACTATTAAAAATACTACTTTTCCACCACAACATTGAATCTTGCAGAAACACTGTTCTTGCACAACAGTGCTTTGGTAAAAGAAAAAAAAAAGACTCTTAATAATAAAGACGTTCTAATGCAGCATTGAGCAAGGAAATTAACTTCTATGAGAAATCGCTATTAAAAAAAAAACCATCTCCAGTGTAACCTGCCGGGACCGAACCCGGGACCAAACCCAGGACCTCCCAAATGCAAGCCGGAAACGCTACAACGTGACCAAACACTGTTGGTGAAATTCCCTGCTGTAGGCTGTTCACGGTAAGTTCACATCATTATGAAATCCTGCTGAAGTTATACTTTCAGGTACTGAATACGTATAGTTCCATTAAAAATGAACATTCTTCTAGGAAAAAACACTAAGTGAGTAGATCCCACACGCTGTATTTTAACTGATCAAAGAAAAAACATTTTTTTAAGGAACAATGAAACATTCCCTATCTGATCAAAAGTACCCTACACCCTCTGAATATGCAAACTCGCGCCTAGTTGTCACGACGGTCACCGTTGTCGTTATAAAAGTAGGCAGATGGCTCGATGTTTGCAAGTGCTACGCAATACCGGCAGAATGGTTAGAGAAAGGAAGCTCAGTGACTTCTAACGTGGTGTAGTTATTGATCGCCACATCAGTAAGCAATCTGTAACGACCATTTCCGCCCTTCTCAAATTGTCCAAAGTCGACCTTTGGAAATGTCTGATGGAAGGAGTTAGGTGTCGTAAATGCCGGTGAACACTGCATGCCAGTCAACGATAAAATTCGGCGGAGGTAGTGTTTTTCATGGAAGAGACTTGCTCATTTCGTAACACTACGAGCATATACAACGCGGAAGGCTATAAATACATTCTAACTGGATGCGCGTTTTCTAATGTAGAAGACTTGTTCGGAGATGACTACCATCTCTTTCAACATGGCACTGGTTCCTGCCATAAAACAAGGTATGTTAAGGAGTGATTAGTGGACAATAGTGATCCGGTAATTAACTGGCCCGCCCAGAGCCCCAATTTCAATCCCATCTAACAGCTCTGGGATGAACTGGAACGGCGACTGCGCTCCAGAACCTAACTACCTACATCACTTACTACACTTGCTACAGCGTTGCAGCAAGAATGGTAGGCCATTCCCCCGGAGACATTCCGACACCTGGTTGACAGTTCCCCCCGCATGGTTACAGCTGTAATAAAGGCCACTACTGGGCAGGGTGGATGGCTCACCCAGTATTACTGTCCGCTACTGGGAACTATATCTATATGAGCACAGTTTAGCATGGGTGTCCGGATACTTTTGATTACATACTGTGTTTCCAACAGTTTTACCTAAAAATTGAAATATTTCAGTAAGAATATTTTGTTTCAAAAGTAGCAATTCAAAACTGTTTAGATATATTTAATATGTCAACTGTTTACTGGCTATTACCAACTCGGCACTACTGTCACTGCTTTCCATTTATATTGATTACAAAATTAATAATTTATTAAAATTTATAAAATATATTCAAGTAAAACTTTTATTTAAACAAAAGTAGAATAATTAAATACCAATAATATCATTGAATCATAGTGACGTAAATATAATTCATTTGAAAGACAGAAAACGTTACATCTAGGGTTATTTTTTAAAATTTTTTTTAGGAAAATTGTGAATGAATTACATTATATACTAACCAGTTTTAAACCTCAGTGGGAATGTTAGAGGGCATCAAAGGAGTATTACTGCACCGGTTAGGGGTACATACAGTACGTAGGTGTACTATCAATTGCCGCGTTTGGTGCAGGTATCTGCGCTGATTGAGCGCATTTTAATCCTTCGCAGTCAGACCGACTCCCACGCAGAATAGCCCAAACGAGAACATGTATTGTGGGGACTGTCCTCGACACGAAATCTTATGGCTCCCAGTGTTTTAGAAGAGCGGATTCGGGAATGAGGATTCGCGGACTTCCTGAAGTTAGGACAGAAGTAGACAACTTGTTTCCTGTGTCTGGACAGTGCCATGCCCTAGTATTTAGACGTTGGATTCCGAAATTCTGTAAAACTTTTGTGTAACATGTAACCTCCTTCCAGCAAGATGACTCTCGGGCTTCTCGAGTCTTGCCTCGTCGTCAGCTATCCATTGGGTTTTGAGCAGTAAAAGTTGCGGATGGCGCCGCATCGTACTACCTGGTAACCTCGCTATCTGGAAAGCACGTTCATACCTAGAGTATTCGTACCTTTCTTGTGCATACGGAACTATGGAGGAAAATAATTACAAAATTCTGGGCACGTAAATACGTTCAGTTATGCTGTCGTTTGAATACATATTCCATGTCATGTACAACACACAAATTGTACAAATATAAGTAATTTCATAACTTCACGCACAACATACATTAATAATTAAGTCATTTTACACATTATATACATCTTTTCTGTGCGTACCACTTGTCCAGTGCCGCAGTCGTCGTTGACATCGTCGACGTCTTGTGTGCATGTACGGCCACGAATGGCATGCTGCTCGCTTTGCGTATTATTATACGCAGTTGCAACCAGTATGGGCGAGAAGAAATAATCAAGTCACTAGTTAAAGGAAGTGATAGTGAATCTGGCTATCAAGGGCTATAGTTTAAGAAAAATAGGCGCATTCACAAACAAAAAACACACTTCAGTTCAACGAGTGGTCAATATATTCAAGTATTAGCGATCAACAGCCAATTTACCTCTAAGACAGAAGGAAAGTAAACTCACTCAGCGGGGAGTACGTAATTGTGGAACAGGCAACAGGTAAACGAGTATGTAATAACTAAGACTATCCGTCGGGTACTGTATAGGGCAGGATGCAGTGGCATAGAAAAAGGTCCTATATAAGAACCGGATTAGTAGACTGAATTTGTTGAGGACCATGTAAATTAGCCGCAAGTAGAGAAGGTAATGTGGACCGATAAAACAAAAATAAACTTATTAGGGTCCAATGGCATCGAAAAATAATAAAATTAAAGAAATACTTCCAATGATGTAGCCAACACTCTCCCCACTATAAAGTATGGTGGCGGATCCGCAATTCTCTGGGACTGCATGTCGTCCAAAGGGGTTGGGAACATTCAGTTCATAGTAGCATCATGGACTCTAGTCTATACAAACATTTTAAAAGCAAATGTGAAACAAAGTGCACAAAAAATGGGACTACCAGCAGTATACTACTTTCAGCAGGACGACAGTAAACATACAGCCACCATAAATAGGGTGTGGTTAATCTGGAATGTTCCAAACAATTAAAAAAACCCTCCACAGTCGGCAAACAAGTTCCATAGATTATTTATCGATCAATTTGAAGAGGAATGTTCACAAAGGAGATGCGAATTCAAATGAAGAGCTTAAACAAGTGGTCTTAAAATAATGGGACAAAATCACCCCCGCTACATGCCAACGGCTTGTGAATCAAATGTAAAGGATATGCCACTAATGTGCCTGCGTAATGAACAATTTATTTTATTGTTTTCTAGTGTACGCACAGCACAGGTACGTTACATGTGAACATAAATGATTTTCAGTTTGCGTGAGTGGAATTATAGAAGTATTTATTTTGTTTAATATTATTATGTTGTACAAGTGACATGGAATACGTATTACAATGGCAGCATACATTGAACGAACTAACGCGTCCACACTGTAGTATTTAATATTCTCCGCACTTCTGTACGCACAAGAAAGGTATATACTACACGCGGAGTAACTCCGAGCCTGGCCGAAGGTTACAAATGGAATGCAAGAGTGTGAGTCATGGAGGGGGAGGTGAAGCCGCAGAGCGACAACGCATACTTGACCCCAGCACGGCTGCAGCTACTATACCGAGTGAAAATTTAGTCCCTTTGTCGAGTCTGAAGCAGACGTAGGTATAGTCCATACTGTATAAGAAGGCCACTTTCTGACAGGTCTGCGAAAGTAGCGCCACTGTTTACATATGACTACGTCTGACTACGTATCCTTCCACCATCAGCTGGTCCGTCAAGGCGAGGCTGTATTTTTATCAACACGCTGTCAGCTAATCCACTTGCCATTGTACTGTTATGCTAAACAAATTTTAAGATACTTTAAGACTGACATCTGTCTAAAAAAATAAGTAGGTTATGAAAGTAAAAATATAAAATGTTGCAAATAATTAAATATTTGCTAACTCTTTTTTAATTTGTCCGAGATAGTGAATTTGGGTTAACATTTGCGAGACGGTCTGTTGTATCTATTATCACACTTTGGATGTTGTAGCTATTATATTCGAGTTGGAAATATGTGACTTGGAATAACGTTAGAATTGCTTAAAAACTATTCACGCGTGTCTCACTTTCTACGGAAACAAGGAGATGGGTTTCGAGAGAACAATATGGCGTATAATTTACGTAGACGGACGATTACCGGCTGAATATAACACTTTTACTCCAAATCTTTGTACATGAAATATATATTACTTTAAAAATTATGCAGAGCTCGTGGAAAAATATAACTATTGGCATCTGTTAGTAAATTCGTTATATATCGCCCAGGAAAGCGGTTCATTTCTGGCTGGTAATAGTTCGCATGATTTCCCACAGATGGTGCGCACAGCGCGTCACGGCGAAGTTTGAGCCGCTGTTTTTGGATAACAGATAGCGCCTTTTTTAAAGTTGATTGTTCTTATATTACAGGCTGGAAATATATTTCAAATTTGTGTCGTTTGGTCAAATTATTAGAAATAATAATTCAACAATATTATGCAATATTTCTGTATGCTTTTGGAATTAATATCAAGGACATGTTGAAAGCGAGGTTGGAGAGGGATGATACGACGTGAAAAAGCTTTCTGAAGTTAGCACAACTTCAGAAAACTTTTCCGCGTCGGATCGTTCTATTCTACATTTCATTTTGAACACCTATACACAACTACATTATCACGAAGTTTAGTTTTTAACATTAACAACCATTGTTTTGTGACCTTGTAAAATAAAAAATATTAATAAATGTAAGAACTCTTTCTTATGCGCGTATTTTCTGCTTTTGTGATGTGCATCGGCAGTGCACTCAGAATAGCCAACGTAATTTTAACTTTGGTTCGTCCGTGCATCAGCTAAGACAGGATTTTGTAAATGGCACTTTGTTTGTTTCGTATACTTCAAGTTGCCACTCGCTGACTGTCAGAAAGTAGCCTTCTTATACCGTATGGACCATATTGCGAGCACGCCCACGTTACTTAGTCAGGTTTTCCTTTACTGTTTGTATCCGAGGTTTGTGTTTGTGAAGTTCATCAATTCTGCAGTCAGTGTTCTTTAACCTGTAGGAGACAACACAGTGAAGTACGTACAGTACAACATTACACATTAAAATGCCTCCAGCTTTGTCAAAAGTGAAAGGTAAGAAACTGCACTCACAGGCGCGAGAAATGGTTTACAATGTTCTGCAGTTTATGGTAAACGAAGCGAGACTGAGGGAATCATCCATTCCACTTGAGAAAATGCAGATGAGAACATCTTAGGCAGCAGGTGTCTCTCGTACCACAGTGCAAACAATTAAGAGGGAAGCTAATCAGAAAGAAGCAGGTGAACGAACGTCTTTCTCAACACCTAACAAGAAACGGAAGAAAACCTCTAAATACGACCTTCATACCTTCGACGAAGCTGTGGTACGACGTACTGTTTACAATTTATACCTAACTGAATAACGTGTGCCGACTGTCGAAAATAACACTTAAGCTAATCGGTTAACATTAATTACCAAGGAAGTAATACAACTTTAAGAACTACTTTGAAGAAGCAAGGATTTAGGTGGCAAAAAAAAAAAAATCTCAGCGTTTGGTTTTAATAGAAAAATCCGATATTCTGCAAAAACTTGTATAATTTCTCAAGAGTATGCGGCTATACAGAAATTAGAAACTTACCATTATTTACACGGATGAGTCGTACATTTTGTCATCGCATGTAAAAAATAAAATGTGGAGTGACATGTCTTCCAATGGTCTGCTAGAACCTGTAGCAAAATGAAAGCAGTTAATAATGATTCACGCAGGAAGCGAAAACGGGTTTGTCCTTAATACTCTTGGAACATGGATGTCACGCCAGACAACAGGGGATTATCACAAACATATTAATAAAGAAAATTATAAAAAATAGATTAACGAGCAATAATACCAAATCTTCCCCCCTGACAGTATTGTTGTGGTAGATAATGTTCCCTATCACAATGCAAAGGTAAACTGACACCTACTCCCAGTTAAAATAAGATGGAAATGCAGCAGTGGTTAGGTAAGGAGAATATTCCGTTTACTAGAGACATGCTAAAACCAACTATGTATGACCTCATAAAGCAACACAAACCTCGGGAAGTGCAGTACTCTGTAGACAGGCTACTGGGAAATCACGGCCACAGTACTTTATCTGCCACCCTAGCATCCGGATTCGAATCTAATAGAAAGAATCTGGGCTTAAATTAAAAGAAAAGTCGCTTCAAAAAATGTTACTTTCAATACGACAGATGTGAAAAAACTCTGCTAGGACATGTTTAACCGAATGGGGCTAGACGACTGGATACCAATTTTCAATCACGTCAAGACAGTCGAGAACGACTATTATGACAAGGATGTGCAATTTGACATTGAAATTGATAAAGTGATTATAAATTTAGGATATGCGGACTGTGACAGTAGTGGCAGCAGTGACGTTTACACGCCAGACTCATCGGCTGGAGCAATGAGTGGCATTGAAGAACTGCCGTTGTACTTCATATGTCAGTGGTAAGTAGTATATATTTTCTACGGGTGTCTACCTGGTGCGAAGGCTTTGTTTTACTCCTGTTTCTATCTTCCTCTTTCTACCGCCCCTCCTTATGTGTGACGTACCTCAAGCTCAGAGTTATTCCGCGTCTAGTGTAAGCTATTCACGGTAAAGTGAGCACTTTTAAGGCACTAGTTTTTTTTCCCAGCCATTTTTTAAAATAATTTAACAACCCCTTTAAGCAAATGTTGCCATGCAAGTAATAAACACCGTGTGTAGATTCCTCCACACACTGAATTTAACGTATATTGCTAAAATAAAATATATTTATTGACTATAATTCCAAATGAGGGGGTTTTCAAAAGTGCTCACTTAACAGTCAATTTTTATACGTACTCTATATGCCGTGTTGGCTTGGTTCGATAAACAATTAGACACGAACTCTAAAGCAGGGCGTTGGACTATTAAGCGCTCAGACTGTTGGGTTCAAAGCCAGAATTTCGCAATTAATAAATTCTTTGACTTGGTAATGATCACTCAGGTGTAAAATCCACAGGTACCACCCATTCTGATTACAGATCCATTGGGTTGGATTCATGTTTGTGGTGGTGCAACATATTATCTGAGAGATGATGTGAGGGCGTTACAGGAACACGATTGCGTCAGATTGGCAGTGTTGCGCAATAAACATTTAAAGTGAACTAGTTCGTGCGAACTCGTTCCTACTTCGTGATTTTTTAAAGTAACTGACTCGTTTCTCTCTTTAGGTACTAACTTTCATTTGTTCTTTTTTTAAACGAACATTATTAAACACATTTCACTTTTTAAAACTTCATTTACCTTGCTGATTGTTTGTTGATCTCTAATTCCGTACATCCAGAGCAAAAGAACCGTGATTACTTTTTCAGAGGCTAGTCGGTTGAAAACCCTAATGTAACTGACAAGAGTACTTTATAGGAACTTCTCGTTTCCATTAGCAGGTAGAAAATTTAAGCATAGTTTCCCAATTCTGAAAAAGTTTATCTTAAAACTTTAACACTCGAATAACTTGTGCATAGGTAGTGACATTTTCACCTGCAAAAGGGGGTCGGTTATTAGACGAACATTTCAAAGTTTTTCTCCGTCTTAATTAGGACTCATTAACAGTTAATTTAAGAGCTATTCTATGCCTAAACGTTCCTTTGTGTATAGCCATATTTGTGGCTTTTTTTTTTACATACAGTATAATTTCAATATATTACGTTTCAAAGTTGGTGTGTAAATGTGTGTCGTTTGTTTCACTTCAGTCATTCATTCATTTGAGACACTATTTTTTTTGCAAATGAACTTTTAACGAAGTTAGAAACTTTTTGAGAAGAACTTTAACTTTTTCTATAAACAGAACTTAAGAGTTAATTTTCTACTTAAATAAATGAACTTCCAATGACTTAAATTTTATGGTGAACTTATGGGAACTTGCTTGTTAGCTGGATGAGTCTTCATCGATTGAGTTACAGAAACAACCCTTTGTAGAAGCTGGAAGAGTTAAAAGCTATCAAGAGTGCACAGTATAAGTTAGTATATAGGAAAGGGAGGTCCACGCCACCGGGCACCTGGCAGGGGACGAGGGACGATCTGTGGCTTCTCCCGCGGTACACCGATACCGTCATCACAAAATTTTCCTGCTCATGCATTCATCCCGATGTGGGCTCCGATTGGCTACGCGAGGCTCTCAAAATGCACTCTTCTCTGATTAATCGCGCAAGGCTCACAAAATAGAATGTTTTAAAAATTATGTTAAATATATATATATTTTTTTTGAAATTATATACATTTTTTTTATATTTTTAACTGATTAGCTACGCGAGGCTCTCGAAAATGACAAATCAGTACCGTTCATATTAGTCAAAGAATGTTTGTGTTCATTGCCCCTTGGCATACAACTTCTCACAGCATATAAGTATAGTTGTCCCTAATTTCCGAACCGTATAAGATATAGTCACCAAATTTGTAACATATGCATCACCCCAACAACGAAAATTATCACGGAGGCATTTAAGCCCTATGTGAACTTATAAGCATAGTATATTATAATTCACATGCCAGGAGGGTTATCTCAGAGTCTTCCCAAATTATTTTATCATTTAAGTCCTTCCTACTAGATTATATACATCACATGCCTGCATTCCAAGCTGGGAGGGTTATCTCAGTCTTCCCAACATATATGTGAGGGTTATCTCGGAGGCTTCTCAACCATACACAATGATAAAGGAGCATAACATGTTACTCAAGGCTCTCAAAAATGTCTCATTATCGGCAGCCTATCATAAAGAACGAAACAGTGCACAACGATAAAGGAGCATAAACATGTTACGCGAGCCTCTCGAAAGTATCTCTGACACTGCAACGATTCCAGTGGCATAACATAAAGGACATCGCCATGATGTATAGCGTAACCTATAGGACGTCGCCGTGATACGTGGTGTGACATAAAGGACATCACCGTGATGCGTGGTGTGACATAAAGGACGTCGCCGTGATGCGTGGTGTGACAAAGGACGTCGCCGTGATGCGTGGTGTGACAAAGGACGTCGCCGTGATGCGTGGTGTGACATAAAGGACGTCGCCGTGAAGCTTGGTGTAACATAAAGGACGTCGCCGTGAAGCTTGGTGTAACATAAAGGACGTCGCCGTGATACGTGGTGTAACATAAAGGATGTCGCCATGACACGTGGTGCAACATAAAAGACATTGCCGTGGCACGTGGCGTAATGTAAAGGACGTCGCTTTGGTGCATGGCGTAACAAAGGACGTCGCCGTGATGCGTGGCATAACATAAAGAATGACGCCGAACTCTGCGACGAAGCGCGTGGCATATCATAAAGGATGCTGCAGTACACTTCAACGATGCGCAAAGCATAACATAAAGAGTGGCGCCGAACAATTCAAGGACACGCACGACCTAACATAAAGGTTGGCGGAAAACTGCGACGAAGTGCGCAGCCTAAAATAAAGAATGCTAATGGACACTTGTATGTACGCATGCGTGCACACACATGCACACACACACACACATATATACATATGCACACATGCGCGCACACACACATACATAAACACGCATGCACATATACAGGATGATTCTAAAATCATAGCACAAACATTGAGAGGTGGTAGAGCTCACTAAAACAAAAAATTATTGTATAGGAATATATGGGCGGAAGTGATGCGTTGAGGCACAAACACAAAAAGATAACACATTAACAGAAACATAAAATGTTCATTAGCAGCATACTTAACGAGTGATTCCGTAAAGAAAATGTTAAAACAGTTGTTGGAAATGCATCCACCAACAGTCACGCATGCTTGGCGACCTCTACATATGGCGTGATTGGCTGACAATGGTGGCGATAGTTGAGGGCAGTCGAACAGTGCGCCAGTGACCTGCTGCATCAGTGAACAATGCATTTGCGCTTAAGAATTCAGCCGTGATGGGTGATTTTACGAATAGCGAAAAGGCAGACATGCATCTAATGTACGGTGCTGCTAATGGTAACGGCAGAGCAGCGCTACAGCTCTATCGGGAACGCTTTCCACGTAGACGCATTCTGAACCACAAAATGTTTGAGCGATTACATCGGCAACTTTGTGAAAATTGTTTATTTATCGCCAGTACTGATGGAAGGGGTCAATCGAGGACTGTACGACAACCACGCCTCGACTATCCTGTGCGGCTGCACGCGTGCGTGAAATACCTGGCGTATTTGAATATGTTCGCCAATCACTCCACCGACGCTACCAAGCTTGCATTACTGTGGGTGGTAGCAATTTTGAGCAATTATTATAAACATTGCTATAAAAAGGCATTTAGCGGTGATGTAAATAAACAATGTGTTGCATTTCATGTGTTATTTTTGTGTTTGTGCCTCAACGCGTCACTTCCGTCCATATATTCCTATACAATATTTGTTTGGTTTAGTAAGCTCTACCACCCCTCAATGTTTGTCCCATTATTTTAGAATCACCTGTATACATCGGTTATCCCAGAGTTTTCCCAACCATACACAATGATAAAGGAGCCTAACATGTTATGCGAGGCTCTCAAAACTTTCTCGGCACTGTCGAAGCTGGTAGCCTATCCTAAAGGATGCTAACATACACAAAGATAAAGTAGCCTAAAATGTTACGCGAGGCTTACGAAAGTGTCTCCTCATCAACAGCCCATCATAAATAACACTGAGGTACACATCGATAAAGGAGCCTAACATGTTACACGAGGCTCTCGAAATTGTCTCGTCACAGATGAAGTTGGTTGCTTATAATAAAGGACGCTACCACACGCTATCGGACCATTAGTCATGCAAGGGAGTCATCATAGCTACATACAGATGCAACAGGTATAAAAATAATAATTGTAACACAAATAATTATATACATTTAACAATCTATATATATTGTGACATATCACATGAGCAATGTACACAGTACATTATGTAAGTCGAAGGAATTTCAGTTATAAAGTATGTGAACAATAACCTCAACACAACTATACAATGAATCAAACTGATATAAAAAAATGAAAAGGAAAATATTTTTAAGTATATATACATATAAGCATGCATCATATAAAATGATTGTCCTTCTGTTGTCGAGCATTGTGGAAGAAAGCAGATAGTTACTGCTAAATTCATCTACTACGAGTGTGTACTCTGCAACAGCGAGAAGCCCTGATGAGATGCTAAAACCAATACAGTATCAATGTTACTACTGTGATTGCATACTCTGCTACAATATGAAAATGATATCTATGGTTGAAGACTTACCAACTACAACATGGTCAACAGAAAGGGCCCCTGAAGAGTCAATGCAAGCGGTACGACATCAATGTAATTACTGTGGAAATACTTTTAGCACAAGTTCTAGTTCACGCCGACATGAAAGTTGTCATTGCATGTTCAGTCCAGCATTCAACTTGTCCCACTGTGATAACTGTGATGCAGTGTTTACCCGAAGTGATAACCTGCATAGAGATAACAATACATGCAAAGGCCATGTTTGTCGTTCATCGGGAAGCGAGTGCAAGTATTGCGGCAGGACATTCAGCAAGAGCAGCTGGACAAACAACATGAAGATAGCAACTGCAAATTTGCTACCGTCTACAAAACCTACCCATGTGATAACTGCCGTGCAGTATATTCGAATAAGAACAGTTTGAATGCTCACAGCAGATATTGTTCTTCTTCCAAAACAGAAAACATAAATGTTTCGCTCGAATGAAGAAGAATATGGCGAGCATGTATCAAATATGATTGTGTGTTCATATTATGTCAACTCTGTAAATAAAGGTAAAAGTATGTAAATTATTTCTGTGTTTTTCATTTATCTTAAACCTAGCTAATATTAAGCTCACTTCCACCACTGAAAAAAAAACCCAGATTTTGTCAAAAGTCTGAAATATAATTAATAGTTTTTGTATAGTGTCAAGTCTTGAACTCAGTTCCCTATCGATGGGTAGCTTGAACAATACGTAGAGAATCTCTCACTGCCGCAACGAAAATGAATAAATACGTATATATATGTCCTAAGCATAGGTAGCTATAATTTCCGAACCAAATAAATATGAAAAACATTCATATGTAAATAAAATTCATGATGGATAACTTACAACTAAGATATGTAAAAGCAACAAATACCTACAAATGTGATACATACATCTGACACATAGCCGTGATAATTGTAAAAAAAAATACTTATATGATAATAGAAACGATCATCGTCAATCCTGCACAAGGGTCGGCAGCTCAAGTCATTGCTAATATGGGTAGCCCTTAACAACCAGACACAGAATGAAAAATGTATAGCATCTATCACAGAAGTTAATGTAACGTTTCATTAAACGACTTGTAAAGGTTGTGTCCCTTTGCTTGCTAATATACACAGTGTATGTAAATCAGTAGTCATGCAAGGGTCTATGTCACTAATATATATTTACTATTAGATGTTAAAAAAAATGTAAATGTAAATAGTTATGAACTCCCACCGACCGCTGCATATTGCATACGCAACTAACACTATACATTATGTTAGACCAAAAAAAAAAACACACTCCCGAACCGCTGATAGTAGCATGCATAAAAATAAAAGAAAAGTAGTTATTATCACCTCCCAACATGTATTGTACAAGTGACGAGCACTGTACAGCACATCACGCTACGCTAGATAACACTGTGCGTCTGAAAATCTAGCGTGGTTGCCTTGGTTAGTACAGCAAAATAAATAGTAAAACTATCTTTCTCGCATATATCCATGTCCGAGCTATTCTACAGAGACACAAGTTCAACCAAGCAACGAACATCATATGTAACATTAGACTAAAGTAAAATACTATGACAGAGTCGTGAAGTATGGAGAACAATAAGGTCAACACTGCTACATGCCATCGCAAACAGATATAAAAATATAAAAAATGTAAAGTAAACAAGTTATAAGTACTTATCAACCAACCAGCGCGTATTGCACAAGTGTCAGATACTCTAGGAGACTTTAGATAGTACGAGACAAGACCAGACCTTCCTGGTCAGTACAACAGTCATTCCGCCTTGATTTTCTCGTATTCCTTCTAACAATATTTTACATGGCACCCTGATGGAGACATGTCTCATGCTCTGCCATTCCACTTCGGTTTTCTGGTATTCCTTCCAGCATTCTTTCACCCGACATCTTAGTGGTGGCAAGTCCCATGCTCATCGAGCATGACAGCGTTTGAGAAAAAGTCATCTTACAGTAACGAAACAAATAATTTTCCCTATTATTTTCCATCGACGAAGATGAAGAGCATGTTCACCTTAGCCACTGTAATATATACTCTGGAGAGACAGCAGTCGTCGTGTATGTAGGGTGAGAGACGGATCATAAACAAGGTGCAAGTACCGGGTACGCTGAAGATCATAGCCACTAGGCGAATCATACACAGACTACAAGTAACATGTGTGCATGCACGCGACCTACACGCTGGAATAATTAAGTTTAATGAGACTGTATGACTCGTCTCTCACATCTGTAAAAAAGGTAAAGTATATAAATTATTATTACTACTTCAGTGTTATTCATGTCCATCACTAGAAAAAGAAAATTAGCAGATTTAGTTAAAGTACAAAAGAGAATTAATAGATTGTATAGTTCCAAGACGCTAACTCAGTTCCCTATAGAAGGAATCTGAGATGGCAGCCATTTAGTAAGCAAGTACATAAACACCATGCTCTTGTATTCCACTTCTATGCCGGCCATTTTGTTTTCCTGTCATAAGGTCAAGGTCAAATTTAAATTTTAAAAATATCTCAAAAAATATAAAATATCAAGAAAATTAATTTCCAAAAAAAAAAAGGGGAAAAAAAAAAAAAAAAATAAGAATCTTCAGATATTCGCGGCAGCTTCAACAATGGCGAACGCAATCGTTGAAGTTGAAGATGGGAGCTTGCTCCAGTCTTCAGCCACTGCTCGGCTTCGACGATGGCATTGTCAAAGCTGATGACGGGAACTTACTCCCATCTTAGGCCGCAAATTTCTTACAATTTTTAAAAAAAATTTTGTGGAAATTTTTTTTCTAAGTGTTTTGTCATTTTTAAATTTTTTTTTTTAAATTACGTGTTATGCCACGCGCTTCGTCGCAGTGTTCGGCGTCATCCTTTATGCTAAGCCATGCGTCACTGCAACGTCTATGTTATGCCACGCACCACGGCAATGTCCTTTATGCTACGTCATGCACAATGGCAACGTCCTTTATGTTACGTCATGCACAACGGCGACGTCCTTTATGTTACGTCATGCACAACGGCGACGTCCTTTATGTTACGTCATGCACAACGGCGACGTACTTTATGTTACGCCATGCACAACGGCGACGTACTTTATGTTACGCCATGCACAACGGCGACGTACTTTATGTTACGCCATGCACAACGGCGACGTACTTTATGTTACGCCATGCACAACGGCGACGTACTTTATGTTACGCCATGCACAACGGCGACGTACTTTATGTTACGCCATGCACAACGGCGACGTACTTTATGTTACGCCATGCACAACGGCGACGTACTTTATGTTACGCCATGCACAACGGCGACGTACTTTATGTTACGCCATGCACAACGGCGACGTACTTTATGTTACGCCATGCACAACGGCGACGTACTTTATGTTACGCCATGCACAACGGCGACGTACTTTATGTTACGCCATGCACAACGGCGACGTACTTTATGTTACGCCATGCACAACGGCGACGTACTTTATGTTACGCCATGCACAACGGCGACGTACTTTATGTTACGCCATGCACAACGGCGACGTACTTTATGTTACGCCATGCACAACGGCGACGTACTTTATGTTACGCCATGCACAACGGCGACGTACTTTATGTTACGCCATGCACAACGGCGACGTACTTTATGTTACGCCATGCACAACGGCGACGTACTTTATGTTACGCCATGCACAACGGCGACGTACTTTATGTTACGCCATGCACAACGGCGACGTACTTTATGTTACGCCATGCACAACGGCGACGTACTTTATGTTACGCCATGCACAACGGCGACGTACTTTATGTTACGCCATGCACAACGGCGACGTACTTTATGTTACGCCATGCACCACGGCGACGTACTTTATGTTACGCCATGCACCACGGCGACGTACTTTATGTTACGTCATGCACAACGGCGACGTCCTTTATGTTACGCCATGCACCACGGCGACGTACTTTATTTTACGCCATGCACCACGGCGACATACTTTATTTTACGCCATGCACCACGGCGACGTACTTTATGTCGTGCCGCATGCATCGTTGAAGTGTTCGGAAGCGTCCTTTATGTTATGGTGCATGCTGCGTTGCAGTGTCCGAGATACTTTCGAGATCCTTGAGTAACGTGTTAGGCTCCTTTATCAGTGTGTATGGTTTGGAAGAATGAGATAGCTCTCGCGCATATGTTGGGAAGACCAAGGTAACTCTCCTGTCTTGGCATGTCAATTATGACCTACTATGCTTATAAGTTCACATAGGGCTTAAATGCTTCTGTGATAATTTTCGTTGTTTGATATGTTACAAATTTGGTGACTATATCTCATACGGTTCGGAAATTAGGGACAATTATGCTTATATGCTGTGAGAAATTTTATACGAGGGGGCAATGAACACAAACATTCTTAGACTAATATGAATGGTACTGACTTGTCAGTTTCGAGAACCTCGCATAGCTAATCAGTTAGAAATTAAATTAAAATAAATTTTTTTAAATAAAAATTTAAAATAAAAATTCAAAATAAATTTTTTTAGATAAAAATTTGAAAAATTAAAAAAATATATTAAACATTTTTTATTTATTTTATATTTCGTGAGGTTCGCGCAACCAATCGGAGACAAGTGCATTTTGAGAGCCTCGCGTAGCCAATCGGAGACCACGTCGGGATGAATGCGTGAGGAGGAAATTTCTGTGATGACTTCATCGGTGTCCCGCGGGAGACGCCACGGCTCATCCCCTGTCAGGTGCCCGGTGGCGTGGAATCCCCTTTTCTATCTACTTAAGTTGTGTAACAGATTTGTCCGTATAACACGTACTTGATTTTCTACAAATTAAGCTGAGCACTATATTTCAGCTTGTCTGCGGGGGATAAATACCGAGAGACGTATATTGTGTAAGAAGTCCGGGAATGTTTCCCCGTTGCAGATGTGAAAACGCATACGTAATAACATTATAGGACTGCGAAAACAGTTTCTGGATAGATGGAGGATGGGCGAGGGGGAGATTTTTCAGTGCTCTGAATGATTTAATGGGCCAACAAACTGTTGCGGGGAAGGGAACGCTCGTCCGTTTGAGGCGGCGAACCCCGGAGATTATTTAAACGCTCGCGGACAGCACAAGAAGCGCCTTGTTACAAATATTTGCCGCCGCCGCCATATCAAAAGGCAAGGTAGCAATTTGCGTCCTGCATTTTATGGGAGTCTCGGATCGTCTGGACACAAAGGAGAAGGTTCAGGGATGGTCGAGGGGGAAAATGAAGCTAAGAGACATAGTCCTGATGGACCTGCAACTGGTTTACGAATGATTACTTATTTTACTATGAACGTGGAAAATATTCGCCGTTCATAACTACTTTTCAACATTAACACAGACTTTAATGCTTACATAAAATATATGTTAATTCTGGATCTTGGCATTAGTAATAAAATGTCTGTATTTGTGACCATACTTTCCTTTTCTTGAGCACAGGGTAAGAATGGATGCAGCAGTGTGGGATTCGTGTTCTTAAGTTTCTCCAGTTTCCCCTGACGCATATGGGTACAAGTAATTTGATTCATGGTAATGTTGCAGGTAGCGAAAAGATGCACCGCGGCCGAAGGAAAAAAAGAATGGGCTTTTGAAGAAGTCCATTTAACCAGTCACAAGTTACGTTGTATGTCCATACGAATAAAGGTGGTCTGCGCGCTCGCGCACACAGGTTAGATGGGGAAGACTCACAGTTTACGTCACCGTCGAGTCACTGCGCTCGACTGCCCTCGGCTTCCCACGGCACTGGTGCAATACATGGCTGCGGAGGAAGAGAATTCTTATCGAAAAAACCATACCATACTGCGCCGTACGTGATTATAATAATATAAATACTGCTAATGTCAAGTTTCGCACATTTCTAAAGACGAAAATCAGCAGGGGCAACGGGTAAATACTGTAGAGAGTTGAAAGGTTTCGGTCGGCACGTAACAAAGGTCTTGAGCGTGGCGAGCCTGTGAGGGTGAAGATAAAACAGTTGCGAAATGCATGGGCGAGGGAAACGGTAGTGCCCCAAGAAAACCCGCTGGCCAACGGCAACGTCCACCACTTTCCCACTTGGGAAAATCTGGGTAACCTCACCGAGAATTCTTGGTGGAAATGTAGGAGACACACATGGAAACAAAACGTTGCAGTTTAGTTTAAACAAATATTTATTACACAATGCCCAATTCACAGCAGCCATCCATTCAGATTCTCTATTTAAAATGAAAGTATCCCATTTCAGATACTTCGAAAAAACAAAAGCAGACAATATCGTAAACATATATAAATTATATCATATCAGTATGGTTAATATACTTATGTCCAATACGTAAGTTCATTAGAAGTAGTGTGTAATATACAAGATCGTCAAGATAATTTACACGCCATAGTTTCCGAAATCGCATATTGCAGAGACATTTTCTTGGTACCATACATTGTGCCTTTACAAATAAATATTTTTATCACTCTCCCTTAAACGTGCGATGTATCATTATTATGTCTTTCTGTTTATCTTATTTTCTCTTCGTAGCCAAAATATTTTCCTAACATCGCTGCACATAATTACAACACGTAACACAATACTTTAGTTGTATTGTTTCAAAAGGTCTTTTGTGCCTATCTGACTTTCTTAAATTGCATTATAACTGCTGAACACTTGACAGTTCTCGTGGAAAATTCTTTAACGTAAAAGATAAGTCTTACATAAATCGCGAAACAAACTTCAGTTTTACAACGGAAGCAATCAGGTGCGTGGTTTAAACAGGGACGTATATTGAAACGAAAAGCTTAAAGGCCTAGCTGAAGATAAGTTATAAAGGAAATCTAAAAACATTGCGACATAAAATTGTAAATTTTAAGACTTTGAAGCAAATTATTGTATTTTCAAGGAAGATTATTGTACCTTTATAGATTAAATATGTTTTCGATAATTTTTTATTTTAGTTTTTCTTCTAGAGTACATATTCCAAGAACGTGGAAGAATGTTTGAATGAACTTAATATGTGTAGTGTAATTTAATGAGGAGTAACAAACGGTTAATATAGTCTTAATTAATTTTACTAAAACCGTAAAATAAAATATTTCTCTCCGAATAACAAGTTCTATTTATTTTACTCATTCACACCTATACATGGTTGTGTATCAATTTGCTTAAAAAACATAAATTACTCGTTAAAAAACATTTTTAAACATGCATGTGCAACTGAAAAAGCGAACGTAGTATACATAGTAGCTGTACAACCGGCCGGTGGCTCGACTAAGGCACTATAAAACTGGGTATAATCGTCCGCCATTTTTGGTCAAACGTGCGGCAGGCAGCATGCGAATAGTAGCCGATAAAATTCCAGTTTCTCCTTTCCACGACATCTATGGATGTGTTAGATGACTGGCTTCATACATATCACAATAATAAAACGCTGATGATAAATAAAACCAGATCATGTGGCAACTTATACATTCACAGACGTTGCAAACTTCAATACTGCACTTTTCAACCATTTCAAATACACAATATGTTCAGTAATAAAGTCAGGCATCGATTTAGTTCAGCCAGCGGTTAATGATCTGAGGTTAAAACATGTTTGGCAAAACGAAGGATTTTTCTAATTATGCTACAGACGTTTTCAGGAATAACGTTTGCCACAAATTTGGTATTTTTTACAATGAACTACTTTAACTACAGAAAAATCAATCTATAAATTTTATAAATATCTATTTAAATTGTGCTACATGAAAATATTTATACACTCGTAGGCATAATGCACGCAGATATAACTAAAGGTTAACAGAATGCATCAATTTTCAAGGCATGTTTTGTTGTTTAAGTAACATAAATATTTTCGTTAAAAGTAACTGTTGCAAAATTAATAACTATTCACACATTATAACACTGTCCGTAGCACGAAAACGAAATATCCATTTACAAAAATGGCAAAAAAAAGCGAAACACAGTTTAGATAGGACGGCCTTAAGTGCCATAGTTGCAGATTTTCAGAATAATTCATAGATAGCAGTTTTTGAGTTGTGCATAAATGCAAAGTAATGTCAAAATGAAAAGAAAAATTAAGCACATTTCAAACTTCGATTGTTTGTAGTATGGAGCAGCAAAAAAACAATAAGTTACTGATATACATAATAACCTTATTTTCCTTTACATTAGTTCAAATAATTTTTAATTACGTTCGTAGAAGCTTTTATGGTAGTTAAGTCTTCACGTCTCGTTAACAGCAATACCATTAGAGATGGAGCTAGAAACTATGCAAGAGTAACGAGACAACTACAAATGCATGCGTCTTTACAGGGGCTTTAACCCAGATAACTTCGTACCATAAGCAGTGTGCATTGCGGAGGTAGGGTTCGGAGCATCAACTTCGGATGTAATCAGTCTAATATTTTAGTTGTTATAGTTTACTAACCTCAAATATTTTACACATGATGGGTACAGAGGATAGGAATTTCGCTGTATTCACACCCTGAGAAATAATTCCCGGGGATGTCCCGAGATATAAGAATATGCTGGGATGTACCGCAGCCGAAGGAAACAGGGAAAGTCCCGAAAATTAGCTGATATAAGCCCTCGGCGAAGGAAACAGGGTAACCCCCTGGACGAGATACTGCCGACACAGCTGCTGGCAACCTCCGATACGCTTGCTACACCCCGCCCTCCATCCCTAGTTTGAGCGCGAGAGCAGCTGAGGAGAGACAAAATCCTATACAAAAAATGTGCGAGTTATGCCGGGGAAGTCCCTGTTTCTGTCGACACAAATCGCTGACAGCCAATTTGAATATATCGAGAGGCGGGTTAAATTCGAGAGCAGCCAAGGCGAGAGGTCATTCAGTCGTGGTCATTCAGTCGCGGTCAGTCATTCAATGGTCATCGGGCAGTTGTGATCATTCAGTTGTCGTCAGTCGCGGGCGAGACAGAGAACGCAGTTAGGCGAGAGGCAGTAGTATCAACGGGCCGCGGTTCGGGACCGGCCCAGGCGATCAGTTGTAATCAGTTGTTCACAGTCCGTTGTTCGGGAGCAATTATCACCAGCCGAGACGGGAGTAATTCGGCGGTTCAGCCGCGAGACGAGATAGAAGCAGCTGAAACAGGAGAAGCAGACACGGGAGTAATCAGTCGTGTGACGAGAACAATGCCGAGAATAGGAGGTAAATTCCCGGAAATAAGTGGTAGCCCCAGTCCGAGTGGCGCCATTCCCCGAGAAGGCGAGTCGTGAGCCGAAACTTCATGTGTAAATTTCCGAGACAAACAGAGTAGAAGTGCCGAGAACTTATGGGTTCATTTCCGAAACGTAGTGGCAGTTTCCGCGGTTAGGAGGAAGCAGTCTCCAACCAGAACGCCAGCCAGGATCGCAAGGAAAGTGCAAGTCATGGGAGAACCCTAATCCTGGGCTTCATTGAGAGACCGTCAAAACCGCAGGAAACAGCCAACTTCGTACATCACGTCAACGAGAGCCAGTCCGAGGGCCCGAACCAGGGCCACCTAATTCACCATGCCTCAGCTACCAACGAAGACAACTCACCAAAAGCCGCAGTCACAGATAAGTAGAGAAACGTCTCCCTTCAACAACCTTCCCCGACGCATAGTATTCAGCCCACCAGCCCTCCAGACTTACGACTAGAGGGGGGCTCAGTCTCGCCAGTGTGTGTGTGTAATAACTAGGTGACCTTCTGATCAATAAAATCCTGGTGTGTTAAATAACTGAGAATACGAGTATTTGTTTACCCCTAAAGCAACATCCTCAGGTGCCCTTAGTCTGCACCGAAATAATTTAACTATTATGAACTACTGGCCACCCCCTGTATAACTAAGGTGGCCGAGTAGCGACATATTTACAGGGCAATCATTTTGAAAATAAGTGTCTAAGCAACTTAAATTATGTAAGTTTACATGGCCTACCATAGCGTTGCGAGTGAAGGATTTGGTGGAAATATGTTTATTGGTTCGACATAAAACTTAATTTCTTTATTTGTGCTATCATACAAAAAGGCCAAAAGAGACTTTTTACGATGCTTCAACATGTACTGTCAACATACAAAGTTTGGTTGCGTTTAATTAAATGGTTTAAGAGATATGAAAAAATTATCTAAATTAATTATACCGCCACCATTTTAAACATTAGTGTCTAACATCACTTCAATCATGTAAATTTACATCGCATTCATTAGCACTATTGGTGTGCGAAATGTAGCGGAAATTAGTTTAATGTTTCCGGAAATATGACTATGTTTCACTCTCTCACTTGGCACTATTTTACAAAACGTGCCGGCAAAATAACATTGCTGTACATATAATTAATGCTGATGATTAATACCATTAGCATAAAAAGTTTGGTTGAATTTTGTTGAACTGTTCAATAGATAAACTAATCTAAACGATCTATATTAACGCCATTAAAAATATATGCTTGCCCCACCAAATATACAGGATTCTTTAGCTAAGATGTCCACTCCAAATATTTTGCGAACCGCTGAAGGTATAGAAATTATGATTTCTATTTCGTAAATGGCACTACGGGGCTCATAAGACACCGTCTATGTCTGTTTCGAGATGTAATTAATCATGGAGACAACGATATCAGCTTCGTTGTTTCTTAAAGGGAATATACTTATTTATCCCAAAAACATAACATGTTATTAAGCGGATAGTTCAGTGACGTGATTATTTTGAATATCCGAAGAGCACTTTGATATATAAGGGGGTGTTCGTGGGTGTATGCATTTGACTGTAGCTGTGGCAAGGTGGGTTGCGTCATCTGCAGGTATATCCAACGGGTATTCTTACACAGGTAACGCACGCACTAGTGATACAGGAACAGGTATCTAACGCATGCGAAAGGTGGTTTATTGGAGTTGTTGATTTTTCAAACAAATAAAACGTGTGTTTAATTTGGTGTTCATAGCTTGCTTACAATTAATTCACCAAGCAATCTCGGCTGTTTCACTATTTTCATTTAAAAAACAAAAGTGTGTATAGTTATCTCAGTGGTTGATTACATCTCGTAACAGACAGACGGTGTCTTTTAAGTCCCGTAGTGCCATTTACGAATTATAAATCAAAATATCTATACCTGCAGCAGATCGGAAGATATTTGGGGTGAACATCTTAGCTGAATAATCCTCTATATAAGTTTACAAGTTCTACCGTAGCACTACTTACGTGTACAATTTGGTGGGAATATATTAATTAGTCCCAGATAACTCCAGTTTTTCATTTGACGATCTTCATAAATGGCGGAGAAAACGCTATGTAATAGCACATAAAATGATCGTCCTAGATAGGCTACTCCAATTATATAAAGTTCAGTTTAAATAGTTTGGGACATATGGCATATTAAGCAAAATTATTTACATGGCTGTTATTTTGAAAATATGTGAAGACTCTTAAGTCATATAATTTTTAATGCACTAGAAAAGTGTACCGTATTGCACGAATTTGATGTGAGTTATATAATTGTTCCCGAGAAATTACATATAAGTATTTTTTCATGTGGCATTATTTTACAAAATGGCCGAGAAATTAAATTCTGTAAATACACATTTGACTGTTGTAATATATAGCGATAGTATACAAAGTTAAGTTGAAATTTCTTTCATGGTTTCGTAGATATTGTATGCGGAGTTAAAATATTTATATAGTCGCCATTTTAAAAATAAGTGTGACCCACTTAAAAAACACCAATTAACATGACTTGCCATAGTGCTAATTCTTTGCCAATTTTGGTAGGTACAGTATCCATTGTTTTTTTCGCAATATATTATAAAACTTAATATATTCATATGGCACTATCTTAAAAAATGGCGGATAAGTGGTTACATGTTTGCTTACATGATGCTTGTAATAACAAATTTCAGCGTACAAAGTTTGAACAAAATTGGCCAAACGGTATGTTGTACGGCCAATAGTACAAACAATTATGCATTTCGGAGAGAAGCATGAAAATATCTCAGGTTTATCACATAAGAGTACATAAGAGCATGATTTTTTTTAGGTAAGGCCGAAGGATTATGTCCATTCTCAAAATGGTGGGTGAAATAGCAGTCAGTATTTATAAATTACAAAAATATATATCAAATAAATGAAAATATTGTCAAATTCATGAATAAATGTCAGGAACATAATTTTATATATTGTGATTTATTTAATCTTTGTGTAGATTACAAACCATGGCAAATCTCAAAATGGTGGCCAACAATGCAATTTAAGTGGCCATTTAAAACATCGAACAGTTTTTTTATCTTTGTCTGGGAGGCTGCGTTACTCATATAGTAAAACAGGAAACTGCTACCATTTTCAAAATAGCGACCATAGGTATATTTGTAAAACTATCTGCTTTACATTAAGGCGGTGAGAAATTTGTGACTCTTTACACGTGGCAACTAAAAAAGCAAGCAGTAAATTGCAGACATTGATGTTTGTTTTGTTTCAGTAGAAATGGTTAACTATCTATGGAGAAGAAATATCGTTTTGTTTATCCTAGTGAAGAAAAACTGCAGTTTGGAACTGTGCATTTTATCTCAGCTAAGTAAAAATGAACCACTGACCTGTCCTGCAAATAAAACGCGAAGTGGAGAGGGTTACAAAACATGATCGTACGACTTAGAGAAATTTTACAGTGCTCTACGACGGCCAAAAGACAGATTTTCATTACCTAAGCAAAGATTCATTATTTGAAAACCTTAAAATAAACTGTGCAAAGTTTCGTAAGAATTGCCGAGCGAAATATACAAGTTATAAACTAAACATACTATTGGAAAGTAAAAATCGTCCATCCAAAAATAATGAAGTAGAAAATTAATCCGATCATCAAGTTACAAGATCACCTGGTGAAACACAACTACAAACTGTTGCTTCTTTTGTGGTGATGGTGAAACGGGAGCTTCCCTTCTTCATAATGTGGAAACTAAATATGTGCGTGACAAGATAAGTTCATTTGCAATTGCCCTCAAAGACCATAAATTCTAGCCAAAATAAGTGAAGGCGATCTCATTGTGACATAGGCTCAGTACCACAGGATATAACTCAATAAATTCTATAATAAGAAGCGCTCACTTGATACGGGACAAGAAGTCTCCGACGTTGCACTGGCAGAGTTAGTCTACATTGAGGATGAAATTTACGACTGTGAAGTGATGTCAGTTTTTAAATTAAGACAATTGGTATAACTGCTTGTTTTTCTCCTGTCAGTTCTTCTAAATGCTTTCCAAACGGTTCACTCAACACGTATAAAAGATCCAATACTTGAACGAATACCGTGACTGCTATCAGTAAAAGCGAAAGATTTATGCTTTTGAAGGGAAACCAGAGCGTACGCTATCAGTAAAGGTCGTGATACGCTTATAACACTGAAAGAGGACATGGGTGATACAATACATAAGGCATGCGAAGTGAGTAGTGAAATTGGTACAGTTAATATAGCCCGAATCGCAAAACAGATACGATCAGTGGCTTTAAACATCCAATTAGAATACAATGGCAAACTTGAATTAACATCTTGGAAACAAAGTGTTCCCCACATATTGTTAGCATTAATAAAAATGCTTTCATTTGGTCCAAACAGTCAGTAGCAGGCTGAAAATAATGCTAGGCAAGAGGCATTAACATTAGCACAACTAGCATGCTATAATATGTTCAAGAATGTTCCTTATGGTGATACAGTACACCATCATTGGTCACGAGAAACACCTTTCCCCATTCACATGTCGATGTTGCACTCCAAAACTTTAAAAAGGGAACTGGTGGAAAATGTTTATAGTTTGGGAATAGGTACATCGTACAAATCTCCTCCAACCTAACAAATTCAGCCTGTGACTTATGAAGAAATATTCATTTTTTTCCTTCAGAGTCTTGATGGAGGAGTATTAACTACAGGTGCTATTGATAACATTGACCATAATACTTAATCTACGATAGCAACTGAGTCTTTCCATGGAACATGGCATGTGCAGTCATTCCTTGTAAAGCAAATCTGTACATGGAACTTGAAAGTACAAAACTCTCCTCAGCTGTAGTAACTTGCTTCACGAAATGTTGATCATCTTTCATAATGTCACAATCGAATGATCCAATATTCCGAACAACAGGTCTTGAGATGTATCGCCTCCTTCTATAATAGCGTGCCCGCCTCATGGCTCCCTAAAGAGTAATGCACAGCAATATAATACAACGACCTGCACCGTACCACGCTCTAAGCTGGACTGACGCACGGCGGTAGCCTTGCCTCCAATGTTAAATGTTTTGAACGCGCGCTGGCACAGTAGAACTAGTGTGCCTAGCGCGCAGCTGACAAACAGATAAGAACATCCGGCCCAACTGATAAGAACTTCCGGCCCAACTGATAAGAACTTCCGGCACGGGCCCAACATCCGGTGCAGGTCGTTGCACGCTATAGTGAATCCCTTTTCAAGGCCAGACCTGTTTTCGTGATTGGTGCAGGGAAATGAGAGGGTTCTGTGAAATTATTCAATTCAAATATTTTAATACATGTTATTATTTATTACGCTACGTAAACATACTGTACATGACCAAACATTCTTGCATCACCATTAGTACCAACTAACTTTCTGAAAATCCAAATAGCATGGAATGTTTCAGAAAATATGCCAATCTTCAATGGAGCACCACCAACTTAAATAGTGTTCAAGCTGCATTCTTGAAGCATGTTAATGCAATGACACAAACATTTGACAATTTGGGCTATTTGTTTTGAGAAAACAAGTCAAGTTATCATGAATATGTGTACATAATAAAGTCGTTGGTTCCAAAACGGCACTTCAGGACTTAACATATATTAAAACTCAAGGGTTGCATTAGTTTGTGGACTATGTCCACCGATAGCTTTAAAAGCAAACTGTACCAATTGAATCAGCATTGAAGAGAAATAAGGTGAGTTTATTTAAGACAGAAAAGCCAGTTCAAAACAAAGCCAGCTCACAAATGAGGTTGATTAAAAATGAAACCAGCTTATTTTCAAAACTACACATTGACTGGCAACATCGAGGTGCTGACAGACTATTTCTTTAGACACGATAATCACCCATTTCCTCCATCAATATCAGAAAATGGTAATCTAAGGTAAACAAAAAAAGTCTGATTTCCTGCAATGCTTCAGCGATTTGACAGATTATCCAAATGAACAGCTTGATGCAACATGTGCTACACTTTATGAACCAGCTTCAATGTGTGCAAAGTGCGCTCCTCTTAACGATCGATATTAGTTCACCACTCTGCCGACGTTTGGTCTTGGTTTCCCTGCAGTTCCTTTATCATTATTGATCTTTGGTTCCCCACCTTTCCACACATACACAGTAGACAGTTACGCCCTATTGGCTACCGATGTTTAACTGGTTCTCGGCCTTCTGCTGGGTCCTTGGCTCTGTCATTTGAACTTTGCTCCTGTTCTGTCACTTACTGTTCCTGACCACCTCGATGGCTGGGCATCATCGACTTGGGTCATCGCCACGTCTGTCGGCTTATTGGCATACTAATATTAACGTAAATTGTCTACGATGGTCATAGGACAATTATCAGGTGGGTTGCTGTTTCTGTGTTTTTAATGTGTTTATTCATTGGTATTATGTTGGGCTAGTTCACAGTAAATAAGGTTGCGCAATTTTTCGTTTGCATTCTAATTTTGGTTTTGGTCGCCCAGTCTAAATTCTGTTAGGTGTAACTGTGCACTGAAAATGTGTGTGGCTCCCAGTAGAATAACACGTGTGTATTTAGTATATTTTAGAAAATTATAATTGTAATGTTAAAGTTGCCACGGCTAGTTGTGTTCGAGTTGCCAGATAGTAGTTTGTTTGAATTGGTAAGTGGGACCGCACCTGTTCCCGTAGTTTAGTTACTAAGGTTTGTGGTAAAACACCCGCAAACACTTATATTTTTGCTGAGGCTCTTTGATTTCTAATTAATGTTTTAACGTGTTAATACATTTTATTTTCGCAAGGCTTTAATAGACTACCCGAGTGACCTACTGGATATTCACTACATATTTATGGAAATATTTTGGGCTGTGAATGAGATGTAATATTGATTTGTGCTTTTATTCCAAGTCTGTTAATGCTTTATATATATTGCCAGTGTGTGTTTAAGAAGCCCTTTTATTGTGTGTGTTTGTGTAATTTTTTTTCATGAGGCTGTATGTCAGGCCTGTTAATAATACTCTTTAAATTTTACAAGGTATGCTATAAATGTGTTTTAAATTGAAATATTTTCTATTCAGTATTGTAGCATGTAAAATGGCCCAGTTCTTTTACAGATTTTTGAGACGCCAGTTGAATTCTTTGTTACATATTTCCAAGTCTAATAAATTGTCTTCAACGAATTTGTCTTTGTTTATGACTTGTGATTGAAACCACAGACAGCTGTAGTTCATATGCTACCTCCTGGAGATGTAAATACATTTTATGGTTATCAGGAGAAGTTTGTAATTGCAGTTCTTCACGAATGGGATGATGTCGAACGAATTTATGTAATCTGGGATGGCTATCGCGAGGACAGTTTAAAGACAGAAGCTCGAATATCAAGAGGTTCAGGCATAAGATGGCATGTTCTTGGTAAAATGCTTATCCCAAAAAACAAAAAACTGGAAAAACTTTGTCAAACAATGATAAAAGCGATTTAATTCATCTACTGGCAGACAAACTTATAACTCAAGTTGGGAAAGAGATAACTACGAAATGAAGAGAAGTGAGATGTAATAGATCAATGTTTAACAATGCGGAACTGCAACCCTGCAGTAAAGAATAAGCAGACACCCGAATTTTGTTAAACGCGAAAGATGCAAGTCAAAACTGACATAAGTCAGTTATAACTCAAACAGTGGACACTGATCTGGTTTTATCATTATCGTTTTTCAATTGTCTCAATTCTGATATCTTGTGTATTGCATTTGGTGCAGGGATGAATTTCCATTGTATTCCAGCATATTTACTTTTCAGTTCCCTTTGTTCTGATAAAGCAATGGCTGTGCCATTCTTCCATGCATTCACTTGAAGTGATACCACATCTTCCCTTGGGTTATGAGAAAAAGTTTGCATGGGAAGTATTTAACAGCCTTCTTGAAAGTGGCCGAATGTTTAGGTTATTATCCATACCGCCCACAAATATTTAACATTTTAAGCCAGATTTGGAAATTTTTGTTATACTGCTTTATGACAAATCCTCATCAAGTTCTTATGTGAATGAGTGTAGGAAGGAGCTCTTTACCAAGAAAGGACGATCCATAGATAGATTACCACCAACCAAAGCAGCTCTATTCCAACATGGGTTGTGGTGTGTTTATCAAGCTGAATACTGCTGGGGGCAGTGTTTGATAAAAATAAACCTAACCTGCCTGATCCAGGAACTTGAGGTTGGCACAAAATTGAACAGTTTATTTGGGAACCTACATGGACATCTCTTCCAGAGGAATCAGCATCATGCAAAGAGCTACTTAACTGTTCCTGTAAGAACTGTAACATAAATCGCCGCAAGTGTAAAAATAAAAAAGCCTTGCTTAGCTGTCCAATGCTCTGCAAGTGCAATAACTGCGAAAGTGTTGATGTAGGCTTATATAACACAATATTTTAACCATTACTATAGCTTAAACTGATTGTAGTGTTGACGATTCAGTTTTAAACCACGGAACTTCATTCCACAGGTGTAAAACAATTCAACTGACTTTTGTGCTAGTGAAATTATGGTTTTATTTAATTTGTGTACTCTTATTGAATTATTTGTTTGACTTTTTGCACCATATTGGAATAGCATTCTACTATGTTTTTGCAACTCGCATTACTCCATTCACCTACTCGCAAGTAAATAAATAAATATGCCCTGCTTCGGTCATTTGTAATGTATTACTGAAGCACAAGAGCATGATAAACGTTTAATTTATTTGTGTACTTCAATTGAAATTTTTGTTGGAACTTCTGAATTAATAGTACTCCACTCACACATTTTTTAACAATTAATTATAATATTTTTTATGTCTCTTACAAATGCAAAAAATTTTTTTTACATCTAAGTAATTTCTAATAATGATTTTGCTCTTATCTTTAAAGGCCACCTGTTTCAAAAGGCGGCTACAATCGTTGGACCCTACCTAAAATTACTTAAACATGTGTATATATAAACTTGAGAAAGTTTCATGCTTTTTTTCAGAAATGCACAATTGTTATGAAAAACTCACTTTATCTGCTGTACTAATGGTAGATATAAGAAATAAACCGAAAATGTTTGTATAGCCGCAATGTTTAAAATTGTGCCTTATCAATTTAAGTCATCTACGTTTAAATGGCTTGCTATAGTATTTCTTATGGGCTAAATTTGGCGACGATAGAGTAGTTTTCGAGAATAAACATAAAAGCTTTATTTTTTTCCCACGTGGTGCTATCGTCCAAAATGGCGGCACTTCAACAGTATAATTCTAAATTCAATGTCTACATGATTCGCTCTCAACATACAAAATTTGGCCTAAATCCGTTAAATGAGACAGCACCCTCAATTTTAAAAATGGCCGCCTTTTTGAAAGTAAGCACCTAGCATGGTCTATAACTAAAGTCTGATGTCCTTGCTAAATTTTAAAGATTTTATGTGGTGGGGGGAGGGGGGATACAGGAAATTTACCTCGTAAGCCTATTTTTCTCGAAATGTAAAGTAAAAAGGTGTAAAAATTTCGACGGTTTTAAAAAGTGCGCTTTGAAAATATAAGTTTTATTACGTTATTGCTCTTCCAATGTTGAAGTAACTGGTCAAACACGTGGATACTCAAAAAACATATTAAGGAAACAAACAAGTTTACCATGACCCTTATACACAGTCCTGGTTCAAGAAGCGAAGATATAATAAACATACGGAAAATACCTATGTAAAAAAACTGTGCTTATTTCTGTAGCAATTTCAAATATTTTTTTTTTATGGCTCCCCCCTTTCGCGTCTTTCAGTCCACTCATTTACGCAGTAGTATTATTCAGCTTGCGTTTAGTCACTTAGCTTTTCGCTGTTTGGTTAACCCCAGCAGCCTCATTCAGTTCCGAAACGCGCGCCAAGACTGTGTACACCGGACGCACATAAAGAACGGCAGACCACAACAGATCTCTTCACAGCTTGTTAACTGCCGCTCTCCTTAGACCACTGCCCAGTGGACGCCAATAGCCCTAGCGGAAATACGAAAACAGGCAGTGCCTGTCGGAACTGCCTTTTTGCAGAGTTTTTTCGTTATTCGCTGGTTTAGTGAAAGTCGCCAGCTCCCGAAACATTGGAACGTTTCTCGGCTGGGAACGTTCGAGTGGAAACTGGCACACACTGCCGTTTATGGTTATTTTTAGAGTACTCTCAATACTTCCTCCACCTTTATTCCGCCGGTGCTGCACCCTCGCCACCTGCATTCACCATTCTGACCGGGAAATGCATGCCCTTCTCTATAATCAAGTATCCTGCTTCACAAGGCGTCATCCTACTATGACCGCCTTGTTTCCATCGGGAAATTTGTTTTTCTGTGCGTAAGGAAAGGGGTTTAGAAGATAATTACGGTAAAGCATAGAGTAATATAATTTTAATGAAATATAGAATCGTGGGGAAAATAAACTTGCTTTAAACGTAGTATACAAAAATGTATTAATATTACTACATATAATTTACAGTTTCTCCATTCTGAGGCTAAGTGCTTCTCCCTTTCGGTTGGAGGGACACGTAAAGACCAGCAGGGATTGGGGGTTTTGTTGCAGCTCCTCTCCACTTCCCTAAGTGTGTGCTGTGGCAACCCCGAAGATCATCCGTTCACAGATCAAGGGAAATAGCGTAGAATTGATACATTATTACTTCTGCTCTGTTTCGGCGACAAACCTAACTACATTTAAATGTAACATTTATTGGGTCTAATAATACAAAACCTACTTACAGATATTTTTTAAACTATGACGTATATATTAAAAACGCTTATTTTCCAACGATGCCTTTGCAGCTGTTTTACAACAGAACGACCAACCATTTTACTAAGGACGACAGTAAAGAATTTAAAAAAAACTGTAATCAAAATATTTGAGAAGTCTTGAAAATAACTTAGCTGTTATGTCTTCTGCTGGGGTCACATGCACCAGAACTCTCGCTTTGTTAGTGCGTGGTTTAAAGAGCCCTGCTTACATGGAGCTATTTGCCGCGTTTGAAGCTGAAGTTTGGGAGCGCTAAGTGTGACATCGCCACTAAGCGCAGGGCTCTAAACTGACATGCAGTGTTCTCATGGGACTCAGTGGCGACATTTTACTGGCGTAAAATCTATAGCAAGGTTCAATGCAGGGCCCTAAAGTATTTTTGTATTTATCTGACGCTTATATTTTGAGATGTAGCGCTCTGAAAAACCCGTTTTCAGCTACACATGTTGGAATTCTCCGAATTGGTGTTTCTTATATGCGTGACGTCTTTTAAGCACTTAACAAGCCCGTATAAAGAGAGAGCTATTTATGTAAATCATAACACAGGACTCATGTTTAATAATTTTGTGGAAAAACTTTTATTTAAAATATACTGCAACTTAATCTAGCGCCATGTAGGCGAGCCACTTTACAGAATAAGTTGCTCGGATAATCAGCAGCGTGGCATGAATCAACAGTGACCTGTATTAAATAACCATCTCTGCATTCGCTGGTGTGATTTCGGATAACCATAGAAAACCGAAATAGGATGGCCATACCTGGAATGGAACGCAGGTACTCCCAAAAGCGTTTTTAGCTTAACTTAGTTCGTTCACATCTCGTTTTCAACTCATTTTACCAGCAATACAATTGAAAATACAGATTCTCTCAGTTATTGCCTGATTCTTTCAGCTACTACGAGCTTGGTTACGAATGGTATACGCAACTGTCACAAATAGCAAACTCAAGAGTATTTTTTTACGTGAGAACTAAAAATACTCCTTCCCATTTCGGGATTGTCTACAGCCACTATGTTACTATAAATGTTGCATTTTCTCTCACTGTTGCATAAGTGGAGATTACATTTCCGATATTTTCAAGTATATTTGACAACTGTTACTGTGACAAACAAATATCGGTGATTTATGTGTGTGATTTATATCGTTAATTTTATCATAGTAACAAAAATATATTTTAAAAGGCACAAATGAAACAGTGGTGAGAATTACATTATCAGTGTTCATCTGAAAACTTCTGTATTTAAGTGAAATTTATAATTCAGGTTTGGTCATTTTACTGGCAATTTTCGCGTCACTGAAATAGTTAAGTTAATGTACAAGATGTTGGATGCTAATAACTAAAATAAAAAATATTTTTACTTTACAAATAATTATTACAACACTTGCCAAAATTAACATAACAGAGAACATAAAACAAATTATTTGTGTTGTATTTATTAGCATACAATGTTTTGTAGACTGTTAAAAAATACAATAGGTTGGAGCAAGCATAATAAAAGTGAAACTAAAAAATTCATAACAAGAGTTGTATTACAGTTTTAAATAGAAGCTCTGCTTACTCTTGAATAATTTGTTTAAAATCAGTTAGTCGCCATCTCTTGGTAACACTGCCAGGCTAGCTGTGACATGTCATAGGCAGCTGAAATAAAGTGTGACAAAAGAAGTGGCCTCGCTTGTCACAGTGTTTCACAAGCTGTGAACGTATCATTATGCGATATATCAGTCACAGATATTTCGATGACTATCGCAGATACATATGGGACAAGAAAATATCTGTGACAAAGTAGCAAGCTGCAATTTATTGGCCATTCTCTATGCACAAGCATGCAGAATTTTAAACAAAATTCGTAACATACTGTTGAAACAAATTACTAATCTGGCTTTAGTTTCATGATTTTTAAGACCTGCTTACCATACACATACCCGTCCCTGCTGAAGAACTAGAGCTACACATTGTCCCTAGACAGCCGAAAGAATACGTGTCTTAAGATGAAGAGAGAAGCCAAACGTGTGTCCACTACATACATGACGCACGAAATATAATTTACGACGAAACTTTGCTATGATGCTAAATTAACTTAAACGTTTTAAACCACTTCAAGATATCATCCTCCTAATCATATTTACATGTAACTGGAAAGAGTTTTCACAGCGTGTAAAATATCTGTTCGCCTCGCCAAGTTTGATTCCAGTATACCAAGTCCGTCACCACCTCCTGAAGTGACCCTTTCTGAACGCGTGAACCACAGANATAGTAACAAAAATATATTTTAAAAGGCACAAATGAAACAGTGGTGAGAATTACATTATCAGTGTTCATCTGAAAATTTCTGTATTTAAGTGAAATTTATAATTCAGGTTTGGTCATTTTACTGGCAATTTTCGCGTCACTGAAATAGTTAAGTTAATGTACAAGATGTTGGATGCTAATAACTAAAATAAAAACTATTTTTACTTTACAAATAATTATTACAACACTTGCCAAAATTAACATAACAGAGAACATAAAACAAATTATTTGTGTTGTATTTATTAGCATACAATGTTTTGTAGACTGTTAAAAAATACAATAGGTTGGAGCAAGCATAATAAAAGTGAAACTAAAAAATTCATAACAAGAGTTGTATTACAGTTTTAAATAGAAGCTCTGCTTACTCTTGAATAATTTGTTTAAAATCAGTTAGTCGCCATCTCTTGGTAACACTGCCAGGCTAGCTGTGACATGTCATAGGCAGCTGAAATAAAGTGTGACAAAAGAAGTGGCCTCGCTTGTCACAGTGTTTCACAAGCTGTGAACGTATCATTATGCGATATATCAGTCACAGATATTTCGATGACTATCGCAGATACATATGGGACAAGAAAATATCTGTGACAAAGTAGCAAGCTGCAATTTATTGGCCATTCTCTATGCACAAGCATGCAGAATTTTAAACAAAATTCGTAACATACTGTTGAAACAAATTACTAATCTGGCTTTAGTTTCATGATTTTTAAGACCTGCTTACCATACACATACCCGTCCCTGCTGAAGAACTCGAGCTACACATTGTCCCTAGACAGCCGAAAGAATACGTGTCGTAAGATGAAGAGAGAAGCCAAACGTGTGTCCACTACATACATGACGCACGAAATATAATTTAGGACGAAACTTTGCTATGATGCTAAATTAACTTAAACGTTTTAAACCACTTCAAGATATCATCCTCCTAATCATATTTACATGTAACTGGAAAGAGTTTTCACAGCGTGTAAAATATCTGTTCGCCTTGCCAAGTTTGATTCCAGTATACCAAGTCCGTCACCACCTCCTGAAGTGACCCTTTCTGAACGCGTGAACCACAGANCGCCAAGTTTGATTCCAGTATACCAAGTCCGTCACCACCTCCTGAAGTGACCCTTTCTGAACGCGTGAACCACAGATTGCGCCACTAGAAAATTTCGTCAGGCTCCAAATGTAGCCTATACACAGGTTATTTAAAGGCTCCAAGATGACTACCACTGGTCGAGCGCAAATTTCTCGACAATTTATTTATTCACATTTCACACTTAATGTATTAAGTATCAGATCTCACCAGCCAGCTTATGATGAGATGCAAATGGGGGAACAACACGCTGCAAAGGCCATAGAACTTAATTATGAAACCAACTAGGGGTACAGTAAATACATAAGAAAATTAATTTTTGCTCATTTTTAAGATAAAATATTTTCAAATTGAAGTTTAGTTCTAGTAAATTTAGTCTTGCAGATAAAACTATACACGGCTAAAAATCTCGGGAACTTTGGGAAAGGTCGGGGGGGATAAGAATATAACCGCTGGAGAGGATTGGTAAATGGTTGGTGAAATGATGATAAGTCATCACTATTGCGGATTCTTTAAACGGATGTCACGACTTTGACCACAAAATACTAGTCCATACACTGAAATTACAGTAAGTAAGTTTTTTTTACTGTCCCCGTTTTTGTTGGTTGGATACCCAGGGGGCGGATCACATTCTAAACTTGTATCTATAAAAGGGCACACATCCACGGTTTACTCGGAATTTGAACGCGGAAGCAGCTTAGAGCACTCTTGTCATGAAAGCAACTTGAAAAATGATTATAGCACCGTTGACAACAATATAAAAAAGTTCCTGCTCCCAACTGTCTGTTTGTTGACGGATACTCTGACACTCCCATTCTAACTCTACCATGTCTTTTAATTTATAGCAGTTTTGTTTATGCCTCTAATAACACAAAATATTTCATTAGTATTAATAATGTTCATAACCACAACACTAAACAAAAAATTGATTTTCACATAATGTAAACAAATAAAACAATTACGTTTAACCATATTAACACTATTGGACTTAGAATTTTNAAATTGATTTTCACATAATGTAAACAAATAAAACAATTACGTTTAACCATATTAACACTATTGGACTTAGAATTTTCAATAAACTACAGTTATTTATAAAATCGACTGAACAATTTATTATTTCAAAAATAAATTAGAAAGTATTTAGAAAATATGTTATAATCTCCAAGAGTACGTTTATGACGCATAAGACGGAGTGACTTATTTATTCTTGATTAATGTTTGTTGATAAGTTTTATAATGATCCTTTAAAAAAAATGTGTATTGTAAATTGTCAGTGCATGTTTTTTTAAATATTTTTTTAGTGTTTTTGCAATATTTTATTTATATATTTATGTAATAATGAAATGTCTAATATTCAAAATTTGGGATCAGAAAGACAAATAAATGAAAAAAATGAAAAATGTTAGCAGCGATGCAGGGAGAGTAGTTCCATACCATGACTTCTTAATTTATTAAAACTGTCAAGTTTAAATTTGTAGACACGGGATTTAATCAATTAATTTTGTCATTGTTTTATGTATGATAAATTAATATTTACGTTATGTTAGTAAAATATTTGCTTTCCAAACAATTTACATTTTACACCTAATCTAAGCAAGAATGAAGTGCTTGGTCTACCACTATATTAAAAATATGGCAGACGAACACAAAATTGGCCAAAAAAATGTAGATCCTAAGCAGGGCTTTTAGAAATGCTCGATAACCACGAGTATCCTATAACAGTTGTGATTTGGCACTGACAGAACTTATGTGCAATGGGATATAGTTGAACAATACATTACATAACTTTTTTAAGAGTTAGTTCGCCGGATACAATTATACGTATGAAGCTATACAAAATTTACCCATTGCCAAGTGTAAATCAACAGAAGCAAATAATATGATGCCAGCTCTTAGAGCGTGTGTGTGAGCAATATGTNTTATGCCAGCTCTTAGAGCGTGTGTGTGAGCAATATGTAGCAAGATAAAACTTTTTGTCCTAACTTTAAAACATCCTTAAGGAAAATACGGTCACCATATAAATGAACGAGACTTTAGCTCACTATACAAATGATTTTTCTGTTCTAATTTCGAAAACCAACGGCAGTTNAAATTGATTTTCACATAATGTAAACAAATAAAACAATTACGTTTAACCATATTAACACTATTGGACTTAGAATTTTTAATAAACTACAGTTATTTATAAAATCGACTGAACAATTTATTATTTCAAAAAGAAATTAGAAATTATTTAGAAAATATGTTATAATCTCCAAGAGTACGTTGATGACGCATAAGACGGAGTGACTTATTTATTCTTGATTAATGTTTGTTGATAAGTTTTATAATGATCCTTTAAAAAAAATGTGTATTGTAAATTGTCAGTGCATGTTTTTTTAAATATTTTTTTAGTGTTTTTGCAATATTTTATTTATATATTTATGTAATAATGAAATGTCTAATATTCAAAATTTGGGATCAGAAAGACAAATAAATGAAAAAAATGAAAAATGTTAGCAGCGATGCAGGGAGAGTAGTTCCATACCATGACTTCTTAATTTATTAAAACTGTCAAGTTTAAATTTGTAGACACGGGATTTAATCAATTAATTTTGTCATTGTTTTATGTATGATAAATTAATATTTACGTTATGTTAGTAAAATATTTGCTTTCCAAACAATTCCCATTTTACACCTAATCTAAGCAAGAATGAAGTGCTTGGCCAAAAAAATGTAGATCCTAAGCAGGGCTTTTAGAAATGCTCGATAACCACGAGTATCCTATAACAGTTGTGATTTGGCACTGACAGAACTTATGTGCAATGGGATATAGTTGAACAATACATTACATAACTTTTTTAAGAGTTAGTTCGCCGGATACAATTATACGTATGAAGCTATACAAAATTTACCCATTGCCAAGTGTAAATCAACAGAAGCAAATAATATGATGCCAGCTCTTAGAGCGTGTGTGTGAGCAATATGTAGCAAGATAAAACTTTTTCTCCTAACTTTAAAACATCCTTAAGGAAAATACGGTCACCATATGCCATATAAATGAACGAGACTTTAGCTCACTATACAAATGATTTTTCTGTTCTAATTTCGAAAACCAACGGCAGTTNACCATATAAATGAACGAGACTTTAGCTCACTATACAAATGATTTTTCTGTTCTAATTTCGAAAACCAACGGCAGTTTTAACGTTCCCAGTTATAATTCTTCTCAGATTCCATGCACATGGGTAAGATCGTCCGAAGACATTAATGAATTAAAACATATTTTGAAAGGATTTTGTATAGTTACTTTCTCTCGACTGTAACAGAGTTCATCTGTGCTTAAGTGATTTGAAAGAACATTGTGACGCGATATAACAAAACATGAAATGTGCAAGAAAATTCGTAAGTAAAGGAAAATTGAAGCAATTAAAACAAAACTCAATAAAATTCGATTTATCTGAAGAAAGCCGCAAATCGTAAGTGGTTTTATTTAATTTAAAAAATATACAATGATACAGCAGTAACTGTGTAAAGGCGCAATAAGGCAGGATTGTCGACAAACCGCCCAAAGTAACTTGTTAAAACTGAAAAGTCGCAAGTTAAATTTGGCGACAGTACTTCAGTTAGTACAGCATACAACTGAACACTCGTGGCCAATTTTAGTGCCTGGCTTATCCTAGTCATCGTCTACCCAATAAGGATAAGCAAGTGCAGGTATGGGGCCACTGTGAATGACTTTAGCCACAACCACTGGCTCGCGACACCCTTCAAAGTCACTGCTATGGTTTGTAAAAGCTTCGGCGCGGATAACGAGTAAGTGAGGACAAGTGAAAATGCACTGTTGCTCCTCTTTCTGTTGNGGTTTGTAAAAGCTTCGGCGCGGATAACGAGTAAGTGAGGACAAGTGAAAATGCACTGTTGCTCCTCTTTCTGTTGACATGGAAAACTTGTAGGAGAAATGAATGCCAATTATTTCATGCCCATTCTGTTGCACGTTATTTTATTTAGGCAACTGGCGAGTCCTAAATAGTAAACTTTGTATTGAATTTATATATACATATAACCTTTAACCATAATTCCTACTGCTAACCTCTCAACACGGCGGTTAACGCCCTATAATTGCAGTACAGTCAACTTACTAGCACCCCTTGCCTTACAATTTCTGTACTGCTGAAACCTCGTGGGCTCTTTCCTTACAGACTTGCTGCAAATGACCCCTTTCGCATAGTCCGAGAGTGCGAAGAGGCAGCGAGTCAAACCTGATGAACACGATGGTATAGCCATTAGCCTATACTAAATATTATCCAGAGTAATGACAGGCATGGAGCTGTCCAACAACAAAGTATTCTGAGGTCGCTCAGTATTATTGAAATACGATATTTCGTTGGATTTCACGTAACAGTTCAAGCACAAACGCTTTCAATAGACCACTGGCGTAGCCAGGAGGGGGAGGATATTGGAGTTGCAACACCCCCTTTTTTTACTTATATTAATTAGTACCAAAATTATTAATAACCATTTAATGTGAAAAAACTATACAATTGCTGTTCACTAAAGTGCTTTTTGTTATATTGTGAGGAAAATGTTGTTCTAGAATCTGTGCTAATTGTGCTCTCTCCCACCCCTTCAGTCAGTGTAACCTCATCCCCGCTGGGGCCGCGTTGGCTGAGCGGTTAGACTGCTCGCCTCCCACCAAGGCGAACCGGATTCAATCCCCTGCCGGGTGTTATGGTGTGATCAGGCCTTAGCTGAACGGCTTGCCTGATCACACCTTCAAACATTGAACATGGAAACGAGCGGGATTGCAACACCACCATTTGGTAGTCGACCCTTGCGAAAGAAGACTGTTGCAGAAATCCCCTCCACCGGTCACTGAGCGGGGCCGCAGAACCACGCGCTTTATATAGGCCGGTGTAACACCAGGAACAGCGTCTTTTCGTCTTTTGTCTTTTGGGCGTCGACCCGACCAGCGAAGTAGACCAGGAAGATGGGTGTGTCCGGCCGTCGTTAACCGTCTCGTAGAATCAGCCTCCCGCAACATTAACAAGGTGATGACTTTCCAGTTAGGTTTAAATAAAATGGCGTGAATTAAATATAATGAATAATCATTTTGGAATTCAATTTAAAGCTCCCCCGATAAACAGTCATTTAAATAGCAACTGTATAATCTTCATATAATAAAACTCATCCTTTACTGTTGTGCTCTACCGAATCCTGAGTCATTATTGAGGTACGCCCCTAAAGCAACTTTCAATTGCGAATTGGCTGGAATGCTAGTTCATAACACGGTTCACTCCGGATTTCCGCAAGTGAGAATCATACCGGTCGATGCCGCTGGTCGGCGGGTTTTCTCGGGGATTTATCGTCCCCCGCCTTTGCATTCCATCATTGCTCCATTCTCACCTCATTTCACTCTCATCGGCTCTTAAGACCTCGTTGTTAAGACCAGACCAAATATCTCAACTCCAATCCCCATCCCCCCTCGAGAAAGTTCTGACTACGTCACTGCAGTACACTATCTAAGTCACTGAATTTTCTACAAAAGGGTCAAATTGTTTGCTCTTGTACAAAACCGGGACGATGATGCTAGGTGCTAGAGTCATCATCCCGACTTCCTCGTGTCATATTCCTTTAAAATATGAGTCTATTGAATAGTCTGGTTGTTGCTGCAGTTGGCTCTCTCAGCAAACTAAATTTTACAATACGGGGCTTATTTAGTTGTCATACGGGTTTCATTATAAGCAATTGTATCGTCTATTGTACACTAGTGGAAAACTGAAAACAAACATCAGGGCGCATTGGTCCCACATGAATAAATGTTTTATTGAATAATTATGAAGGTTTACACTGTATAAGATAATGATCACAGGGTCATAAATCTATGGACAGAGGCTACGGAGTGTCTTAAACAACGTCAGTATCTTGTGTAGCCTCCTTTAGCGACGATGCAGTCCTGCAGTCGTGCTTGGAGACAATCATAAATGTTTCGGNCGTCAGTATCTTGTGTAGCCTCCTTTAGCGACGATGCAGTCCTGCAGTCGTGCTTGGAGACAATCATAAATGTTTCGGATGTCATCTTGGGGAATAGTGATCCATGCTAATTCCACCTGTTGCTGCAATTAGTGGAGGTTTGTCGCCGGTATTGCAGACTGCACCAAATGCCATCCCATCATGTCCCACACATGTTCAATGGGGGATTCTTCGGAAGGACCATCCAGCCTCCCTCGCACAATACGACCTCGTTCAGAGTTCGTTAATTGCACGAAGTGTGGTCGTCTATGCAGTCGTGGCATGTCTACAATGATTACTACACACAGGGCGATGCTTGAAACAACAGAATACTCTTTCACTGAGTCAACTACAGGTATATTGGGCTCAGCGGTGTTATGCCTAATACACAGTTCCTAATCTGTCCACAGAACATCACTGTTACTCATTGCATGTACTGCTCTCTATCAGTGCCCCATATGCAAATGGTGTTTCAAAGTGTAATAAAAAAAACTATAATATCTCAATAGAAATATTTTTTCCGGGACAGAATTGGAATTCGATATGTTGTTGACCACTTCTAATTTTGGTTATTTAAACAAAATGTAGTAGTTTAATTTGGTAGTGTCAAAGTCAGCAAAAATCTCCTTAAGTACTCTCTTTTTGCGATATTTATTCTTCTGCAAATCAGTGTCGTAAGCTATATCGAAAAAGATGTATATTTTCTTAACACATTGCTGTATTAAAACCCTATAGTCGCAGCTTAAAATTCTGAGGAGACACATGTACGGCTTCTTTATAATATTTTCGATCACCATCGCAATGCTTCCCTTCGGCAGAATGTGACCTTGAAGTTGTTAATATTGTTTACTAGGAATTCTCCTTTGATATAATTGTTGGTTAAGTTTCTTCAAATCTAACAAAACAATGGCTTGTTTTGCACCTCTCATTCAAACCGCTGGAGTTTTCTATGACGTACTTTGGACGGATGGTGATGGTGGAATGCTTCCGGTATCGCCTCAACCAGCTGTTCATTTACAAAGAGTCTTTCTTTTAACAGAGGTCCTATAAGGTTTCCACAAAACGCGACCGGCGTTTCTCATTCACTTTCGGGGCCGCAGTGCCTGAGCGATTAGCCTGCTTACCTCATATCAAGGCNAACGCGACCGGCGTTTCTCATTCACTTTCGGGGCCGCAGTGCCTGAGCGATTAGCCTGCTTACCTCATATCAAGGCGAACCGGATTGAATCCCCGGCTGGGTCACTCCCGCATTTGTGCATGTGGTAATCGGCCAGACGATACTGCTGGTCAGCAGATTTTCTCGGGATCTCCCATTTCCCCCGCCCTTTCATTCCAGTGCTGCTCCATATTCACCTCAACACCCCTCATAGCTCTCACCTCGCTGTTGAGAGCCGTCCACATCTTTTCACTCACTTACTCANAACGCGACCGGCGTTTCTCATTCACTTTCGGGGCCGCAGTGCCTGAGCGATTAGCCTGCTTACCTCATATCAAGGCAAACCGGATTGAATCCCCGGCTGGGTCACTCCCGCATTTGCGCATGTGGTAATCGGCCAGACGATACTGCTGGTCAGCAGATTTTCTCGGGATCTCCCATTTCCCCCGCCCTTTCATTCCAGTGCTGCTCTATATTCACCTCAACACCCCTCATAGCTCTCACCTCGCTGTTGAGAGCCGTCCACATCTTTTCACTCACTTACTCATTCATTTTCCGCGTACCCGGATCTTATTTATGCG
Organism: Clitarchus hookeri; assembly: GCA_002778355.1. Taxonomy (NCBI): domain Eukaryota; kingdom Metazoa; phylum Arthropoda; class Insecta; order Phasmatodea; family Phasmatidae; genus Clitarchus; species Clitarchus hookeri. Next base: position 156,560 of record NQII01000385.1, on the reverse strand, counting down.
AGAATAGTTAGCCGGGCGTAGCGGAGTTGACCGCATTCTGACAGGCAGGTAACCACTAAATTTCATGATATGGCAGCATCGATTCCACTCACTGTCCCCACGATGTAAATCAGCTCCCGATAAATTTAAGTGAGCGAGAATTGCCACCTCTTCACCCCAGGAAACATTTCATCCGATTAGAATTACTATGCCGATCTGGAGACATGGTTTCTTGCGCTGGACTGACTTCGGGCGATGGCCAAGTGGTTGGTCAAAATTCGCTTTTCCCCCCCTTACCATTAATATCACACAAAGTAGTCATGTAGTTCAATTGTGATAACTATTTGATCCGCAAATCAGCGATGAGGAATAAATGATCCAAGTTAAGCCTTGTGGATTAGGAGGTACAGTGGCCATTTACATTATTGACCCCGACAAAAAAGTTTGATTTCAATGACATTAATGTTAATCCCAGGGACCTTAATCACAAAACCACAGGAAAATTGCAAATAAACAGAAAAGACGACAAAAATTAAGAAGTATNTAGTCATGTAGTTCAATTGTGATAACTATTTGATCCGCAAATCAGCGATGAGGAATAAATGATCCAAGTTAAGCCTAGTGGATCAGGAGGTACAGTGGCCATTTACATTATTGACCCCGACAAAAAAGTTTGATTTCAATGACATTAATGTTTATCCCAGGGACCTTAATCACAAAACCACAGGAAAATTGCAAATAAACAGAAAAGACGACAAAAATTAAGAAGTATACAACTTAAAGATTTAAAAATAATAATTTTGAAAAGATAGAGAAAATTGAGAAAATTTAACAAATTAAAAATAATTCTTTAGAGACTTATACAGAGAGGACATAAGAATTCAAATGCCACTATAATGGTAATAAAAGTGGATGTGCGACTATAAAAATAAATCAATCTCTTCCAAATTTGTACCAAACATTTAGTTCATTCAAATTGTAAATATATTCACATTAATGAAACATACGTACATAAATTTTCGTAATGAGAACTGAAACAACGTATTTCCAACAGCTGGACATAAGTATTCAAATAAACAAAAACCAACACCAGTACTTTGTTATCACACCTTTCCTGTGAATAACTGCTGCCAACAGCTTTGGCATTGAATGTGCGTGCTTGCTAGTTACCTCTGAACCAAGTTTATGCCATTCTTACTGAATCATGTCCTTCAGTCTTGTTTTGCTTATGATGTGGTGTTTCATCTTCCAGTTCTTGCCATATATTCTCGATGGGAATCCTGTCAGGTGATTGAAGTGGTGTATTCAGAGTGCGGGGTGTGTTGTATATGATCCATAACATAGCAACATTTCAAGTGTGCTTAACCTCTTTGTCCTGTTGGAAATAATAATAATTTCCAAAATGTAACTTTCAGTACTTCTCTTCAGATGTTCTTTTAGTATATTCTTATAGACATATTTGTTCATGTTGCCATCAATGAAAGCAAGCTCACCCACACCACTTGACCTCGTACATCCTCATATGTTGCAGTCTTCATGTTTGACCATAGCTTCCATATTTTGGAGATTCCANTTCATGTTTGACCATAGCTTCCATATTTTGGAGATTCCACTCAGTATTCTTCTGTCGCCACACTTTTAATCGGCCATCGCTTTCATATGACCATAACACACGATCCCAGAACTCATTACTGTTCATTATATACTCATTGGCGAATTATAAATGCTTTTTGTTGTTTACTTTACTTACATATGGCTTTCATCTAGGTGTACTGGAATTTTACTCGGTACATTTAAGGAACCTAAGAACTGTTCTCACATGAACTACCTTATCGCGATTTTCATTTNTTTGTTCATGTTGCCATCAATGAAAGCAAGCTCACCCACACCACTTGACCTCGTACATCCTCATATGTTGCAGTCTCCATGTTTGACCATAGCTTCCATATTTTGGAGATTCCACTCAGTATTCTTCTGTCACCACACTTTTAATCGGCCATCGCTTTCATATGACCATAACACACGATCCCAGAACTCATTACTGTTCATTATATACTCATTGGCGAATTATAAATGCTTTTTGTTGTTTACTTTACTTACATATGGCTTTCATCTAGGTGTCCTGGAATTTTACTCGGTACATTTAAGGAACCTAAGAACTGTTCTCACATGAACTACCTTATCGCGATTTTCATTTAGGTGTGCTCTAATATCTGTTGCGGTTATTCTGGGATTTTGCTTTACCATTTTCACCACTTGTCTTCTACCCGTAGAAGAAATTTTTGGCAAAGCACCGTTCCTTGTTTTATACCTTGTTAAAGATGATGTACACCCACTTCCAGTATGGCAACTAGCAAACGAATGTCCCCACCACTATATTTCATTGGATAGTTAGTCTACCTCCAGCTAATTACCCCTCAAACGAATCATTTGCTTGATGTCCCACTAAACATTCCCAACCTCCCACCACTCCCCAACAATTTACCCACTATATCTCGACCCCACCAATACCACCTGACTTAATGATTTAATGTCATGTTGCTCGCTTGTGATTAGCTGTTTACCACATGACATCTCGACCTCTGCAGATAAATAATGTGGCTAAAGTCGCATTAGAAATAATTCATCTGTTGCGAGGGGTGAGTCATCCCTCTCACTTCCTTGGTATTTTTTTAACATTCAGTCTAGTAAGTTATTAAACATTTGGTTCGTCAATTACAGTGTGAGAGGTATTGTGGGTCATGATCGTAATTATACATCTTACCACCAAAGTAAAAAATCTGTTCAAATGTTATATATCGATTGAGAATAGCGATTTAATTTAGCATACAAGTATAACTTACTAATGGGGTATTACACATTCACAGCTATAAAGTAACATAACCTTACCAGATATTTGTAATCAATTCGGCGTTGCATCGTGTACAGTTCTTACGTATATCGCCATTTGAGTGGTTTCGTATCTCTGTATGCTCGTAGCAACTGTAGGTGATTCTAACTTGAAAATATATAATAATCTGCGAGATGTTCAGGCAAGAATGATTCGATAGTTTACAAATATTAATTTTATTAGTTCGAGCATACACTTTTTTTCATTCGGACTGGCATGGCGAATGTAGTTTACTGAACCTCATTCTGTTTCATTGTTAATATCGTTACTTTAGTTATAGTTCATGCAAATTATTTCTTCTCCACTGCTACAGGTAAGAATTGGTAAATGGTGTTCGAAATCAAACACCTCGAGATAAACTTAGGACAACCCTGATGACGTTTTTAAAGTTTCACACAAATCCATGATTCAAAGCAAATTAAGATTCGTAAGTCCAACTTGGTATGGTTGGATTCCCTTTAAGCTAGAGGAATGCATGAAGTGGAGCGAGCCAGAGAGCAGTTCGCCAACCTATCTCTTAGACATCGGTTACCAAGAAGTTAANAGGAATGCATGAAGTGGAGCGAGCCAGAGAGCAGTTCGCCAACCTATCTCTTAGACATCGGTTACCAAGAAGTTAATCTCTTAAAGTCCCCTTCCTCCTGCCAACCACAAGTGAACCACACAGCAGCAGATTTATTTGAAATCTTGTATCCAAATCAGTTTGATGGCGAATTACCAGTCTCCCCCACCCCCCTTAAACCATAAAAAGCATTTAAAAAAAATAAAAAAAAGCTCTTGTGCCATTAAAACTATGTATTATCCTGCTTTCAGAATCGCTAATATTTGAGTGTAAACTATAATCTATCATGACTTCATCTATACACTCGTGAGAAGTTGAATTGCACACATCTGCCACGTTGGCGAAATTAAGCTGTGATCGCCCCGTCGAATTGATTAGTATCCAGCGACGCATGAATGGGATATCGTCAAACCTTATATTGGCAGTTTGATTAACAGTCGAACACACAATGTAGAATAAACTAGATGTCAGAGCGTTTGATCGTGGCCAGATCGTCGATGTCTGACGTATGGCTCACTATTTCCGACGTCGCACAGACAGGTATTTGTCCTAAAAAGCTGGCCAAAAGTACGCATCACAAATTGTAAGTAAAGTCTGTCTTTTGTCACTCAAACACAATGGGACTACCCCCTCTACACAATAACCAGTCAATCGCGGCGTAAGGGCCACCCTGCGCTCGCACTGTAGTCGGAATACATCTGTTGTGCGTGTCGCTCTATGAATTCTCGCCGTTGTATTTGGAATGTTCAAAACGTTTCTGTGTTGGGAAAGTGTTGTTTTGTGTGCATACTGAAAGATATTGCTATGGATTCTTCAGACGAAGGTATGTTCATTGCTTTTAATAGTTAATTAAACTAGTTCTCTTATAAATACATCGAAAAAATATATCAAAAGACATAACTCAATTTTTGGACACATTTTCAGTTTCCGAGATGATTTTAATGAGAAGTTAAAGTGAGTTAAACTATATTGTTGGTTTCTACGTATTCCACATACATTCTAGTTGTAATATCCGCAACAAAACATTCCGCCCATTTCGGCCTTTCTCCGTAATTGCCAAAATAAGTGACCAAGTAATAAAGTTAAAATCGCGTTTAGTTTCAAATAACATTTATTTAATAAGATTTGTGTCGTTTGTTTATAGATTTACTGCTGAACCATCAATGAAGATTACAAGGGAAGCTATGTTAAATATAATAAAGCAATGTGAGCATAGAACAATTTATGAGAAACTGGAGTTTCTTGAGAAGAAACTAGTGGAAAAAACTAAATGACCCGAAGATAAACTGCAGTTACTTCGAAATAGTTTAAAATCATTTAAACATTACTTTAAACTGAAGTGGACATCTGCTAGCTACAAAGAGTGCCGTTTTCGAAGAAACAACGACTTATGGCTAAAGGAAACAATAGCGCTGCCTATCTGGACAATTCCGAGAACCGGTCGGCCGAGTAGGGGATTNAAGGGGATTAGACGAAAGCAGCGAAAGGAGTAAGACCGCAAAATTATATGTGACTTTATATAAGTGGCACCCAATGTCGCCCACATCACACAAAATATTGTCACACGGAGCAACAGTGATTGAGCATGCGCTACTCCCGTTTGGTCAACTATCCGAAGAAGCAGCTGAGGCACGAAATAAACATTTTCGGTTATTTTAGACAAAAGTTCTCCAGAAAATTCTCTAGAAAGGAGTGCAATGAGGATATATTCAAACTTTGCTCTTGAGCTCCGATCCATACATAATTTCCAACAGAGATAAAAGTGCCAAAAAAAAGGAAGGCGTTTTCAAAAGAGGCATTACCATTCTTAATAGTGGATACCAGTTTTTCTAATGATTCCCTTGATATTAGTGGTGAAAAAAAGGTGATGATGAAGATAATGAGAATTGTGACTGAATGATGTCATTTGATTATACGAATTATATATATATTTTTGCCAATTTAACAATTTTGTTTGTTTTTTTTCATCAATGCATTTCATCTAGTTACTATTATACTGTATAGTATCAACGTAAATTGCATATAAATCATATCAATACATGTTTAAACTACATATTAACTCTAAAAAATAACATAAAAAACACACTTAAATACTTTTGGCCAGCTTTTTAGGACAAATACCTGTCTGTCCGTCACGCAGACACTACAATATCCACGGGCAACCATGTCAAGACTCAACAGTGTACCGCGAGTCCATAGAGTCGGGTAGAACCGCCGCCAGGAGATGCCGTGGCATAAAACACATCGATGCTCTTGGTAACACAGGGTAGACAGGCCACAGTGCAGCACATCACTCGCCAATATAGTGCTGGACTACAACTATAAGCTGTTCACGGTAAAGTGAGCACCTTTGAAGCCCTACCAATTTTTTTTCGTTTTGGCCATTATTTATTCTTTGACCAACTTTTCAAATAAGTATTTCCATGTAAGTAATGAACACAGTGTGTATATTCCACCACAATCTGAAATTAACGTCTAAGGCTAAAATAAAATATATTTATTAAATATTATTCCAAATGAGAGGTATTTCAAAAGTGCTACCTTTACCGTGAATAGCCTACTTGGGAGAAGTTATACCGTCCAGAACCATCTCCTCGCTATGGGGTAGAGAGGCCGCCGCCCCACTAGGATACCTCTGCTCACTGCAAATCACAAGTTTAACCGATTAACGTGGTCGCGAGAACACCGCCATCGGGCCCTTGACACATGGAAAAAAAATCACCCGGATAGACGAGTGGAGGTACACATTAGTACCTACACGCCGATGGCAGGTACGAGTTAATCACCAAGCACATTAAATTGATCCCTTGTGTTAGCAGGTTATGTTACACGGCGATAATTGCGATATCCTCACATGGGGACTGTCAATGTGAGCTGAAACTTATCCCCTGGGAGACATGCCATCGTCCCTCACAGACGAACGATAAAAGTACACGCTGGCAGATCATGTGCACTCATTTCTGCACCTACAGCACCCTGCAGGTGACTAGCACCTACATCAAGACATTAAACTGGTCTAACACTCCCGAATTGTGAACGAGTAGTTGGATTAACACTCCACTGACTTGAGGTTACTTGTATAGCCCCAAGGTCACCTGACATCTGGGATGCTGTCGAGAGGAATGTGTGCATCATGGATCCTGCTCCAACCGATCTCCATGCATTATGGGGAGCTGTGCAGCGGTCATGGATTAGTATGGCTCCCGATGATTTGGAGAGTTCATGCCACGCCGCATCACTAGTCATCAGGGCGAAAGGAGGTGCTACTATGCAGGTATCTCTAAAACTACTCACGAGTGTTATCCACATACGAGGGTTATTCGGAAAGAAAGGTCTGAATCGCCGTAGCTAATCAAATGCCACGCGAAAATTGTAACGCACATGCGCACCGACTCCCGGCGTGCCTTTCTCGTCAAACGACGCCATTTGCGTTGGTATTGTTGCAGTGTGCTGTTTACAGTGTTAGTTCAAAATGTTTAAAACAATTGATCAGCCCGCCGACTGTGAAATACGGTCTATGATTCAGTTTTTGACAGCAAGGAACGTTTCAGCAGGGGAAGTTCATCGACAGATTAGTCAAGTGTATGGCCCCAATGCGATGAGTGACAGCAAAGTGCGTAAGTGGGCGAGAGCTTTCAAGGGCGGACGGGAAAATGTCCATGATGAACCGTGATCAGGCTGACCATCAGTGATCACAGAAGATTTGGTCAAAGCCGTGGACGAAAATATTTGTGAAGACCGGCGATTCACAATTTCAACTTTAGCATTGGAATTTTCGAATGTTGGTAGAACAACTTGTACAAAATTGTCTCTGAACATTTGCAATTTCACACATTGTGCGCACGTTGGGTTCCCAGACCTGTTACTGAGGAAAACCAAATGAAAATAATGGCTTGCGCTCTTGATTTTTTGGACCGATATCATAGATCAATTTTTAGAAGATTTACACAGGGGACGAGACTTGAAATAACCAGTTACAGACGAGTTATCCTCACAGGTGGCAGACGTCTATGACTTAGGCATACAAAAACTTGTAGAACATTTTGACAAATGTTTAAACAAATATGGAAACTATGTAGAAAAAAAAGAGAAACATCTAAGGAATTAAATAAAAAGGGCTTTTGAAAAAATCTGTGATGGTTTATGTTTTATACGAAATCGGACCTTACTTTCCGAATAACCCTCATAGTATTAACACAGCAAGTCTGAGCAAAACAGAAATACTTTATTTATTACAACTTAACATATTGTTCAATTTAATTATACTGGAGAACCCCGCCAAACCTTGTATGCTAACTGATCGAATTTATGTTCCAGTGCACATCTACAAAGATTTCTTGTACCATTAAAATTTCATTTTAAGGAAATTTATTCATAAGGTAAGAAACCGAGATGTTATCGAAATCTAATAACATGTGCTTCTCAATAGTAGGGAATAGCTTATTTAAATAAAGCCCAAAAAGTAAGACATATCCTACGTGGTCTCATACTCGCATGATACAGTACAGGCTTAACACAAGTTAAGTTTTGTGATTCTCAAATACTCTTTTACGACGTAGTCGTCACTTGCAGTAATGATGTTGCGAGCAAAGTTTGCCCAGCGAACGTTGACTCATCGAACTGCGAAAAGACGAGTCCAATATAGAACGACACGGTGCGAGAGGGGAGGTAACGCGAAGTTCTTAGCCTACGCTCGACTGTCAACTTCTACCAGGCGATGACTAGCACATTCCAGAAGGTCGGGTGTTGTCACGCCTTTAAAGATGTGTCACGATGCTTAATTAGGACATCTATGGCGTTCGTAAGTGCGGAATAAACCAGGAAGTTTAGCCCAGATATAAATACGGCTCTTTGCCCCGCCGAAGGGCGATCTTGATAGTGAGTGGACTGCAGCGACAGATGAGTGTTGTTGTGGGTTCAGTGCGCTACGGTTGTTATTGGCAGCACGGAGACAGCTACTAGTGCGTCCAAAGCCACTACAAGTCATCAGGGTGCTCAAATATGAGTGCTGCGGAGCTTATGGTCCAAACAGGCGACGCAGCGCAGTTGGGAGGAATTCACGAAGGATAATTGGTGACATCTTATTGAGCTGAATAATTCAATATGACTAACTTTATTTAACTGATTACTGTAATAACATTTAGATGAATAATTTAGTTACACTGAGGATTGTAGTGCAGTGATTAGCAGTACATTGTAAAATACGTATCTGTACACATTTTTTTAGTACTGCAGATGATAAAAAGGAAATTCGGCTCTTGTTTAACAGCTTAATCCTTCAGGAAGCTGGCCACGCCCAGGCATGTGTAACAGTATTATCTGAGCAGCTCCCCACCTCTTTCTTCGCAGCGAAACTGGGAAGAGACCACCGAGGATGTTTCGTCAGATCACTCTGAGTTTAGAGTAGTCAACTCTACTAAACCTAGATTTTGCCCATGTGATATTCCACACCTAATTTACCACTCGCTAAATTAATACTTTGGTTAGCGTATGAACATAAGTTTCATGCCTGCTGTATGAAAAGGGTATGCCTGCCTTTATTACCACCGTTCTTTGCACAATAAATTCGGTAAAAGATGGAAAAAATGCTATGCTTAATAATTAATTCACTCGCTTAATATAAGTAACCGAATGAAACTAAGCCAAGAGGCCTGTGCTATAATGTCAAAAGCTACGGTACTCTGCCTTCAACGTCGCACAGACTTACATGAAACTACTACTGAGGGATTCTAGTATTTACAAACTCTTCAGCAGCACGGGAACACCAGACCACCTGCCAAATATGTATTTTAAGGGCAGTAGAGTGGGAAGGGTTACTTAAGAGGCCTATCAGTCTTAGTAGTATCAAAAGTATCTTTCTTCACCTCCCAGATCCAAAAACGTTTTTTTGGAATGAATACTTCGTTCTGATGTTTTGATATCAGTTTCTGGTGGGNTACCTGTGAAATTTCTTTACGCTAGGGGAAGATTGAGTTTTTTTCTACTTGCGCAAGAATTACGTGGTAAACAGATTAAACATATTTGAAATTATATCTTAAGAAATTTTGTTATAATTAAGATTTTGAATAAGGCGAAAATTTTTAACGCACACATTACAACAGAATAGATTTCAACAATACTGTGACATTAAAAACTTAAGTCCATTCATGGTAAATTCCAACTTACTAAAGTCCTGCTAAAGTTCCACTTTCAAACTATTCCTCCGCATGCAAACAAATCTTAACAAAATCTAGAAAATTGCACCAAAGGGACAGCGCACCACATTTGTGTTCACTCATTCAATAATATTTAGCATGAAAACTGTTCCTTAATAAAAAATATTAACACACGTATTTGCTCTCTTTTTATTCATATTAATTAAACACATTTATAATTTATAGATACAATAAAAGAATAAGTACAAATATAACAACAACTGGGTTAATTTTATGTTAACAGAATGCTGATGATGCAGGGTTTAGTTAGGAAGATGCTGATGATGATGCAGGGTTTAGTTAGGAAACAACCAAACACTTCATAAATGCGGTGATTTTTTCACAAAGGTTCGATTATAAAAGTGTAAGATATTGTGGATAGACCATACTTGGGACGTCTTCTACACCGAGAAAACTTTCCAGTGGCTATACGTCACCGAGTTTGTTAAATCAAGCAATGGCAATAATTATTTGTTTTAAAAAACTATTGTTATAGCACGTAATGTGGTTATTCGATTAAACTTCGGCATCCCATTTTCAGCTATAACGGGTATAAAGCGGACTGCAGTAAACTTCCATACATTGTTAGTGTGAAATGTCTTAACCCAGTAACGTTTCTGAATATCTCGTATACAGAGCAGTATTAATTAAATTATTTATCTGAATTTATTTAATAATAATACCGCCACATTTACCTTTCCAGGCCCCAAAAGTAACACTTGGGGGGGGGGGATAAACTAAGGTCTCCCTTCCTGATCTCGTTCCCTTGCACTTGTGTTTCCAACGCACACGACGAAACAAGAAAAAAAGGGCGGTGGGAGGCAGCTGCGAGTAAGGATAAATAAAGGAAGTTTTTTACCTCGGGGGAGGGAGGGGGGTGAGTAAGCTAATGAATGGTCACCTTGTTCCTTTAACATGTCTCAAAATCCTGTCCGCGATATACTGAGTCCATTAATTTACCTCACTGAATCTCGCAGCTCTGCCAAAAACCAACTCGCGAAGATAATACGATAGGAACCCCTTATATCCTCAAAAGTCAAGGAGTAGCACTTGTGGAAGTTCTACGTGCCATTTATTCTGCGCGGAAGGAAACCTCATGTTCAATATGGTTATGCAAGTAACTATGATAATGTGCGATCTGTACAATACATTTTATTACTCTTAAAAAGAACCATCGTTAGCAGCGGAAACAGTTACCTGTCGCCAAAGTAAACACTTTACGCAATGAAGCTGTTTAATTAAACGTGAGAAGAGTTTTAAAATTGCATAAAATATAGATTTGCTATGCCGTGTCTTTGAAGGCTGCGAGGGAATTGCGGAATAACTGAACGAGGCAACCAGCGTGGCTCAAATAGCCAAGGTAGGACGTTACGGACCACGAGGTTCCAGATCAGATTTAGTTTATTAGGTTCATCCTCCCTACGATTAAAATATTAGTATAAAGCGGCGTTGTTAACCAGCAACAGTAAAAGAACCATGGGCAAATTCTTGCAAGTGAAGTATAGCACTATAAAATGAACATTATCACGGTCATCCACGTCCGTTCTCTTAATAGTCACTTCCCCCTTTCTCTTCGTCAGTTTCAGACGTTTATTGCCAAATATGGTGCAAGACAGTTCAGCACGAGAACATCAGTCGCTGCGTGAGAATATTCAAGAAACTGATCAGTTTTCAGAAGCATAGGTCACTTATATTTGTACTCGCTGAAAGGCGAAATTGTTGACCGAATGAACAAGTGAAATGTTACAAAATTCGCTTAAAATATCACATGGGTAATCCACGGAGAGGTTCACATGAACTCCTGGTTATGATGGGACCCGGAACATATTTTAGCCTACCGACTTCATGCTCATGAATGAGTCAAGCCGCGGGTTTGATATCCCAGGTTCGACTTACTCAATACACTAGTAACGCTTTTGTAGTTACTACAATAAAAGCGTAAAATCATATTGATACCACATGTAATATTAAGAAATATTATTAATGACGCAAAACTAAATATACTTGAAACAAATTTACATTTCGGTACTACCTTGTGGCAAAATGAAGAGACTAGCATCAAACTGGACACGCTGCCCTAACCGAGGGATCGACCTGTCGTTCTGTCAACTAGGAGAATGGATGAGATGGAATAGGAGCGGCAATGTAATTAGGACGGTTAGAATTAAAACAATCTGAGAAAACAGAGGTAGTGTTCAGTCAAACACTCGACACAGAGAAAACAGCCTCCAGGGCCAAAAGTAGACACGATGTATCGGCGACTTACCACCAAGCCTACCGAGTTCCATGAAATACGCGTTCTCTAGAAACACTAACGGTAAATCAGAAGCTTCAATAAAATTGGAGAACAAGTTAAACGTGGCAGCGATCATGATAATCATGTGATAACATCTACAAATATTCGTTATGTCTGCAGTACTGGCTGCTATATCTCCAAACATGGGTGAGGTCACTGAGTAGTGAGAACACTCCCCCTCCTTTTATTCTTAACGGGAATCATTTGCGCTAATCATCGGGCGAGACACTCGCCTCCGAGTGACGGGAATGGGCGGCCGCCAGAAATAAGGTTGCAGCCAGCCACGGCGCGCCCAACAAGATTTTAACGATTCTCTAGCAGTCTCGGGCCGGCGTGGCGGAGAGGTTTTTACTGGCGGAGCCACAGCTGCGCTCGTGCAGATACGCGCGGCCAAAGGTCGTAGCAGAGTCGCGGGCGTGAAGTAGCGTGGCCGCTGTCGCACCACATTCGCCTGCCGCCCGCCAGTATTGCCACATTGCCGGAATGGAAATGCCCACATCAATGTCGGAATTTCCCAAGTTCTCCCACAATTTTTTTACAGCTGAACAAACAAATCAATTCACTCTGAAATATAAAGTAGATATTACATTAACTGCCATATAAAAATTCTAGGAAAAACTCTACAGGGACTCAACATGTAAGGCAAAATGACGACCTACACTGTACCGTCAGTAATAATACCGTGTAAATGTTGGATGAAATTATTTCACTACTCTACGTTTTTAAGTTTAAAATTAGGATTTACCTTAAATATTAACAGACTTATTTTGTATAGATTTATGAAATCTCGATTAAAATGGCGCTGATAAAAATAAATTAAGAAAAACACAAACATTCCTGATTCTGTTGGTCTTTCTTTTAATTTCCCCTTTTCCCACACTTGGAAAAATACACAGTTTTTTGCTTCGGCCGTGAGAAATTTCCCTCGGTCGACACTGCCGCCCGCACGCTCGCAGTTGCACTGGAGGTGGAGCCACAAGTTCCCCTCGAGGACTCGCCCGAGTTTGTTTACGGCCGTGCAGACTGAAGACCGTCTAAGGGGATAAAATTGTTTTACACCTACATTTTCAGAACATTGCATCATTTTTCTTTGTCATATGAAATTGAGTTTGCTGGAATAAGGCATTAGGAAGCAAACTTCTTTTTAACACCAAACAGTTTATCGCGTTCATTACTGCCCACATATAGCGCACAAAAAATCTGGCATCGATAGCCTAATTATTCAAGTGACGCTTTATTTTTTTTTTGGGCCGATGAGAAGTTACTATATACAGGTATTGTCTTTTAAGAGGAAAACAACATGATTTATGTTTGTTGCACACAATGCAAGTCCCCAAAACCTTTTACGAGTTATTTCGAGATGTGGTGGTTTTACTAACCTTTCTTCCAGCCAACTCCTCGATAAATATCCTGAAATAAATATGAAAATTGAAGAAAATTACTTTCCAAAAATAAACGAGTGCAGGAATTTTAAACTTCTGCAGTTTTTTCCGGTTAAATCTCGAAGTGGAAAAAAATGAATGCGCCAGGCTACATCTCACTCATTTTTCATGTTTTTAGAATTACGAAGAATATTTCTTGGCCATTCGTTGTGAGGTTCCCCCGTATAAATTTTTAACTTCAGATAAAATTTAAAGTAAAAATAGTCCGAAGTTTAACACTTGCTGCAGGCTCACTAACTTTCGAATCTCAAAGAAAATGCAACATGTTAGGCCTACACGTGTGGCGTAAATAAAATTTTATTTCTGAAAATAACTTTTTTCCATTTTCATACTTTTTTTCCAGGATTTGTATTGAGGAATTGGCTGGAAGAGAGGAGTTAGTAAAAAAATGGCATTCTGAAATAATGTCCTGTAAAAAGTTTCGAGACTTTTGTTTGTAACAAACATAAATAGCATCGTTTCTCTTAAACGACAGCACACATAAATTTTAACTACGCATGTTAAATTGGAACTATTTACAACAAACTAAGGCAAAGTGCCTAGTTTTAATTTAAGGAGTTATACTTTAATTGCCGACCACTGAATTTCATTGTTTCAATTCTCAGTATAACGAATTTGCGCAAAGTAATACGCCTGTACTTCTAACAGTCTGACTATTCCTCAGCCGACGACGCAATTATATTATTAGTAGCTATATCTACGGTGGCATACCCAATGGGACAAACGATAAAACAAGGTGGATTTCTAAAATGTTAAATTTAACGCGAACCAATTTTACTACATCTGTTGTTCCTGCTTCATGGCGGGTGACGTTAGTGAAATACGTGCATTCAATAATGAATCTCAAGTGAAGAGGACAATGTTCTTGGGAAAGTTACGTACAACCCGTATGGGCGAGGACATTGGTGACTTTGTAGGTTAATATACAGGATGTTCAAACCACGGAAGGTTTTTTCCTTATAAAAAATAAAGTCGAAAATATATGGGATGCCGTATACTTAAAAGGGATGTTAAAGGAGATATGAGCATGTGAATATTGGGTCTTGAAAAAGTATTTTCGCCGAATGCCTTTTACAACGCCTGCAAAATCCACAGCAGAAAGGTTACATGCTTTCTATGTTGCAGAGGCACATGCGAAATGCTGGCCGTCCTCTGTCTGTGTGCACTGTTCGGCTTGAGGAAGCGGTACGTCAGCACATCACAACATGCCTTCCACTATTACACGCTCCATAACGCGCCAAATAGGCGTGTCCCAGTCGACCGTGTGTAAATCGCAGTCATCCCTACCGCTGGCAGAAAGTACAAGGCATTCGGCGAAAATACGTTTTCAAAACCCAATTTTCACAGTCTCATATCTCCTTCATATTCCGTTTAGGTATACGGTGTCCTATATATTTTGGTCTATTTTTCATAAGGAACCTCCTCCCGTAGTTTGGGTGTTAAATTTCCGAACATTCTGTATAAAAAGACCAAAGGTACAGTGCACAGATTTTAGTCTTTTGCGCATGTCCCCCATCACTGACCCATCCATCGCCATCAGAACTGTCAAACTCACATGGCAATATACTGACTTAGGCATGCGTTTACATTTCGTTTTCCAACAACCATATTTTTATGCAAGAAAATATTTTTCTTAATTTGAACGTAACCTAGATGAACTAAACACGGATTTGATCTAAGTGTTCTATCATCAAATATAATTCACCTGTTCCGATAATGCTACTGGCAAAAACGGTCAAATGTTTAAATACGATGTTTTATCAATGCGCACCATATTTCCTCTAGGGCATAAATCATCTGAGACAAAAAATTACAAATCCAATATCAGCATTGGAGGCAGGTGTTGTTTAGAGACCTCCGTTGTACAGTTCACAGGAGTGCAAAACACAGTTATAAAGTTATAATAAAATGAGCACATATTATATTTTACAAATATCAACCTGTAAAAAGACGTGCTATGCGACAAAACACTACACATTAACTATGCTTCCCATTAATAACGCTCCACGGCTCACGCCTTGAGCTTTTAAATGAAATCATACGTAATTGTTTTACATTAAATTATTAACATTTAAGACTATTAATACTAATTGTACACTGGGTGCCAGGTAATTCGCGGATACGGGCTGCACCACACGAATCGGTGATCAAAACTAAGAAAATATCCTTTGGTAAAACAGCGTAAGGCTCTTAGTTTAAGAGACAAACAACGTTAAAGTGGGCACACCATACAGTATCAGTATACATAACGTCAAAACTTCATAACACGTGTTCGAAATTTGCTATGCCCATAGTAACGCACTTTTCCGCATGCTGGATGCATGCAGCATGCACGGAGCTTGGCCGCCAGATGCACCCACAGCCATTGCCATGTCCCAGTACTCACTGCATGTGAACTCCATGGCCTCTTTGGCACTACTGAGCTCATTTCGTTCCCTTACAGTATGTCTTACGACCGACACATTAGTTGCAGCATTGCCACATAGCCTCACCTTTATATAATTGAAATACATGTTTTCTACAATGGTTTTTGTACCTTCCATGTAATTTTTCTCGTAAACGAAGAGTCTTGTGTATTTTTACCAAATATTATTTTCTATTTAGTTTTGATCACAGATTCGTGTGTATCAGTGAATTACCCGACATCTTTTATACTATATCCACAAAAACGTTTAATACAAGAAATAAAAATTAGTTAGTCTTGCGGGAAACAACTGCTTCGCTTTGATTAATTGAACTGAGGTAAAATCGGTGTTTAGGCACATTTACGATTTTTTATTGAGCAGATTTATAACCTAAGAGAAGCATCTCATTTGTGTTTGAGCAAGTCTGATGCCGTTCTGTAATTTGTTGTTACCCATTCTAAGATGTAACTATGTTTATCGCTGGATCTGAATGTGTGTTAAAATGTCACGCTGCTAATCCAGTATGGTTAATTATGCCACGCTAAACTGTGTTAAAGGGAAACGCTCGAGGGGTATTTTTCAAATCCGCTCATTTTTACAGCGACTGAGTGCAAAATTTACGTATCTGCTTTGGCAACGTGTTTACCTAGTCGCCCACGCCGACAAGCAGCGCTCGCCCGGAACCACATGGCACTAAATAAACAAAACTTTACTCAATCTAGATTCATCTTGCGGAACTTTTCTGTAATCTAAATCTGTGCAATTCAAAATCAACGAGAATTCGCGGGCCTGTCACTCGGTGCACCCATGTTCACATCTGTTGAAACCACGAAGTGCTTATGGAAGGGTTGTACACAGTACATTGAGTTTTGAAGTTAAACTTTAAATTGGATTTACGTTCAACAATTGTTAAAATTTAGGAGCTAACTTTGATGCATGATCGAGTGCAGGCTTCAGGACTACCGCAGTTTTGTCACTATCAGACTGCTTCCAGTTATTTTGAAACTTCCAAGATATTATGAAGATCGAGCTGCTCAACTTACAGTATTAAAAGATTCCCATCCAAACAGTTTGGGCCACATAATGGCAAAAATGTTGAGGTCAGAGATTTTTCAAACAGTTTCATTATAGAGACTGCAGTAAATTGCTGGAAAAAAAAAAGACTGAAATTTGTTGCGAGACAGAAACTCTGTGCAAGCAACTAAGTGACCAATCTGGCAAGTTACAGGCGAGAGAGGTATAGTTTTACAATATCTTTATAAAAAAAATAGGTTTCGGATAATATTCAGAACTTATTTAAACTCTATTGCCTATACTGAATAAAAATAATAATAAGCAAATAATAACTGTACAACACGTTTACAAAATAGCTAACATAACAATTATGTAAACCACACAATAAGAAGAAACACAGTCCTCTTCATAAATCAGACATTAAAGAAGATAAATTAGGATGTGTGTATCCCGGTCAAAGATAATCAAAAGCTATAATCAAAATAATAATTTGAAAACAAAAAAAAAACTTTTAAAAATGTACCACAGGAACCAGATTTGACACAGAACAGAATCTCACATATCACAATTTTAAATGGAAAGATCACAATTGAAACTAAACTACAAAAACAAATGTATACGGAAAAAGGAATAATTATACAGCCCGATAAAGAACAACACACACGAAACAGTGAGGACTTCCATTACAAATAAACAACCAAAGAAGACGACAAAAGAAGACAAAAAATCAAGACATTTTGGGAACTGGGATATATAATCTCCCTTGCGTGTAGTTTGTCTTTAACTTGGTTTAACTTTTTTCTTTGCTAGTAACGGAACTAAAGTTCTGTTTAAATTCCGAATATAATTTAAATTTTGCATATAATCCAACTACATATATAATTACAAAAACTGTAACAACGCTCGGGTAGTTACCCACTCGCGAACGCCATGACGGAATACAAAGTATTTATTGTAACTGTCGCCAGTATAATAGCCACACATACCCAAATTAAAAAATTTTGGTTTACTGATTTATCAGTTCATTTTTGCGAAAGGAGCTTTAAGCAATATATTAACTGCGATACTACCGCCATCTACGCGACAGCAAGGCTGGCTTTAATTTAACCCTGCCAATAGGTGACAAATTTAATTTTTCCGCCGAAACACTATTTGCACTGTAACAACCTTAAACTATTTACCTATCACAGTAAAATATTACATCTGCATGCATATCGAGGAGAGTGTTTAAATTTGACGTCGCATCTACAGGAAAACTATACAATTTATGGGGCAATAAAAGGAATAATGCAGGATTTCCCAAAGTAGAGGAGTACAAAAGGGAAAATCAGAAATGAGAAACGGTAGATGGTGAGGACGAAAAATCTCAAGACTATGCTTGCAGCCAAGGTAAGTATGGCATTAGCAGCGACCGTGTGCGTCTCATGGAAGAAGTGCTGCGATGCGATTTACAGTTCCCATTGAAACATGAGTCGGTACACCAAGGAACAAGTTTTTCTGATCCGGACCTGTTGGGGGAAAAAAAGTGAGTATCATAAAGTGCCAAACCCATTTCCTGGCGAAATCTGGAGATCAAACACCACCAGCATTCAGTATATTGCGATGAAACCGTAAATGACGGGAATTTTGAAGAGCATTAGTATCAAATGCCAATAATAGGATAACTAATGAAAGCAGCACGTAATCAATTATTCGTATGGAAAGGAACCGAAAACAACTTGGGAAGACCCACTCTCCATGCTGCCGAGTCCGATCAAACCAGACTCCTTGAATGAGTCTGGGATGCTACTGCATGACCAAATAAGATACATAAAATGACACTGCGAGAAGGGGATTAACGAAACTCCATTTTGAACGCAGTTAAAAGGCGCAGCGCAGCATCTGTCTGTGCTTGCGTGTTGGCGGACGGGGTGTGAANTGCCACCTTTAATTCCAGATTTTAACTAACTTATAATTATTCTGTACCGAAAGACCAGCTTTTAATTTATGTACTTAAGATTATTTCACGTGGATTCTATCATCTTGCTGGAACCCAACAAAGTGGAAATTGCATAATGGTAACAGTTCTGTATTTCACTGCGGGCATATTCACAACTTAAGTTAGGTAAGACTAGCAAATAAAAATGTGATAACCAATGAACATTTCGGAAGGTCGAAAACGTGGGGTCATTATCTCGTCGTACTTCCTGCCAAAACAAACTGTTCATAATTTTGTGTGCTGCTGTCCTGACTGTTGGACTTTCAAACAACTGGTGAGTCATTCCTGGCGGTGCAACACTTCTTACAATGCCGATATCGCTCGAGAACTGTGAAGCCTGGTTTACCGAATAATGCTGTATGTAAATAGGTTCTTGTTCACTTTTCGAAAGAACTAGCGTAAGCTGATGTGGAAGGAAACTGAAGACTTAAGTAGTTCTCTTTTCCTTACACGATAGTAGAACCTATTTTCATTTAAAAAAAACTTTATTTCTATTGTAAATACTGACCGAGGTTGCGCAGTGGTAAAACGTTGGACTCGCGTTCGGAAGGACCCACATTTCCTTCTACAAAGGCCTTGTCACTGTTCGGAGATATTACACGAAGTAAATAAACCAAAACAATTAAGTATCCTTAATTACTATGATCCGGGGGAGGGTTTACCTGCTCCGACTACCTGGTATACGCTATTTAATAGTTGTTGAATATAATGACGTAGTAGTTTACTCCAAGTACTTTGTACATACGAAAAAAATTCAGATCGGAAGGCAATTAACGTTGGAAGTGGAGTGGGTTGGGGGTGAGCTGGTATGGTAACGCCTTCGTTTAATAGACCGGAATAATTTTACCTACACCCGATATCCACCCCTCCCCCTTCCCCCACAAAACCTTTCACTTCCAAGAGTGCCATTAAGGCTGCGTGTTGACACAGGCGCAACCTCCATCGTTCCGAGGCAAATGGCGCTCAGTTCCCGCTGGCAAATCAAATTCAGCCTCCCCCCCCCCNCACACACACACACCCTCCTTCCTTACGACCTTCAGGCGACAGAAATAAACGCCGCACATGTCAAACACGACACACTACGGAAGCCTGGATCTGGAAAAATAGCTACGGGATCACGATACATTTTAAATGCTAGAAAATGTGGGAAAGAGAAAGAAAGTCTGAGCCCGGCAAACGTTTTAAACTTATACCACACATAGTTCTAACCACCGTTTTGACATATAGTATTTACAAAATAAAACAATGCCACTTAAATAATAACTATTAATAGAAATATGCTCTCTCTGGCCCAAATCCGTAAGTTAACGTTACCTTTTTAGATGTGAATAAGTCTTTGAAATCAGACCGACACATGAGGAAACAGGAAAGAAAGTGCGATGTAACGTCTGCAGGGTGGACCATTCCAACACTAACGTCGTGACTAATAACACTATTGAAATAAATATGATCTCGTTCGATGGGGTAAATTACTACGATACGAGCACTAACTCTAGTTAACGCCACGCGTACGTGAGTGGGTGCAGCGACTGGCGACAATTTTGGGCGAGAGCGAAAATTTCCGGACAACGTATCTCGCGACCCCAATGTAGTAGAGCGCTGATTTAGGGGACCAAACTGAAGATCTTTTCTAAATCTGTCTAGGTAACCCATACAAATCAAGTACCCTGTTCAATACCTTTATTTAATTTCCATATTCGAAAGAAAATATTACCTACCTGCTAACGCAGAAGTATTCACGTAATAGCCACGGACATGTCTACAACGACGCAGCCAATCTCTCGTTCTTTTTGTTTTCGTACTTAGTTGTGGATTATTTGGAATAATTAGTTTGACTTCCCGTCAAACGAGATTAATACATATCTGCCAAACGGTGCGTGTTTTCTCTCTTATTAAAAATTTATATTCTGAACTGAAACCTTGACATATCTACATGCTACTAAGATTTGAGAACCACTGACCTTAAGTGGTTAAATTTGGTTCCAAAATAACATTATTTTTGCAGTTTAAATTTAAGTCTGTTTAGTAACATTCATTCTACAAGTGCGCCGGTAACAATTTTACTACTAGAAGATTATTACAATTTTGCGATAACTTGCTCAATTTACATTGTAAACTGCTGAGCATTAAAATTGCAACACCAAGAACGGCATAATATAGGGAGAATATGCAGAGAAGTATAGGGCAATGATGTGACTAGCGCGCAGTTTTAATTTTTTTGGCACAGCTTGTTTAGTAATAAATATGTTTTTTTCCTTACCGTTTCGTTTTATTATTATTATTATTTAAGCAAAATTTTTGTTTCCGGTTTCCACTGCTATCTGTTGTGTAAGGGTGGAGAATTATTAAAAATATTTTGTCGCTCGAAAATGGCAGTCATCAATAAGAAATTTAAACATAAAAATAAAAAAAAAATAAAAAAAAAGAGGACTAGTTGTTTTCGTCAAGTAAAATTTGACAAAATATTCTATAATTTAATCTGTAAAACTTGGTCCTAGGTCACTTAATATGGTGAACCTAAATTGACGCGCATGTTTGGCACTTAATTTCAGCTCTCTGCCTCGAAAATCCAGGCTGCATGGTCATAATTGATTGTAAGAATATAATTTTTAGAAGAATTATTTGGACCAATTAATTTTTTTAATTAACGAAAATGTTGTTTATGTATAATTTCGCTATATTATATGTTCGTTTCACTGCACTATGATCGTTCTTGTAATCGCTATGTAGCTGTAAGTGGCAAGCATATGCAGGTGCGGGATTATCTTTGATGGTCTTAACAATTGTTGAACCGACCTTGGAATTTGCCAGGTTTGGTTTATACGTCCATTTGAAGACAAATTTTCAGCCATGTAACATGTCTAAATTTCTGCATCTGCAAATAAACGATATTATTTGGTATAATGTGATTTTTTTTAAAAATAANTCAACGATATTATTTGGTATAATGTGATTTTTTTTAAAAATAATTATGCTGTTAAGTAATTTGTCGTGTTCCATGTTTACGTTTTTCACGTGTTCTCTGTTTCGCAAATTGATATAAAATTAGTTCCCATAAGAGTGCGGTTCATGGGAGTCCGTGAATTTCGGATTGCTGTCCCTGGGCCTTCTGGCAATGCAAGTTTGANTCCATAAGAGTGCGGTTCATGGGAGTCCGTGAATTTCGGATTGCTGTCCCTGGGCCTTCTGGCAATGCAAGTTTGAAGGAATGAACCTGGATAGGGTGTAACCTCGTTACCCGAGACAACATGCCCCTTTCGTTACTACTTTCTGCTTAGGGATTCTGCCAGTTTCACCAGTGGGACAGCAAACCTAAAATTTGTTCCAACAAAATTAATTTATATTATGCATCGTGCATGTGCATGCCACGCATATGGTATTTTTACAAAATTCTCATTTTGGCCGATATGTAACAAAAAAATCAACCTGTTCAAATATTTTAAATATACCCCGGGGCCGCACTGATAAAAGAAATATCTAATGCTTACATTTAATTAAAATTTAGTATATTTAAAACCATTTGTTAAAGCAACTGATATTCATATTTATTAATATATTATTACACTCAGTTGCTGCAAACCACCTTAGCTTCATACAAAAATTTGTTACTTTTGTGCTGTTAAAATGTTGAAAATATATAAAGGTAATTTAGATAAAAAGTATCTTAACCTACAAAACTGTCTTTNTTTTGTGCTGTTAAAATGTTGAAAATATATAAAGGTAATTTAGATAAAAAGTATCTTAACCTACAAAACTGTCTTTGTTTTAAATTGCACCCTGTTTGTAGTTATTTATTTTGTNCTTTTGTGCTGTTAAAATGTTGAAAATATATAAAGGTAATTTAGATAAAAAGTATCTTAACCTACAAAACTGTCTTTTTGTTTTAAATTGCACCCTGTTTGTAGTTATTTATTTTGATGACATGTTTCTTGTGAGGAACCCAGGAATCTTGTAGCTCGGCCGATGTTCTTTAACTTACTCTTTTTTTTTAAAAGCCCATCTAGGTAATAATGGATTCACGCCTAAGGCCTGTGACGGTTGGGCTGTGCGGGACGTCTTAAGTACAAATTGTATACTTTTTTGCCTTGGGATGTTCAATACCTCAGTTGCTGGAGTAGTGTGGCGCATAAGTTGTTAAGCCAAGTGGCCCATAACGTACGCCAATGGCAAAACTAGTAAGAGATATATAAGTGAAGGTTGGTGAGCCGCTGAAAGGTAGTAAACACTGTTTCCCTGCCGTTCGTGTGTAGAAACTGAGTAAGAGCATGCCACGTCGAAGAACACGACAACTATATTGACAGGTTTCCGCTTTAAACCGCGTGAAAATAGTGGCCAATAGGGATTGCCGGTTTTCCTGCCGCGAAATCGGCCCTTGCGTTGGAAGTAATACAACCATAGTGAAGCGGGTATAGGATTAGTGTAGTTCGAGGTGGGACGGGCTGGGTGACATGCAGGAAACAAACGATCCCGTCGCACCAACACGTGCGAGGACAGACATCTGGTACGTACGGCTATTACAGACCATACAGCCACATCAACCACAATCGCTCAGGAATTCACTCAAGTGACCAATCTGCGTCCGCACTCACGATCAGTCGCCGTCTGCAGCATCAGGGCATCTTTGTCCACACGTCCATTATTGTGGCTGCCACTGATTACTTCCCAAATGCGCCTGCGGATGCATGGAACGTCGAGCCTGGAGTGATAACTTGCATGCCATAGTTTTCTCCGACAAATTCCGCTACTGCTTGCAGCACCACGATTGTTGCATCCCTGCCTGGCGACACCATAGTGCACGCCTGGCAGAGTCCTGCATTATGCACCGCCATGCCTGGAGTTATGCTTTGGAATGCCATCCGATTCCAGTCCCGCTCGCGCCTAGCCATCACTGCTAGTGAGCTGACCAGCAACCACTGCATCGCCGAGGTGTCGAGTCTGTTGTCCCCTACATTCAATGTTAGTCTGAGGCTGAACCAACAGGACAAAGCGCGACCACATGTGGTTCACATCGTCTGACGGTTCCTGAATGATCAGAATGCCACACTGCTTCCTTGGCGTGTGTGTTCAGCGGATCTCGTGCCCATCGAAAACATGTGGTCCATGGTCGGACGACGACTGGCCTGCCACAGTACACCCACGACCACAACATATAAACTTTGAGCATGCATCGAAGCAGTATAGGCAGAGATACCCCAGACAGACGTCCAATATCTATTTTTCTCAATGCCGCGTCGTGAAACAACGGTATTTTTATACCCGTGGTGGGGCGCACATCAGTGTTCTGTACGCCATATCGAGCTGCAAGAGTAATCATGTCAGCTATGTATGTTGCACATATCTGATTGTGATAGCTCATGGCCTTATTGGCATTGCAACTTTAATGGCTAGCAGTGCGTAAATGTAAAATCACTGTTTACAAAAATTCATAAATGCAATTAAAGATTGATAAATTCCCCACGCTGATATACTTCAACAGGCAACTCAGGACCGAGAATTGCGCATTTCGACACTGCACATTGCCTATGCACGCTTGTCCGTTATGAGTATGAAGTCTCGTAAATGGAGGACACGCTTCAGCTTACCGCAGCTCAGAACAAACGGTACAGTCCAGACAATCAGAAATATGATACTGGTAGATAAATACGCAACTAATGTTGCCTACACACTGTATATATATATCCAAACAAACCAGTACCTCACTCAGCCTTAAAGAAAAGCCTTTACTGAATGCAAAGTTGTAAAAGACAAACCAAAACTTCCCACACAAAAACAAAACCAGACAAAGCCACATACAAACTAAAAAAAAACACAAAAACTACAGATACACACAAAACACACAAACACGCAAAACACCCACACAGCACACACACAGGCACGCACAGGCACGTAGACAAACACACAAGAGAGACACAGTTAGACTGTCTTTCTTAGCTCATGAAATTACTTTCAGTGTGGCTTAATTTGAAAGGAAGCGCAACCTACCTTGCTGGTTAATTAGCATCTGTGATTTGAGATGTTCCAGTGGAACTCCGCTTGTTATAAGATTGAGGTTATAAAAATCATGCACGTCAGTTTTTATGGAAATGCGTATGCAGTTTTAGACAGGGAATTTTTCCAAATGTTACACAATTTTGAGGTAGAACCATGAAACTCAGTGCAAAATGGCACAAAGAAGTCATGTGATAAAAAGGGATGAGGTAGAGAGTTCGTGGGGATCGAAGCGACTACAGAAAAAGTTATCATATACGAGGATGGTAGCAAAAACCATTTAGGAATGACAAAGGATTAATTCAAAAAGGGGAGAAGACAAATGGGGGTATACGGTAAGGCAAATGCACAAAAAGTTCAGGAATAGTACACATTTTTGTAGTAGTGTGAAATGGCTGACAGAGAGGGGTGGGGAAGTATAAAAGTCGGTGTATATGTACAGTATGTACACTGAGGTGACAAAAGTCATGGGATAGCAATATGCAAATATACAGATGGCAGTAGTATCGCGTACAAAATGTATAAATTGGCAGAGCATTGGTTGGGCTTTAATTTGTAGTCAAGTGATACATGTGAAAATGTTTCTGATGTGATTATGGCCGCACGACGGGAATTAACAGACTTTGAACGCGTAATGGTAGTGGTAGTTGGAGCTGGAGCTAGACACATTGGACATTCCATTTCGTAAATGGTTAGGGAATTCAATATTCCGAGATCCACAGTGTCAAGAGTGTGCCGAGAATACCTAATTTCAGGCATAACCTCCCACCATGGACAATGCAGTGGCCGATCACCTGCACTTAATGACTGAGACCAACGACGTGTGCGCAGAATGGCCAGTGTTAACATACAAGCAACACTGCGTGAAATAACCACAGGAATCAATGTGGGACGTACAACGGACGTGTCCGTTAGTTAAGTGTGGCGAAATTTGGCTGTACTGGGCTATACCAGCAGAAGACCGACTCGAGTGCCTTTACTAACAGCACGACATCACCTGCAGCGCCTCTCCTGGGCTCGTGACCATATCGGTTGGACCCTACACGACTGGAAAACCGTGGCTTGGTCAGATGAGTCCCGATTTCAGTTGGTAAGAGCTGATGGTAGGGTTCGAGTGTGGTGCAGACCCCACGAATCCATGGACCCAAGTTGTCAACAAGGAACTGTGCAAGCTGGTGGTGGCGGCTCCATAATGGCGTAGGCTGTTTTTACATGGAATGGACTGGGTCCTCTGGTCCAACTGAACCGATCATTGACTGGAAAGGGTTATGTTCAGCTACTTGGAGACCACTTGCAGCCATTCATGGACTTCATGTACCCAAACAACTGTTCGCGATTGGTTTGAAGAACATTCTGGACAATTCCAGCGAATGATTTGGCCACCAAGATTGCCCGACATGAATCCCATCAAACATTTATGGGACATAATCGAGAAGTCGGTTCGTGCAAAAACTCTTACACTAGCAACACTATAGCAATTATGGACGTCTATACAGGCAGCATGGCTCAATATTTCTGCCGGGGACTTCCAGCGACTTGTTGAGTCCATGCCACGTCGAGTTGCTGCACTTCGCCGGGCAAAAGGAGGTCCGACACGATGTTAGGAGGTATCCCACGACTTTTTTCGCCTCAGTGTATAATGTATATAATGGATCTGAAAAGTACGCCGCATGGTGGAGCGTAGAGGCGTGTAGAATGGGGATTGGAGAGACTTGAGTGTCTTAGTGAGGTCTTTAGAACCTACGAGGGTAAAGCGAAGTGGATATGGAGCAGCGCCGGAATGCAAGGACGGAGAAAGCAAGATATCCGAGTAAATCCGCCCACCAGTGACATTGTCTGGCACGATTTCCACGTGCGAAAATTCGGTGGCAACCCCGCCAAGAATCGAGCCCAGTTCATCTTGAGATACGAGCGCTCTAGCCGCTACGCAACCGTAGCCTTAGGTGGTTACAAAAAACAGGGAGTACTTGTATAGACTTAAGTGTTTTGTATGAAAAGATGTGAAAGACAGGTGGAGATACGACAAAAACGATGTCTTGAAAAGTGTTTGTAATGCCAAATATGTTGCCTGTAGTTTCAGTTGATATAAAATGGTGGACATCATTTCGCGGGGTAAAGGTGGCAATACCAATAATTATACATACTTACAAATTAAGAATTTGAGCATATTGTGCTCGTCTGCATCCAACTGGGCAAAAACAAATAAAATACTGAAATGCCAATAGTCTTCCAGTTATTTACGAAAAATGACACATTCGGAATACAGATTTCTTTATAAAAATTACAGGATTTCCTTTACCAAATTTTTATCGTGTTGCGGAAACCCTTCATAAAATGCCGCCATGGTCAGATGGGGTCCCAAATAACACTCCTTGCGTAATTTATTTCCTACGATTGTGGAGAAAAGGCAATTCAAAAATGTTCCACTATTCAAACGAACTTTCGCTTTTTGTGAATGGACGTGTAAAACGAAAATGACCATAATCATTTCCTTTCAAGTTCTATACAAACGACTATTGCCACTGCAAGCCCNGGACGGGGCAGTTAATTGTTAATATGCAGGCTGCAAAATTGCCCCTGCTCTCCTTCTAAACACAAATTGCAGGTATGCAGCCTACAAAATTACTACTATTACGCCTGCGTACTTATAAATAATTACAGTTTATTTTTAGTGTTTCACATGTGTATACAATAAAACTAATCACGACATGCAATATCAGTATGTTTAAAGGGGTGTTTTTAAGGCTAACTCTAAACGTTCACAGAACACTGAACCATCGCCTACGCCTATTTATACTTGCACTTTCTAACCTGGGCATTCAGTAGTGAGACTGTGACGAGGCCATACAGTTAACAGCAGCTATATTTCCTTTTGCAATATATATCTAGAGCTACTTTATGAGCGTCCTTCGAGCACAAATTAATAAAGTGTGTATCGTTTTACCACGTAGCAGACACTTTTAATATAAAAAAAAGCACTGAGGAAACCAAGTGTTGTCGGCCTTCTGAGAACCAGGTCATTGCGCGTGGGATAGCTGCATATGTATGTTTCGACAAGGGAACACTGAATCACGCTTGCCTTTGACATCTAATTGCCAATTCCACAAAATAACTTTCTTTATTTACATCAGAATTGCAATATTTCAACTTGGTTTTAAACATTTCACAATAATTTTAATTTAAAGCCAATTTATAATTATATATGCTTCTTCTGGTTTGTTTTCGTTATAGCCCATTTTAAGTATTACTTTTTAATTTCAACTTTACACTAAAATTTTTAAGGCTAACTTCGTTCTCTCAGTCTAGTCTGGTTCCAACCAAACTGTCTGTGTGGTAAGGCAACACTTGACAGGTATCGTCTGAGTGGCATGGAATATGCTTTCAACTTCGGAATTTCCAAACGTGCACGTTCTTAATAAAACAGCTATATAATGTTATTTTCCTTGATAAATGTGGACATTTCATGTTATAACGATACCGCTCAAGCATTTATTTCATATTTGTGTTTACGACTGTAATGGGACACAATTTCAGTTTTTTTTTAGAGATTACTATTGTAAAGCCTTAATCCGACATTACAGCATGAGTGAGACAATACTCATCATAAAAATTATAGCCACAAAGGTGCCGCTAGACTGTTCTGCACTGGCAAATTAGTACGTTGCATTTGGCAGCCTCGTGGTGCGAGAAAATTCTTGCCGTGGAAGAAAGAAAGGTGATACTTCCGGTTTCTTCCTGAACGCCACTTAAGCCTTGTATATGTGTGTATATATTCTACTAACAGAACTACCCGACGTTTCCCGGGTATAAAAGGGCAATAAGAGACGAGACTCCGTTTAACGGGTTTCGCAACCATTAGGGTCCAGAGATTCACGAACTTGTTTAAGGGGTTTTGGGCCCAATTGGTTGGGGAGGGGGGTGACTAGACCCATTTTACACACACAGTATTTTATATTGGAAACTTAAGTGTATCCCTGCCAAATTTTGTCCCGACATGTCTAACGCTATAAAATTCAGATGCACGACTCTGTTTAAGGTATTTTGGGGGTTGTGAACCCAATAGAGGGCCTGGAGCCCATTATGGCCAACATTGAAGGGTTTTCCTGCTAAATTTGGTTCATATATGTTGGATTGTGTAGAATTGAGACAAACTTCGCCGTTTTGGGACCAATTTTTGGTGGAGGGGAGCATGGGAGGACGGAGTCCATTTTAACACACACAGTACACTAATTTGCAAAAAAAAATTATCACGAATGAATGGCGTGTGTAACTAAAGTTGTTACACAGTATCGTTATAGTGCCTAGTCTGGCATGTGTCCCATCTGCGTTTCATGTGGTTTGCTTGCACGGATGTGGCATACATGTCCCACAATTATTCATAGCCGCAAGACACCTAATATTCCCTTAGTAGCTGCGTGAGCCGTATGACAAACAAGGCCAAGATCAGTGAACATGTAGGATACCACGACGGTACATTGGAAGAGTCTTTACCCAGCTCGAGGAGTGAGACTCAGAGTGGCAGGTTGGACGTTTCGGTGCATTACTTGCCACCAGAACCGTTCTGCCTACACAGAGCCGGTGTTGGAAGCAGTGGGAACAGGAGGGTACACGCACACGTCGAGTAGGCTTGGGTGGACCCCGGCGTACCAACAGGAAGAATCGTTTCATCGTGCGACGGGCTGTAATCACTCCACGGGCGTCACTGCGCACAATCCAGGAACATGTCATGGCAGCAGAGGATTCGCCTGTGTCCACCAGTACCGTGCCCAGGCGGCTACCAGAGCGGGATCTGTCGTTGCGGGATTCCATATGACGTCTACCTTTTTATTGGAAAACACCTACATCTAGGGTCTGCAGCTCCTAACCTGTAGAACACAAATTATATTTGGAAAGTGGGGGATGAAATATTTTTAGGTGAGAGACATGAGCTCTAGCAATATATTATCCTGAACTGGGATCAGCAAGGCTAGCAGTGACTAGCGTTAAGATTAATTTTGATTTTATTGTCAACTGATCTTCTAACAGGATAAGCTTTGCACAAAACTAAATCACTTAAACGAAATGGATTGTCAATCCAGTGTTTATCATACTTGATACAGCTCCTGAAATGAGGACGTTTTAAGTTTTTAAGGGCAGCTGCCCAGACCTGACTGACGTCCTTGCGATCATTCGATAACAAATAATTCAAAGGCCACAAATTGGGCAAAGGATTATTGGGCAAGTAAGTGAAAATAAGATTCAGTAGACTTGTCTTACGAGACTCATGCTTGGCATAGTTGAAAACTATTTGCAACCAAGGAAGATTTTTGTCCCAATTAGAATGCTCCATCGCATGAAAAGCAACGAGAGCTGAATGGATGTTTCGGTTGAAATGCTCCACATGCGAAGGTAGGAGATTATATGGAGACAAGATAATATGGCGAAGGCCATAAGTAAAACACGTGTCACGAAAAATTCTTGAAGTGAATTGGGAACCATTATCGGACACAATTGAAGAAGGCACACCAAAAGTTTGGAATGAGATAATATGGCGAAGGCCATAAGTAAAACACGTGTCACGAAAAATTCTTGAAGTGAATTGGGAACCATTATCGGACACAATTGAAGAAGGCACACCAAAAGTTTGGAATGAGATAATATGGCGAAGGCCATAAGTAAAACACGTGTCACGAAAAATTCTTGAAGTGAATTGGGAACCATTATCGGACACAATTGAAGAAGGCACACCAAAAGTTTGGAATGAATGGGCTTGTAGAGCACGAACAGTGGATATAGCATTATAGTCACTCATAGGAATCAACCACACAGATTTAGAAAATGCATCGACGCAAAGTAATAACATTATCATCTTACTTACTTATTGGAAAAGGATCAACGAAAAGCTTTTGCATGGGTTTTTTCAGCCACATCTGGAGAGAGACAACCTACGGGTGTGTTTTGAGCAGGCTTGCTCAAAGCACACAATTTACAGCATTCAACTCTTTCTGAAATTTCAGCATCCATGCCTTTCCAAGTAAAATGCTTGTGAATTGCCTGAATAGTTTTGTATGTGCCTAAATGAGCACCTAGAGGTGATGAATAAAAATAGTTGAAAACCATGGTTTTAGATGAGTAGTGAACAACACATTTTACATTGCCATGGGATTTGAAACATGAAATATCTTTGACTAGAAAATGTGGTTTTTGTTCAACACCATATTTTAATTTTGTAATAATTTTAGTCAGTTAATCATATTTTTCTTGATGTTGCTTGATATTTGTTAATGCCAAAGGAAACTCCAATAAAACATGACAATTTGAAATAACTTCAGATTCATCAGTAACTTTGGAATAATCGAACGAGATATATATATATCAGCTACTGCATTCTGTGATCCTTTAACGTGTTGCACCCTAAATGTCAGATATGAAATCCTAATGACCCAATGTCCAATTTTGCCAAGTTGTCGTGGATGATCCAAAAGCCACGACAACGCCTGGTTAACAGTTTCAGGATGAATTCTGAATGTTATAAATATTGTCGAAACTTTTTGATAACAAAAACAACTGCTAGGCATTCTAATTCATGAATAGCGGATTTTTTCTCCTGAGGTGTGAGTGCGGGATGCAAATGAGAGTTCGGGATCAATGAAAATTCTCTGTGACGAAATTATATGGCCCATAAATGGAGATTTCCTGAACAGCAAACTTAACCGTATTCGGGTTAACAGTTAAACCTGCCTTTTCCAAACGTGACAAAACTTCCTTCAGGTGAGCTAAATGTTGTTCAAATGACTCTGAATATCAAATCAATACGACCTAATTCTGATGTGACAACTTTAGGAAATTGTTCACAGATTCTCTTTATAGCAACATGTGTCGAGTCCAAATGTGCAAATGGGTGCAAATGTGTCAGCACTTACTTCAGACGAGAGTGGTGGTCTTTGTTTACTATTGGCAAAAAAATTTTTGTCCACTGAAAAAAAATTTAAAAAATGTGTTGCGCCTGAATGTCCAAAATAAGTCCAGTTGACGCCATGAAATCAGCTCCTAAAATAAAAACAGGCCAAGGTTTTTTGAAACTAAACATTTGTGCATCCAGGTGAAATGCCAAATCTTTAATTTAAGATTTGCACAGCACAAAATACGTAAAGCTTCACTGGAAGTAGTGTAACACTAAATATCACAAGGTTCAACAGATTTTACCAACTTTAAATACATAAATGGCTCGAAAAGTTTACCAGAAATAATAGTGCGTGTATATCCTGATTCTACATGCACATTAAATAACAATGGTCTCAAATTCACCTCCACACGAGGAGTAGCAATCCTTTGTACGTCCACAACATTGAGAAAATTTACTTGAAATGACCGTGTTTTTTCACCTCACAGGGGTCAAAAAGATGTTGAAAGCAATGACAAAGATTAACAGTTTGTACACGGTGAGCATTGAATTGAGAACTGGCAAAGTTTTCAGCTTGTCGGGAATGAACGCTGACATTTCGTCCCTGCGATACTTGTTTTTTGCCAGTAACTTAAAACATTTTGCAATAATGTGACCAGGTATCTTGCAATAATAGTACATAGGAGTACTACGAGATGTGGATGAACCTATAGTAGCGCTACTAGCATCATCAGATACTTTGGAAGATGAAGTGTCAGCATCCACTGAACTGACGTCAGGGTGACTGGTTTTGCCTTTCTTATCAGAGTAAGGCCCCGACTTCTTTGGGAATCTGCCCTGTCCAAAATATGTTTTGCGCTTCTGGTCAGCATACCGAATATTTTGGGAATGTATGCAAACTCTGTAATTCCAAGAATGAGTTGGTTTACTAAAAAAGACCAAATGGGAGTGCTCTCGAGGTTCTAAACCTTCCAAAATGGCGTTGACAATGTTGCTTTCAGACAAGAAAAATGCAAAACTACAGCAGCCTCTTTAATGCCACTAACATATACTGCTAATGATTCATTGGGCTCTTGCAACCAGTTAAACATTTTCAGCTGTAACTGTGTAAGTAATCTGGATGGAATGAAAAAGTGAAGGATGTATGCATGATAAGTATCTATTGTGGCATGTTGAGAAATAGCTTGTCTAGTTCTTTCACTCAAAGGTCCCTGCACGAAGGGATAAATGACTTCCAAAAACTGGGTTTCGGGCACTGTTCTACTCTGGTGTAGCTTCACAATAACTTAAAACAATTCTAGAAATTTGGGCACCTGCAATCCATCGGTGGCCGGGAATTCATGCAACATTTTTTCAAGTGGATGGGTAATTTTTCCGAAAGGTCGTGACATTAAATTTTGCCCAGATGGCACTACTGCAGATGACCTAAGCGGCGTAGTGGTGAAAACTATATTAACATGTGGGATAGATTATGTGATTGGGATATGATGTGAAATAGAGGGTGGAGGTATGTGTGATACTGCGCTGGAAGTGGAAGGATTACCAATTATGTTAACTTGGGTGGGTGCTGGAACTGGAATGGTGGTGGACACAGTATGGACACTAATAGCAGCAAATTGTTCAGCAACCTTAGTGGTTTGAACACCAGGTAAAAGTTTCTGTGATTCATAGACTTCAATACCACCAAAAGCCTCAAAGAGGGATTGCGCCTGAGCGGCAATATTGTTCAGGGACTGACCATGAATTTCTGAAGTTTGGTCAGAACATTTTGCTAACAAATTTTGGGCTCGATTTCTCAAATGGGCGTGTCTTTGCTTAAGTCTAGCTAGAATAGACTATCATCGTCAATATTTTTAAACATTTAATGCACAAGTGCGGTATTCTGATTCATTGTTAATGTTATATAAATTATTAAAAATAATAGGGGTGTCAGTATTAATTGCAGCACGCAGAGTGCTCCTAAATGACGTAGCAGTATTCTCAGGAGTTTGAACACTTCTAATAATAGACTACTCATATTAACACTCGTCCTTAACGAGATATTCTGGCACAATAGCAGCCGTGATAAACAATAAGACAAAATAAGACAAAAAAAAACTAAAAAAAACACTCAAAATAATTTATGTTAAATTGAACTCTAAAACATGCAGCGTGTGCGCCTGCGTCACCGACACCAAAAAATCCCAAAGCCAAAAGGTTCACACAAAAATGAATGCACAAACAAAAGGCATGCACAAAAGGTACACACTTTTACACAACCACAAGCTACTGCTACCAGATGTTGCATCGGTGAAACCTCGTGCAAAATAACAGCGCGGATGTTAAAAGTTTTGTAGCATTCGGGGACTTCATGGAATATGACCTCGAGCCTGTTACAAGTAGAAGCTCCGAAGGATTTAGTTGTGTAGGCGTGAACCAATATAAAATGTAGAAAAAAAGAGGCCGAGCCAAAATCCCTACTCCAGCACCCTTACACATACATAATAATAATAATAATAATAATTACATACAGCAATAAAGTAAAATGTGATCCAGAATAAAAAAGAGCGAGGCTGTTGATAAATAAAGTAGAACTTACATTCGTGTAACCAAAATGTGCTTTAATAAGAGTGAAAACAATAACAAAGACAATAATAAATATTTTTAGTGCGTAACAATAACAAATGCTATATATATATATATATATATATATATATATATAATTTGTATATGAACAACAAGCTGTTGTTACAGAATAAAAGTTTTTTAAAGTTATTCTTTCGGCGCTTTGAGGGTAAAAGTTAAAAAGTTTAATGTGTAACGTAAGTTGCGTGCGCACAGTGAAATTCGACAGTGAACGTGGTAGGGGTATGACAAAACGCGCATGTGCGTATCGTGTAGCTATATACAAACGCAAGGTACACAACATAGCACGTGGTTATATTTAAAACCGACAGAAAATCAGTTCTTGTAATAAGCAAATTGAAAAACCTTTAATTTATATTAGTAATTCATTAGGAACATATATATATATATATATATATATCTTATTAATTAATTTTACTTACACTATGCCGTGAAAAATTTGTTAGTGACAAAAATTGTATAATAAAATTTTGAAAGTGTTTTCAAGTATTTGAGGTTAATNCGTGAAAAATTTGTTAGTGACAAAAATTGTATAATAAAATTTTGAAAGTGTTTTCAAGTATTTGAGGTTAATTTTTATAAGTACTTAATTATGTTCTTAAATCAAACTTTTTTTAATTCTATGTAATGTATTTTTTCGGTCATTTTATAGTTTTCCTACTTACATAAATTACTTGCATACGTAATAAAATTTTAAGGTAGTCACGCCAAAGACGTATAACTTCTAACGCGCGTACATAAGTACACGCACCCATTTTTTTTATGAAAGAAATTATCGTTAATTTTGTTGGGATCCCACAATAAAAAATTAAAATTGAGAATTACGAAATATGTTTAGCTATACCAAAATACCAGAGGTAACGTTTCTATTTTTAATAATTGATTCAGTCCAAAATTGAACAACGGCGACTTGATTGCTGTATAGTTGAAATATTCACACACATGCCGAAAACGACGGAAAAATAGTAACTGGACTTTCCTGAGACGTGGCCCATCTTCGGGGCATCTCCCTTGCCAACGCCAGCATAGGTGTTATTCATCATAAAAACGGCATCAAGGAGCTTAAAAAAAAATCTGCCACGCTTCGGCAGCAAGGCAGAGAAATTGCCTCAACACAGCCTTTTTGCGACCCAACAGGTCGACCGCCAAAGCGCAAAATATCACTCCATTAAAACTGGACAGTAGCGGGAGCTAATTATATTTTGTGTCACGCCATAACGAATAAAAAGCAAGAAGAAAGCTGTAGGGTGTGTTCCGAAAATACCAGTGACTATCGCAGATATCAAGTCGTTTGACAAAACCATTGATACTATCCTTTTTCGTTATGCGGTATTTTACATTAATGCCATAAATACATCATAAAATTAAATTAACAGAAAANTGATACTATCCTTTTTCGTTATGCGGTATTTTACATTAATGCCATAAATACATCATAAAATTAAATTAACAGAAAATAATTTAAATATGCAATCCAGAAACTAAATACAGGATATTACATTACAAAATCTACAATTATTTTAACTACATATATTTCAATCGGTTGACAACAGCTTAACCTGATCAGAGTAACTGGTCACCGATAAATTTCGAAATGAAAAGGAAATGAAATATTGGAATATTCTTAGTTAA
Source organism: Clitarchus hookeri (assembly GCA_002778355.1). Lineage (NCBI taxonomy): Eukaryota > Metazoa > Arthropoda > Insecta > Phasmatodea > Phasmatidae > Clitarchus > Clitarchus hookeri. The sequence continues at coordinate 120,672 of NQII01000385.1, read as the reverse complement.
ATAAACAAAATTACGGAAAAAGTGACTAACACATCATCTAACATTGCTTTGATATAGAAATGAACAATTACGAAAGCTAGGCGCTGGAAAAGAATACGAGTGGCTTTGCCGTGAAAACCTGAAAGATAATACAAGGTTAAAAAACATTGTTAAAAATAAGCAAGTGCCTATAAATGGCACACAAAGAACAGCGTTTATTGTTCAGCGATTTTAAACTTTGGCTTTTACTGTATTAATAACTGCTACAACAANTGATACTATCCTTTTTCGTTATGCGGTATTTTACATTAATGCCATAAATACATCATAAAATTAAATTAACAGAAAAGAATTTAAATATGCAATCCAGAAACTAAATACAGGATATTACATTACAAAATCTACAATTATTTTAACTACATATATTTCAATCGGTTGACAACAGCTTAACCTGATCAGAGTAACTGGTCACCGATAAATTTCAAAATGAAAAGGAAATGAAATATTGGAATATTCTTAGTTAAATAAACAAAATTACGGAAAAAGTGACTAAAACATCATCTAACATTGCTTTGATATAGAAATGAACAATTACGAAAGCTAGGCGCTGGAAAAGAATACGAGTGGCTTTGCCGTGAAAACCTGAAAGATAATACAAGGTTAAAAAACATTGTTAAAAATAAGCAAGTNGGCGCTGGAAAAGAATACGAGTGGCTTTGCCGTGAAAACCTGAAAGATAATACAAGGTTAAAAAACATTGTTAAAAATAAGCAAGTGCACACAAAGAACAGCGTTTATTGTTCAGCGATTTTAAACTTTGGCTTTTACTGTATTAATAACTGCTACAACAAAACGTTAAGCCAACGAGCAGAGGCGGAAAGTCGTGTATACAAACGCAAGAAGCTCCGCAAATCTTCAAAGGAGAAACTAGTAATATTTAACCAAGACGTGTCTGCACAGGCACTTGAAAAAGTCTCGAGTGCCAAGATAGAGGAATGGCGTTTTTGTAGACCTCCTGGAAGTTTCATCTTCCCGGTAAATATTTTGCCAGCAATATGGACAAAGATAAAAATAACTTGTCGTAAAGTTTACTACTTTAACCGTAACATGCAAGATACGCGCCCGCTGGTGTCTGCGCCAAAACTGATTCAATTCGCATAACCAGCATCGCACAACTTTCATAGAAAAAAATAAATATATCATGGTTAATGTTTTGGAATGTCGCGCGGGCTGTACTTAAGCAATAAAACACTATGTTCGTTTTTCCCACTGAAATTTAATTTTTATTTGTGCATTGCCATGTGACCGTAGGGTAGGGTTACCAACCGTCCTGTTTTCCCAGGACATATCTTGGTTTTTGGAGTGTCCTGGATAGTTTTTAAGCAGCATCCTGGGCTTTAAAGCGCCCTGATATGGTCATGTAATTTTTAATTCGGGCGCCACTTTTGCAGTCCTTATGTTACGGGCGGCCTCACGGCTCGAGTGTTCGCGCTGCCCGCACTGTTTTAAAACAAAGACGTAACGCTCTGTGATGCCTCTTTCTCTCTACTATTGTCGCGTAGTGCTTTCTCTTTGTAAGCTTGCATTAGGCATACAGAGCTAGCCAGCTTGCTATTCAGTTATCAACTTGTAAGTGAATAAGTGCTACACGAATATAACGTATTTAAAATATTTATTTTAAAGGAGAAATACGTAAGTATTTAAACTTATTTTTGATTGTATCATAGTCTTTACTGTTGTATTGTTTTATTAGTATTATTTATTCCGAGAATACAGATTAGAATAGAAAGATACTTCTAAATGTCTTTAAATTTTAATTTATGAACTCGCTTTTTACTGGCATTTCTTTTGTTTCAGCTGTACAATTGTATTTATAAGTTTGTCGTTTCCTCAAAATGCCAAAACGAAAATGCCGTTTCAACGAATTTTTAGAAAAAAGGTTTCCCTCGTTCAAACGCGGCAAGTCTGACTCTGAAGTGTATTGTTGTATTTGTGAATCCAGTATATCTATAGCCAGCAGAGGTGCGATAGATATTGAGGAGCATCAGAAAACAGCCAAGCGTAAGAAGAGATTGCAATCCCAGGCAGGGACTTCTAAAGCCTTACACACGTTTATAAAGAAATCGTCAAGAAATGAGAAGACTGTCGCTGCTGAAGGGGCTGCAGCTTACCACACGATTCGTCACCATATGTATTTTAACTCTTTNAAATGAGAAGACTGTCGCTGCTGAAGGGGCTGCAGCTTACCACACGATTCGTCACCATATGTATTTTAACTCTTTAAACTGTACGTTGCAGTTGAATAAAATTATGTTTAGCGATTCACAAATCGCAAAAGAAATGACCTGCAACCGAACAAAGGCACCTAACGCAATTGTGACTGACGTTTTAAGCCCTCATTCTTCAATGACTATTACAGATAACTTGAAAAGAATATCGTGTGTTAGTGTCTGTTGTGACGCTAGCAATCATCGGGCAACTAAATTAGTTCCTGTATTGGTTCAGTATTTCGATTATCATGGCGAAGGCATAAGCTCCAAGTTATTAGACATTGAAACAGTTCCCGATAAAACTGCTGAAACTTTGGTGAATTTAGTAAATAATCAGCTCCAAAAATATTATATAACATAAAAATGTATAGCATTCTCAGGAGATAATTGCAATACGAACTTTGGTGGTAGAGAAAGATCTGGAACAAACAATGTGTTTTGTAAACTGAAGGAAAAATTAGGCAAAGACATAAGTTACATGATTAAAATGACTAATAAACAGCAAGTTTCATCTAGCAAAAAAAAGTTATAATAAAGATGTAATGGTCAAAACTCAGCACTATTTGTCAAAATGTACGGTGTAACGCATGCGCAGTATAGGTAACACGTATAACATCAAGTGAGCTGCTGGTAGGTCATTTCGTGCATCCAGATTTATTTAAATAACTGTACACCTACATAAATGTCACAGAAGCGAGTTTCGTAGTTCAAGACACCAAACTAGTGATTGGAGGAACCATTCCAAACATGTATCACGTATTTCAATAATTGTGTCAACTGTTATGATAACCCACGAAGACGGAATCGATCATCTACCAACAACATGGGATCTTATAAACGAGTCTCCGTACGAATCCCTAAAAGACAACGTTCAACGGAATTAAGTAGGGTCATCATGGAGACCACGAAATTTCACTCCTATCCATCGGCCAGGAAAATGTGTCGAAGTCGCTAACTCTACGCGCCCTAAGGGTGGGGTGCCATCGTGCAGAAACAGCATTCGTTGTCTGGTGTGCAGTGAAATTAACCTCTTCTAATATCCCCGACAGTACTCCTCAGGGGAAAAAACAGCTAATGTGGCTGTTGGCAAGTAGGGGCCCGACAAATCATCACCATTAATACCCGCCGACATATTCACTCAGGCCGCTGTTGGCGATTGGACCAAATGGGGCATGCAGATTTTCTTCCACACATGACTTTTGCAAAAAAATGTAATGTACGTTTGAAGCATGTCTTGTCGATAAACAAAATATTTTCCTCAAAACCAAACCAGGTACTCCTCGTTGCCGCAGAAACCAGTCGGCGAAACGTCCTTGGCAAGGAAAATCGCCAGGACAGTGTGAATTTTCACTTAATGGAATGGACACGCCAGTTTCTTTTGTAATACTCTCGCAGCGGTACTCTAACCAGCGTCAAGCCTGTGTGCTACACTACGCGTACTGATGGCTGGGATTGTTTAACGACTTGCAGCACTTTGCTTTTTGTAATTTGGATTTGACAGACCGTAATCGCCCAATATTCAGTCTATTCAAATTCATGCATCCATTTCACTATAACCGGTGGTTCGAAGAAGTAAATTTCGTGTGTTGTGGCTGTCTTCTGGTAAGATATCGCCATTTAAACGTTTTGCAGCACGTCCATTCATATGGGTTGAAACGTTCCATTATGTTAAAAGTACTTGCTCCATCGGAAACACACTGTCGCTGTTCAACGCTGCTACAACACGTATTCCATACTGTGGTTAAATTGGCCGCACTGTACACATCAGTTTGATGTAGTGTGGCGCGGGTGCAAGGGTATTAACCCTTTTTCATTTACGTCATACTAGTGTTTACTTTCTCGCTGATCAGATTTGGATGACAATGCGGCGTTTGACGTTTGTTTGTGTTCTCTAAGCAACGTTTTGTTTAAATGTGGGGACAATATTTTGAGTTTGTAGTAGATGTGACGGGACATAGTTAATACCAATGTTATCCCGAATATTTTCTTTATAAAGAAAGGCAATTTTATTTATTTGTGTAAACATAACTAGTGATATTTGTACAGCGGCGTAAAGGTTTGAAAGGCCGTGTTGTGTGCTGTTTTCACGTACTCAAATAGAAGTTGCAGGGATGTGAACAAATCTGAGATTTTCTGCGATTTTGACGTCAGCAAGCAAAAATTAACTGTTACAGAGAAGGAGAAAGACACTATGGATGCAAGATGTTACGCTCGTTGACTTGACAGGATAAACACTTAAATAGCCACACAAGTATCTGCTCCGACCATTTCTATCAGGCAAGTTAAGTTTATTTTTCCCTTATGTCGGTTTTTACCAGTTTGGTTAAAAAAAACGACTATATTTTATATTTACTTATTAGATTTAAATAGCAGGTTAGGTGTATCTGTGTAAATTTAGTACCATACTAGGTTATTTTACATTCTCATTACCAGTACGTGAATTTTTGCGATACATTTTGAGGTGATTAAATAGCAGCACACACCGTTGGGCTATGACTCTTTAGGGTAGCTACAGCCTTAACACAGATATCCAGCTTGTGATTTCTTGTTGGCAGATTCCATCACCAGTTAAAAATTTGCACCCAGTATTAAAGTATTCCAAGCCTGTCTAGTAAACATAGAATTATGCACTACGCTAAAACTACAGTANAATTTGCACCCAGTATTAAAGTATTCCAAGCCTGTCTAGTAAACATAGAATTATGCACTACGCTAAAACTACAGTACGTGTGCATCGTGTAATGCTACTGGTTATTACATTTTAAAATTATATGTAGGACTATGATAAGTTACTACATTCGCTGTGACAGAATTATATTTATTGATAATGGCAAGGAAAATATTTCCCCCCATTATTAATAACAACTTAAGTAACTTTAATATTGTAAAATTATGTCAGATTTATTTTAATATTTTTTTTGCCATAGATCGTCATGCTCCTGCAGAGATACTATGCAAACAGTAGTAATAAACGCAACGCTAATTACTTATTGTGGCGTGTGTTAGTGAATCACTGCCTCCTTGCCAAACAAAATGGCACAGTGGTAATAGACTGTTCATGAGGACCCATGTTCATTTCCTGATCCTGAGATTGGTTTTCCTTGGTTTCTTTGAAATCACTCCAGGTAGATCCTAGGTGGTTTGTTAATACAGACCACAGTTGATTGTCTCCATTCTTGATTGTTGTCTAAGCAACTTCTTGTGTGTGTTGAAGAAAAATTAAACCATAATTAATTAACTCTTCCCTGCCTTATATTTATAAGGTGTATGTAGTAGTGATACCGACTTTCCATGTAAATTAGTGATGAATCTCGTTACCATCTTTTTACGTTCTTTACAATTTTCCTGTACCTCGTAACTCTCCCCAATATTGCAAATCACAGTTTTCACTGCAAATATTACAATGCCTTCGTGTCGTATATATTCAGCATGATTGTTGATTCAATCCATGTGTTTAAAATGTTTCCAATTTTTTGGATAAGCCCCTATCTTTAATAATTACCGTAAATTATTCAGAAAAATTGAAAAAATATTTTTAGTTTACAATTATTGATAAATTTCTCAAGACAGGAATTCACACATATGAAATACATTTTTTATTTCCATATGTATAAAGCCATTACCAGCAAAAATTATGTTGTGAATTATCTATTTCATATTTTAAGGCCTTCAGTGTAAATTTGATGTACCCACATTAATTTTAATTAATGAACTTATTATATCTGTTTGCAGAAAGAACCATCTTCGGTGGAAGTTTATAGTAACTCAAACTGGGTACCATCTCTAAGTACGAGTTACAAGAAATTGTGTTTTTTTTATTGGAGATGTATGAAGAGAAATTTGACTGCATCGTCAAATCCTCTTCCCACAATGAGCCCTGAACTACAGCTTCCTAAAGGTGACTTGGTGCCAGTTACTACAGGAGGGGAGGAAGAAGAAGATGCTTATGATAAGCATATTTTGTGCAAAAGTGGACTAATTTTATTTACGAGTAGCACCGTAAGCTAAGCTAGTACACAAACGGAAATTTTTTGCAATTTATTTATTAGATAAGAAGGTAGCCGATAGAGAAACTTACTGTTCAAGAAAACCACTGGAAAATTTAACATTATCGGAATAAATTTTTCATAGTGGCAACAGGAAAAAGCAGTTTTACGCTAGTTTCCCAGTTTTAACTATTCTCATGCTGGTAGCACCATTCATCACAGTTAGGCCTAATACTTTATATGGTCCACTGAACTTTTATTTTCAGATAGCTTAATGAAGTAATGTAATATTGTAAAACCACGGCATTTTATAAGAATGATATTTTTTGTAGTGCAAGAGAAATCCATTATGGAGTATGTATGATGTTTTCCTCTGTTTTAAAACGTTAAAATGTTATCATTTGTGTTAATGTTATTATATTTTGGATGAGAAGTGTAATTATTGCAATCTGTGTATTTTGTGACAAATAGTTTTTTAGCCAATTAAGTAATTGCAGATAATTAAGTTAATATCTGCCACATTTAATCAACCTGGCAGGTAAACAGACAACTCTTATCTTCATTCTGTTCTTTCCTATGTAATAATTTTTTGGGGAAACGCAGCTAACAGTGGTCAANAAAAAAAAAAAAAAAAAAAAGCAATTAGAATCCTATGCAACAGGAAGGGTAGGGATTAATGTAGACAACTCTTAAAAAATGAGAAAATTCTCACTCTTACAGGAAAATATATTAATTCCATTCTTAGTTTTGTTTCTGATAATTTAAATTAAACAGTGGTGTTCATAATTATGAAACTAGATACACCAGAAACCTGCATTTTCCCACAGCCTCTGTCCCTCTACCAAAAGGGAGTACACTTCTCTCCTATAAGATATTTAACTACCTTTCACCTCACTATAAAAATATTTGTTTCTGTGAAACAAAATCATTTAAACGTAAGATAAAATAATATTTACATTCCCGTTATTTGTATTCTATTGCTTAATATTTTTATTCTGGTAATGTACCAGCTGACTCTTACAAAGTATAATGCTTACAGTTCAATGTTTGTAATTTTTATGTCTTTACCTATATGTAAAATGTACTTGGTTGATTATACAAATTATGTTTACATAAACTTTCTAATGGTACTTATTAAAATTAAAATTGCCTGTTTGTATAGTAATAATTTTAGTATAACATAATGCATAACATGTATGTCTTCATAACTTCTTTGAAAATTTAGATATTGCCATAAATTTCATGTGTTAACTTTGCGATGTACTTTTCTTAATGATATCTGTTTAATTATTTATTTATGTATTTATTGCAAGTGCTAAACATATTTATGTAACAAATTGACATACGCCATGTCCCAGTTGTCCTCTTAGACAACTTATGGAATCAACAGAGTAAAAAAAAAAAACTATTTTATTTTAATAGCACCTACAGGCTTGCGTCGATAATTATGATTTACAAGAATTTTGATACATTACCGTTATGTATATCTTGCCAGGGGAAGGTTCTTTGCGATAATTAATGTGAACACTGTCAATTAGAGCAATATGTGGATAAATTTTGTTTTAGAAATTTTGTGATAACATTTGTACATGTGTTAACAAAGAAATATGAACACTCAAATGTTCACAAATGTTGACAGTGATGGACAATGTGTTTCAAGAGGCACAGTTTTATGTTGAGTGGGAAATATTAATCTAAATACGCATGTGTGATACACATCAGTTGCAGGCCCTGACTACCTTCTCTGGACTCGTTTAGTCATGGATCGATCTAACACACTGCTAGTGTGTCCAGATTTGTGTAATTTATTTCATTCTTGGCTCTTTTGTTCACACTAGTGTTTATTATTTAATTTTCACAGGGCCAGCTGTTCTTCTTTTCTGGTTTTTCGATATGATTTGCCTACGCGTATGTGCGGAGACTTTTGTGAATTTTCTGTTCCTTTTCTCTGCATTGAGCCATGCGTAGTGACGCTGGCGGGTGTTTGTTATTATTACTTCACTTTAGTGCCATGTGTCGTGTTAATGGCGTGTGGCTGTATTTTATATTGTCATGTGTGTGTGTATTTTATTGCGAGGTGGTGTCAGCTGCGGTCGGGTGCACGCCCGGCCTGGAGGAGCCACTGGTCCTGTGGCGGCGAGGTCCTGACTGCGCCGGGCGCCGCCGCCGAACCCTCATACGCCACCGAATGGCTATTAGTGTTGTGATACCGGAAGCCGAAACTACCACAACTCACTAGGTGTTTGTGAAGCAAAAGCACCCTGACACTTTCTCAAATCATTGGGTCGGCGGCAGGGGCAGTGTATATGTGGGGCTTTGGGCACCGGGCCCTTATTTAGGTGAGTTATTTGGTGTTGCCCATTTTAAATAAAATTACGTTTTCGTGTGTTTGGCGGGGGAGTGAAGCTCCCCTCCAGCCTCCCGGCTGGAGTGAATATTGTGTCATGATGTATGTATAGCATGTTGAAATGATGTTTGCATGTTGAAATGTTGTCGGGGAGTCCCTGCGCCGGGCGACTCGTGGCGCGGTAGTTTTGTTAAACTTGCTTCCCTCTTGTCCCGGACCGATCCGAGAATTCGGCCAGGAGGGAGTCTCTTTCTTTCGTTCTTTGGAACTTGTGTGTAATCCGTAGTGGACACCTCCACTGCTTTTCTAGTTTAACTTTCTTTGTTTTCTATGTGTACGATATGTTTTCCTAAATGCCACTTTATGATTAGGACGCTGCACAGCCTTATTGGATTTGCAGGCTCCTGTTACTCTCCAGTGTTGGAGTACTTAAAATGTCATCATAGGGTTTTGATGCCCTCATATCTTCTAAGTTTTTTTCAGTTTCTTTTTTGGGTTTTCCCGAGCAGGGATATTTCCTTTTTTCCCCGTTCCGTTTTCTTTACCTACGTTCCTGTCTATTAGCATGGCTTTTTGCATTTGTGTTTACTTTACCGCTTTACAACACTAACACCTATGGTAGTGTGGGCACTTTAGCCCTAGTGTCACAACACTTACTCAGTATTATTCATTTATTTTGTTCCTTTTCCAGTTCCTCTTAGAATAGCGGTTTTCTGCCTTCATTTTCTTTCTGGTGGGTTTTTTTTCCCTATATTCGACGTTGGCCAATACGTTTCCTGTAATGTTACATGCATCCTTTTATTTATTCCATTGTAATTTTTCACTAAGGAGTTTCAGTGAGTTTTTCCCCCGCTGTTCTTCTACTAATCTTTGTTTATTTCTTTTTAGCTTTCCCTTCTTGATTCACCAATGTACACGTCTGTAGAAGAGCTCTATTGAGAGCTGGAATGCCTGTATTATATTACTACTGTTCATGTTATTAATTATGTAAAAGGGTCATTATGTAAATAAACAACATATGAAACCAAATCAAATAAAATCTAACACAGACAGCCCCTGTGTCCAATCCCTACTGTACTGGAATTCGAACAGTATTTTTTACCAAATTTATGAACTTGAAAGAATCCTAAAACTTATGGAATAGAAATTGCTTTAATTAATGAAACCCACTTAAAACCAAGTAAACGATTTAATATAAAAAATTATACTGTTTACCGTAATGATAGGAAAATCAAGGGAGGTGGTACTCTAATATTAGTCCACAACCATAAATATCGGCACTCAGGTAGGCTAGATCACACTAGCTGCAATTTATAACTCCCCTGCAAACCTTTGCTCCCAGATGACCTTACTAAAATTACAAACCAGCCACACCCGTTTTTCTTGACTGGATATTTAAATGCTTAACATACTTCGTGGAACAGTAGAGAAATTAACTAACGAGGCAGAATTCTTGCAAATCATTCCATTCAATATAATTATTTAGTCACCGGCCCAACAGAACCAACAATTTACTCTACTAATTCAAAATGCCAGCCAGATATTCTCGACATATCGCTCACTAACTTAAATAATGTAAATATGACATTTGAAGTCCTCACTGAATTAGAATCAGACAACTTACCGGTACTCTGTGTCATCTGGAAGCAAACACCTTAAAACACCCCAAGCCACCCTTCTAAAAACCCCAGTAACTAACTGGGGAGCCTTTAAAATTTATTTAGAAGAACTTTTTGACACACACAAAATAAATATATTCCCTTTAAAGATCACAGACTCAGCAACAGAATAAATTCAAAATACTATTTTACAAACCATTAAAAGACACACCACTTTCCTAAACTGGAGCCAATTTTTAAAACATTCCTTTCCCGAAGCAGACATTCTTTTATCGGAAAAACGCCACGCCCGCCATGTTTACCAAAGAACCAGAATCCATGCAGATAAAGTAAACTATTAAAACTTAAAGAAACAACTCCATAACAAACTTATCGTGCTAAAAAATAAATAAATGGGAAACATTCATGACAGAAATTAATAATAATTCCCCAGAATTCTGGCGAGTAGCGAACAATCTTCGCGGCAAAAACAAAAAATCTACCTCTCAACCTATTTAAAACCCAACAGGAACACTACTATATGTCCCCGNCTATTAAAACTTAAAGAAACAACTCCATAACAAACTTATCGTGCTAAAAAATAAATAAATGGGAAACATTCATGACATAAATTAATAATAATTCCCCAGAATTCTGGCGAGTAGCGAACAATCTTCGCGGCAAAAACAAAAAATCTACCTCTCAACCTATTTAAAACCCAACAGGAACACTACTATATGTCCCCTAGGACAAAGCCAATGCCATAGCCGACTGTTATGAAAAAAAGGTCTCTTCTAATAACAACTTAGGAGACCCTAATTNGAGGACAAAGCCAATGCCATAGCCGACTGTTATGAAAAAAAGGTCTCTTCTAATAACAACTTAGGAGACCCTAATTTTTTCAGAGATGTTAAAAGCAACATAACGGCATTTTTATAGACCCATAGTGGATAAACAAGAGCCAATAACTCTAAAAGAACTACAAGTCCTTATTTAATTATTGAACTCCAAAAAAGCGCCTGGAGATGATAAAATCGCATACAAAATTATTAAAAACCTTCCAGCAAATGCTTTTTTCTGCAATTTTAACCCTTTTCAATTCAATTTAATCCTAAATTATTTTCTCATTGCGTGGCGCACAGCAAAAGTAATAACGATACCCAAACCAGGAAAAAACCACTCAATCCCGGAAAACAGGTGGCCTATCTCCCTACTCAACTCCCTTAGCAAAGTTTATGGAAAAACTCCTATAAACTAGACTCTTAGTCCTTGCCGAACTACACACAATAATCCCAGAAACCCAGTTCGGTTTTAAAGCACACCACTCCACCACCCACGCCCTTACAAAATTCACAACTGAAACAATAACAGCCACGCAAAATAATCAACTCACAATAGCCATATTTTTCGATATCGCAAAAGCGTTTGATAAAGTTTGGATACCTTGCCTAATACAAAAATTAATCAACTTTAAATTCCTCGACTCTNTATCGCAAAAGCGTTTGATAAAGTTTGGATACCTTGCCTAATACAAAAATTAATCAACTTTAAATTCCTCGACTCTGATATTTATCTCTTAGCCTTATACTTTGACAATATAAAATTCTTTAAAAAAAAAACTACCCCATGCCATTCTACTAACACAACTACAAATAAACGATTTTGAACACTGGTTTGAAAGATGGNAAAAAAAAAACTACCCCATGCCATTCTACTAACACAACTACAAATAAACGATTTTGAACACTGGTTTGAAAGATGGAAAATTAAAATAAACCTAACTAAATCTCAGGCTCTCTTACTAACCAAACGTTGGATCCAACCAACTCGACAAATAACTTTAAAAAATACCCCTATCCCATTTACACAAAATGCCAAATATCTAGGCTTAATAATAAATTAATTTGGACTTACCATATAGCAGAAGCTAAAAAGGCAGTACTCAGTAAATTGCCACAGTTATACCCAATGTTAAAAAGCTATATATTTCCTAGATACCTAAAATTACTTATTTACACTTCGATTGTCAGATCAGCCCTTTTATATGGCAACGAAGTATGGGGTAACCTAAATAAAGTACTACCAAATTCCCTTCAAGTTATCCTAAATAAATTTTTGCGTATCACAGCAAATGCAGGCTCTTTACTTCCAATCTAACACTCCACGAACATTAAAAAATACCAACTATTAAATTCCAACTTCTGAAACGAAACAAACTATTACAATAAATTAGTCTCCCACAAAAATCCCGTAATTAAACTCTTAGGAGACTATCTCCCTGACGAAAACAGAAGAATAAAGCGTCCTAAATTACTCCCAGTAACATAACGAAACCTCCTCTACAACCCCCACTCTACTAAACTCCGCGGCCCGTCCGAATTCTCCGTTCGGTCCGGGACAAAATTCACCCGTTTTAACCAAACTAGTTCGCTGTCCTTTAAGCGTATGTTATTCCCTGTCCTTTAAGCGTATGAGGCTCAGCCTTGAGACGCATTAATCCCTCGTACCTACCGCGGGCCCAAATAACACGTANAAAAAAAAAAAAAAAAAAACAACTCGCGCTAGCATAGCACTCGTCACTTTGCCTGAAGCTCTCGCTGCGTACACATTAAAATAACGCCTACTGAGCTCCGCAAACGCCCCTCTAACTTGTTTTCCCTCATTTATTATGATTTATTCACCAAATAACCCTGGTTTTAAGTGTATAATTCATCAAGATATAATTATATGATTACCTGTATTAATTTTTCATCTTTTTCACATCTTTTAAGCACCTGAAATCACTAACACAACTGAAAACAAAAATAGCAAACAAATTACAGTACCACCTCCACTGCAACAACTNAAGCACCTGAAATCACTAACACAACTGAAAACAAAAATAGCAAACAAATTACAGTACCACCTCCACTGCAACAACTCGCTCTGCATGATCGCTTACAAAATTATTATTATAACTAATCTAGGGGAAGGCCAAACCACCTCCGCTTCTTCCAGACAATCCACGAGAAAATTCAGGGGAAAATTCCTCATAACTTAACCAACTTGCGTGTTTTTATTATTTTATTATATAACTACTTAGANAAGCACCTGAAATCACTAACACAACTGAAAACAAAAATAGCAAACAAATTACAGTACCACCTCCACTGCAACAACTAGCTCTGCATGATCGCTTACAAAATTATTATTATAACTAATCTAGGGGAAGGCCAAACCACCTCCGCTTCTTCCAGACAATCCACGAGAAAATTCAGGGGAAAATTCAGGGGAAAATTCCTCATAACTTAACCAACTTGCGTGTTTTTATTATTTTATTATATAACTACTTAGANGGAAAATTCAGGGGAAAATTCCTCATAACTTAACCAACTTGCGTGTTTTTATTATTTTATTATATAACTACTTAGAAGACCTACTTGTATTTTTCCAAATTCCGTTTTAGTAGGGACCTGGGATTTCACCACCTCCCCCCCCCCTAAATTTCGTATGCAAAAGTGAGGGGAATAAAAGATTGGAACAACCGCGACCGGGGGCTATACTGGGTCGCTCAACCAACCGCCCGGCATGCGAATCGCCGCGCATGTTGGGCTAACTGCCATATGAATGACGGCCTGGGCAGGGCGGGTCAGCTGCCCCTAACCCAGACCCAAATTTTGATTACCGCTTGGGAAGACAAGGGTCCTCACAGGCCTCTACTTCTCCCGCGCTGAGGGGCTTGCCCCAGTGATTATAAATCGGTGGCGGCGCCTAGAAGAAATGTAACAACAAGAAGCCAAGGAAGACTCGTCGTGCGTGACGAATATCGCCCACACCGGCAAGCACCCACGACCGCTAAATCTTTCAACTTCGTTCTTTTTCGGCATATACTTAATTCTAATAATGTAATAAATGATTTCCGCCGGTGTGGGAGGTCGATAGGGTGCCAGGAGAGAACTGTTGTTCCTCCTGCCTTCGTATTTTCTTCTTGCGAGGCAAGTTTTCAAGACGTCAATGAATAATTATACGACTGTGGCGCTGCTCAGTTGGTTTGCCTGTAAACCTGTTCGTACTCTGTATACATTAAGATTGTATGTGAACTGTTTCAATTGATTTATAAATAAAAGTATAGAACAAATAAACCGGAACGTGACTATCTGTTTGGCGCCTTTAAAGTTTAATGTTGCTACCAACTGAGCTAACCGAGCTGTAACTTCCNCCGGAACGTGACTATCTGTTTGGCGCCTTTAAAGTTTAATGTTGCTACCAACTGAGCTAACCGAGCTGTAACTTCCGTGCGTCATACCAGGCGAGGAATATTACAAATATGGCGGCCCTAACGCGCCGCTGCAACATAACATATAATTTGTTCAGAAGCGCACTAATTTTTATTTTCTTTAAAGTTTTAATTCTGAAATATTAAACTCTAATTTTTTTAAGAAATATATTTGTTTATCTGATAAGTCCATTCATATTTTTATTCCCGCTTTCTTGTCAGACTNACTAATTTTTTTAAGAAATATATTTGTTTATCTGATAAGTCCATTCATATTTTTATTCCCGCTTTCTTGTCAGACTGTCAAAACAAATTAAAGTATTTTGTAACAATTCGAGAAGTCCATGAGGCCTGATCATATAATTCAAGTTTCAGTATTTTTTGAATTCTCAGTATGGTTCTGAGTTACATTGCCGACGTTTGTAAACAGCGCTTCTAAATTATTTGGAAGCGCTGTTGAAACGTACCTGAAATATAACAGCTTAAATGTAAACTGCTGATCCACCAACATCATGACAAATGTTTGAAGATATTCTTGAATGGTTTTTCTTTCGCTGACCAATTTTTTCATGTCTAAAAAGAGTAATGTTTTCCATACTTATTAAAGTCTCTTGTTTGTAATGTAATAGATGACCCTGCATAAATGCTTTGTTATTTTTAGTTAATTATTATTGTGAAACTTCATTCAATACAGTGTTTAGTCCTTATAGTAAGCATAATCTGCACTGATTTGACATGTGACGGATTAGGAGTATTAGTGCGGCGCTGCCACCCAACCCCCCCAAGCATAACCAGTGTAGGGACTTAGAGACACACATGGCAGTCGTCGTCACCACAGAGAAAGGTCAAGCAGAGGCAACCACGCGCTTCCAAGCCGTACACGTGTCGCTGANGCCTAAAGTCAAAATATACGCACTGAGAAACAGCTGACAGAGTAAGCTATGGAAAAGGTGCCACCTTCCCCCCCCCCAACCTTCAGGAACCATGGCATGTTTTTGAAGTGCTGCATTGTTCTGCTTCCTACCACCTCACTCCCTCCCCCAACAAGGCGACATGTGCCGACAATTAGGGAGGGAAGCTAGAGAGCATATAAGCCTCTTTCCGGGAAGGTGGGAACCCAGTCCTTTATTACCGATCCGAGAGGTTAGTTCGAGAGTCAGAGGAGTTATCAGTAGACCATCGAGGAGATCAGTTGAATATCGCCGCGCAGAGAGAGGTCAGCTGCGCCGAGGGCGGCCGGGGGCACATCGGACCCCCGGAGACAATATATTTATACAGTTAAGTGAAACGTCAAAATACTACCTTATTCAAATACCCTCAACCTTCTAGGCACCTTATAGTCTATGCCTGGAGGAATTAACTACGACCCTATNGACTACCTTATTCAAATACCCTCAACCTTCTAGGCACCTTATAGTCTATGCCTGGAGGAATTAACTACGACCCTATATAAGCCACCCTGTACTCCACAGTGGCGTAGCATCAAGTTAAATTGGCTTCCCCAATGTGGGGCCTAGATACACCAGCGTCAGTTAAATTGGCTTCCCAACTGTGGGGCATCCGATTAAATTTAATGCTTGCACTGTACTTTGAGGTAATTACTGCTCTAAGTTATACACTTTCTCTTCTTCGCTAAACACAATAGCGGTAACTGGTATACTAAGTAACATTTTTGTCTCAAACACTTGTCAGGCAAAAAGCAGCTGGAAAGCTATTTTATATATCTATATTTAATTTTGGGATGCAAATCTCTTGCAGCATTGCATTTCATTCATTCCAAACTTAACTAGCCCTTTCATAAAAGCTCCGTTATATCAGTGTCGCTGTATTTACAACATTGGGGTGTGGTTATTATTTTTTCGTATTTTGAGAATACACAACTTGGTTTTTGAAAACAAGACCCAAATAATGCCCCCTTACTTACAATAACATTTTCAAGACAGGAAGTACTACTTATGCAGCTTGATATCAAATAAAAACTTCATATGATGTGGTTAACTGTTTGTTGTAGTTGTGTGTAATTTAATATTTCATAAATGTTGTATTCTTTATATAGTTTATTGTTGTGTGATTGATGGCTCACTGTGCAAAGTGCAAAGCGCTTGTTCTAAAAATATTGAATGTAAAAACGTCGAAGTTGTACTTATGTGTATTAATAATTAGCGTTGAAATATAATNCTTGTTCTAAAAATATTGAATGTAAAAACGTCGAAGTTGTACTTATGTGTATTAATAATTAGCGTTGAAATATAATTAAAATATTTGAGGTTTATAATTAATTTGTTTTATTGCTGCGCTTGATTTTCCTATCCTGTTTTATCATCTGGTTAATAGTATTTTAATTTGAAAATAATGAAATATTCATTATATCAGTGTGCAGGTACACAAAAATGTTTTTTTTCTGTAGCATATTTTTAATTAATGATTCTGATGTTAGAAGGACGAGGAGTGTGGCAAAGACGACAGTGATAAAGTTTTTTTGCAGGTTGATATCNTTAATGATTCTGATGTTAGAAGGACGAGGAGTGTGGCAAAGACGACAGTGATAAAGTTTTTTTGCAGGTTGATATCAAATTTTCTGCTTAGTGCCTACGGAAAATGTGTAAATAACTGATGGATTTCACTCAAAGCCTATCTATGAGAATAACCAAAATATACAGATTATCTGTTTAGTTAGGATTGGTGTGAGAGGATTGGAAAATGTTTACATTAACTGCACAAAAAGCACATTTTGCCACTTGGTTCTTACAAATAAATTAGCAGCAGTGTTACCAGCGAAGTTACTTTTAGAGTTCTCGTAGGTTGTCTCAAGGGAACATCCATACTGAATGTTGAGAAGTGCTTGGTCTGTATTAAGGAACAATGGTGTTACTATGTAGCTACTGCAGGCAGATTCAGACAGGTTTTAAAACTATGACTAACAGGAAATATAATAATATACCGAAATAATTTGTTAATTTCTAAGTCACTTAAGATATCCACAAAAGAAAAATGTTGCCAGCTAGAACAGACATCACTTTGTTAATTATTATACACTGAACGGAGTAGACAACAGTGTGTTGTAAATTAGTAATGTGAACTTTTTTTATATATTATACGTAGGGATAGGTCGAATCCAATTTTTGGCCAAAACTGAATCCATAGTTGAATCCTTTAAAATATTCTCGAATCTCAAACCCAAAATATAATCCATGTTACAAAAAAATTGGTATCTTTTTTGGTTACAATTGGGATAAACTGGGAACACAGCTACAGATAATTCTAATAGTGAATGCACAGAATTAAAAAAATCACCACATGAAATAATGACATTCAGAGCAAAATACTGAAAATATGACATTGAGATACACTTAGTACTAGCACTGCATATAGGCATACTTAAGTAATGTAAAGGGCAGTTTCATAAGACAGTGCCTTTCAATGGGCACAGATGTCTCATAAACAACATAATAAACTGCAAGGATGGAAACTAGTCAAAAGGTCAAAAATGCTGATATTGCTGACTAAAAAAATACAAACACAGACCAAATACTAAATAATTACTGGCAAAAAATATTGCTAAAAAGTAAAAACCAACAGGAAGTTACCGATAACTAATTAGCCTACTTTCCTCTACAAGAGTGCAAATAAATTTTAGTAAAGNTAAATAATTACTGGCAAAAAATATTGCTAAAAAGTAAACTGAGAATACATAAAATAAAAACCAACAGGAAGTTACCGATAACTAATTAGCCTACTTTCCTCTACAAGAGTGCAAATAAATTTTAGTAAAGTTCTTGAAAGCTTAGATGGTAGCTACGCATTGACTTCTCATTGACAGCAATATCATTTGAGATGAAACCAGAAACGTTTGAAACAGTACAGAGACAATTAAAATACACGAGTGACTTACCCAGGATTAGAATTCAGAAAAACCCTAAAAATTTAGCTAGATTGCAATCAACTGCATCACGAAGGTAGGATTCGGAGCATCAACTTCGGATGTAATCAGTCTAATGTTTTGAATTATAGGGTTCACTAACCTGAAATATTTACTCGGCCATCATTTTGAAAATAAGTGTGACAATTGAAATATTTGTACATATCAACTGCGACAGCACTACTAGATGCCAAATTAGGTAGGAATTTTTGAATTGTTTCCCAAGAAATTACACAAAAACTTGTTTAATATATGTAGCGCTTTCTTGCAAAACAGCTGATAACATTGATTGTTCAGCTTATATGATGCTTGTATACATAGTCAGCGTAAAAAATTTGGTTGAAATTGGCCAAATGGTATGGTAGTTATCTATACCAAATAAACCTAGAATATTTATATGGCCACCATTTTGAAAATAAGTGCCTAATAAAGTTTATTTACTTATATTTACTTGGCGTATCATGGTATTAACTACTTATCAAATTTGAAGAAATGTTGGTTGAGCAGTTTTGTAGATATAACATAAAATCTTTATTATTTCAAGTGGCTCTATAATCCAAAATGGTGGACCAACAAAACGATTCACCTCTGAATTTAAAGCTTATAACTTGCGCTGTCAGCATACAACATTTGGTTAAAATCTGATAATGGTTTCAGAGATGACATATCGCCCTAAATCTTAAAAAGGTCGCAATTTTGAAAGTGGCCGGCGTGGTCGAAAACTATAAAAGTTATGTGTCCTTACTTAGTACTATATGTAAACAGAATTAGGTGAAATCCGTTTCTCGCGTTCAAAAATTGTTGGGAGAGGAGTTGAAGGGGGGACACGCGCACAGACAGGAAAGTGATACAGGGCTTTCTTTCCTTTGGAAAGTAGGCTAAAAACTAAGCTNAAGGGGGGACACGCGCACAGACAGGAAAGTGATACAGGGCTTTCTTTCCTTTGGAAAGTAGGCTAAAAACTAAGCTGTTGTGAACTAATCTAATTATTTTGGCAAGGGAAAACTAACTTCACGTCCTGTCTTAAATCTTTGAAGCCTCAAATCTCATGGATTCAAGGGATTCGACCGACCCACCCCTAAAACTTTATTCTGATTCGTGTGAAGACTCTTGTTTCTTTGAATGAAACAAATACTAGCGAACATCAACTATTGTTGGTATTAAAATTGCAATGTACTACCTTTTTGTCCGCTGTGAATTTTCTTTATGTTCCCAAATGTTATTAAATGAATGTAATTTTTTCAAAATGCACTTAGTTTATTTCCAGATTCTTTATATTTAAAGAATTATCTTGCTTTCTATCAGCATTTCAAAAAATATTTAATGTCACAAGAATACAAATTTCAGTTTTCATTTGAGCATAGATTTGTTGTAAAGAAATTTACAGTGACCTCGATGAGAATTGGTCAATTAAATACTGCAGATTGGTGTTTTGAATAGTGTTGACTTCCAGAATGTTTTTTAATTGTACACTGTACAACAACATAATTCATAACAGCTAGACAAAGCTCATATGCCATATATTCCCACTTTTACTCAGGATAAACAGATTTTATAAGGCTGACAAATTATGTAATTTTGTATATGTATTTGCTTTCAGTTTTATTATAAATTACAATGCCATTTGTGAATAAGTTAACATGTATCACTAAACTTTACATTAGAACAACACATTAGGCATCTTTCAAATAGTGTANAAGGGGGGACACGCGCACAGACAGGAAAGTGATACAGGGCTTTCTTTCCTTTGGAAAGTAGGCTAAAAACTAAGCTATTGTGAACTAATCTAATTATTTTGGCAAGGGAAAACTAACTTCATGTCCTGTCTTAAATCTTTGAAGCCTCAAATCTCATGGATTCAAGGGATTCGACCGACCCACCCCTAAAACTTTATTCTGATTCGTGTGAAGACTCTTGTTTCTTTGAATGAAACAAATACTACATTTGTGAATAAGTTAACATGTATCACTAAACTTTACATTAGAACAACACATTAGGCATCTTTCAAATAGTGTACGCTGTAAATAAATTAAGTTATCCGATTCATGTTACACGATAATTAAGACTGTACCTGCCTGTTCAGCAGCCGAAAAAAAAACCTGCTCAGTTTTGGATTGTGATATCCACTATAAAGTCGTAATAAAAACTGTAATATACTTGGTTATTAAATTAACCTATATTGCCTTCATAAGGCTAATACCAAACGAGTTTGTAGAAAGCCAACAAGTTATGTATTTTTGTAGCACAGACACCAGTTAATTAAAATAATTTGGTTAAAATTACAAGAACGGTAATCACTATCCTATATCAGTGGTACTAGGATGCTCGTTACTAGGGTAGGTCTTATTGTAATTGATCATTTAGTGGGGTATGTTGTGCTGCTTAGTTTATCTGATGTGTGATGGGGTATGCTTATCAGTTTCTTGGGAAATTTTGCATAGAATTGACGTTCGGTTTTATCCAACACACTTATACTCCAACATACTATGGAGTTTCGTACGAAGAATAATTAATACAAATTTGTGTCTTCAGGAATATATTTTTTTGTATGAAAAATAGCTACACACAATTTTATTTGTTCTCTGGCTCGTGGCAATACAATACGAGCTATAAAAAGTCCGATACAACATATAAGCAATATATAGGGTACATTTTAATTGTTTGAGTTTACCGTTCCTCAAAATCTGCGAGTACGATGCTATAACCTTGGCCGCGACATCCCGCACACCTACCCTTTCAACAAATAGGTACTGTAGCTATGCTTATATTATTTTTAACTCTTATAAATCTTCCGCAAAATATGGCCCTAGAGAAAATCACGGTATTTACAATCCACAAAGTCAAATCCGGGTAGTTAAAGATCTCGGGAACATATTTGACCATCAACATTGTACGGTATTAAAACATCCAAAGAAGCGATTGTTACGTAACTTTCGCTCCTATATTCAATTCCTTAAACTTATTTATTTCTAAACTACCAGCAATACCCCTCAACTCATACATTCTGAAGCTTTAATAAACTACGCACTAATATCAATAACAGTTTCCCGGTATAAACATATATCCAATATTCCACTGCTTGTCATCCAAAAATTTTGTTTACAGCGAACATAAAAAGAAATTAAAGTGATGCGTAAGGGCCAATAGAAAGCGTGCGAACAACGCGTGCTGCGCTCCTGCGACAGGCTTCACATGCTTTTGGTGCGAACCACAAAAGACCAGTCTATAATTTTGTGTTGTGGGATGCAGTACCACGTTGAGAAACAGTTCTTCAGTTATTAAACTATTACGGATTCCTTTTGTTAAGCATCATAGTTTCAGGAGGCTTGGATTGCGGTAGTAATACGTGACACATGGACTCCCATTTACATAACACCGATTCTAACCCCTTGTCTTAACATACATTTTATATTAATTTTTTGTTATTTTCACATTAGTTTTATAGAAGTGTTGCATCTCTGCAGGTAGCATATAAATGTAATTCGATGGAGTCAGCAATCAGTTAATACTAGAAACTTAAAAAAAAATTTATTGTACAAATGCACTGTGACCGTTCTTATTTTGTAATTAAAAAGTTTTATAAAAATTTAATTTTTTCAACAGTATTTTTTATTACTTTCAACACAAGCGAAACCGCTTTTACAACATTTTCACTCTCACATTCTGCCTTCAACATGCTAGTAAACGTTCAGTCGAAGTGTTATTTGTTCATACAGCGTAATTTTTTTCAAGGGTGTCTAATCATTTTCGGTAACTGCAAACTTATGTTTGAACATTTCAACATTCGCTCCCTCCGAATACAAATTTTTGCGACCGCGCTTTTGTTTTCCCCACTGTCGTACTATGGTTGTCACGGAAGTGTGCGTCTCGCAATAGGGAGCGAGCGCGGTGCGAATGAGCTATTTTTCGTAGGTGGCGCCTCTAGCGGAGACGGCGGTAAAAACTGAGTGAGGGATAATGACAAGCAGGCACATTACAGAAAACTGTACAATGACATTGTTGGGAGAAACGTGTACTATAATTTTTTATGTGTTTTGGAAAATACCATTTTAGTCTAAATTCCGAAAGTCAACTTTAAAGAAAGGTCGAAATTTAAGTGAGAATATGTGTGTGATCGACGTTAAAAAAATTTAAGGGCATGAAATACATTGCAAATTCTTGAAAGGAACGACTGTTCACAATCTCCTTATAAAATCAAAATTAAGAACGTTTCAAGTATTATGACGCGGTTTTGCGATATACCAAGTAAACGTGGTTTGACAAAACTACATTATATGAACAAATAAAACACATTGACTGAAATTTTACTAGCATGTTGAACGCGGCATGCGAGAGTTAAATTTTGTAATAGATTAGACTGTATAAAAAGTGATAAAAGGTACTGTAAAAGAAAAATTCGAAAATGAAAATTTTTATTTAATATGCTAGTTTACAAAATTAGTACAGTTGTTTTAGAGTCAAGTATTAATTGGTCGCTGACCATCGAATTACATTCGCATATGCTACTTGCAGAAATGCGACAATTTTATAACGCTAAAGTATAAGTAACAACATATTTATAATAAAATTTCTGTTAAGGCAAGGAGTCAGACACTGTGACATTACGCAAATGGGAGCCCATAGTTTTTCCTCGATGGTATCACGTTTTACTGCAGCAATCCAAATGTTCTTTTAAAACGATGGTACTTATAGGTAGGAAACCATAATTATACAACTGAAGGACTGTTTCTGAACGTGGTACTCCACCACAAAAATACAACAGTATTGACTGATATTTCGTGGTTCGTTATCGAGGTTTAATACACACTGAAATGCCGTATCTACGTATCAAGCTTCCTGCACGCANGCCGTATCTACGTATCAAGCTTCCTGCACGCATCCCACCAAAAGCTTACGAAGCATGTTGCAAGAGCGCAGCACGCGTCATTCGCACGCTCGCTATTAATAAATAAACGGAACACCAATTTATTTGCGACACTGACCTGCTTTGCATTCACAGTCGCCTGTCACAATGTTTCAGTTTCAAGTCAATCTACAATTACATTTTTAAAAAAATTAATAAGAGTTGACAGTTACATAATCTGATTTTCACTTAAATAATGCAATACTTGTACTGACATTCTAAAAAGACATCAACAAAGTTTGATAAGTTTCTTATTAAAACTAAGTTTGCTTGACAGAGCGCGAAACCATGTAAAAATACTTTAATCACCTGAATTTGGACGTTTTGTAAGGTTCACTTAACGCCGAATTTGTGTTTACTCTCATTTAAATTTCGTCCTTTCCTTACAGTGGACTTTCGAAAGTTAGACGTAAATTTTATTTCCTGGAACACCTCGGAAATTATAGTGCACGTTTCTCCCAGCGACGTCATCTTACAGCTTTCTGTATTGTGCCTGCTTGTTCTCTCCAGTTTCTACCGCCGTCTCCGCTAGGGGAGCCACCAACTAGAAATAGCTTATTCGCACGCTTCCTATTGCCTTCACACTTTTTGTGCAGTTTTCTGGAGTGCGGCAACCTTTGTTGTTAATACAGATATGGCGATTTATAATATATCAACACTTAGGGTGACACATTCTGTACGATAATAATCCAGCAACACCTACTCAATGAAGCGGAATGATGGTGCCAGAAACACTGAAAAGGTTCTGAGATTTGTTAAAACAAAATTAATGCATTTGTTACTTATTTTTAAACATTTTAAAAATAAAATCTTAGTTCTGCCTAAGAAACTACATTATATTCATTCTGCATGCAAGAAACACGTTTCCGAATGAAGAGGAATAAATTGCCAACCAAAAAAATCACAGAGGGGATTGTGAAAGCACTGATTTAAAAGATAATAGGCCCTACAAATACAAATTTCGCAATGAACCAGTAAATGCGTAACAATGTTGAGATATAAATAATATTTTTATTTGTCAATCGAAAGTGAAGGGTGCTTCAGTGCAGTATAGCAATATCGTATGATTTTTACACATACACTAATGTCATCAGCTGAAGGCTAATGCCGAAATATGTGACGGTATCTTTGTGTAGCGACCTCTAAAAGTAAACACAATTTACCGATATTAAATACAAATTTCACCGACACCTTGTTCCCAATGTACTTTACGCCAAGCAAAATTTCATTGTTGTAAAATTTGCCAATTCTAAAGTTTACCGCTCAAAGAGCAGCTCACAAAAACACGAAAAAATAATTACTCATTTTAAGACGAATGTTAACCTTATCACGCTGCTCTATACCGGTTATTACTACCCNAACACGAAAAAATAATTACTCATTTTAAGACGAATGTTAACCTTATCACGCTGCTCTATACCGGTTATTACTACCCACAATTAAACTGCGGAATCTGTCAAAACTTTAGCAACCATATACAAGTAGCGTAATGTAAATAGTGAGCTTCATTCAAACCAGCTTTTCTTTTAAAAAGCAGGAGAAGAGGGAGGGGAAGGGGCGATAGGATTCCATGATGTTTTTCCCAAGTGGCGGGCAGAGCGCATATGCAGTTACTAAAAACGTGCGCTCCACTTCTCTACACATTGAAGCTATTTCGCAAGCAAAGGAAATGTTTCCGACATTGAAAATTGGTTTGCATACTAACAAAATTCAGACCAGTCNAAAGCTATTTCGCAAGCAAAGGAAATGTTTCCGACATTGAAAATTGGTTTGCATACTAACAAAATTCAGACCAGTCCCGGGGAACACTCGCAATGTGCTTCTTAAAGAGTAATCCACTCAAAAGAACTATTTTCATAGCGTTGTGCCAATTCAGCCATCCTGGATGGGCGTAACTGTGATTTGAATCAGAACCAGTTATATGGCAACTGCCATTTTCTACATTGAAGATAAGACGGTTTGACGACATTTGTCCTAAGTTACTAATGCCCACGAGAACTAAGTTATTTCATAATAATTCGTACTTAGTTTCTCCCAAAAACATTTTGTAACCATTTCTGGCAAGACGAGGAATCTTTACTTTCTCGAGATGCAACTTAAGAAAATCTAAGCCGTTAGTTTGCTTCCGAGGTTACATTTCCCAGAATCGATATGTGCACCATCGGGAGCCGGTCGCATTATTTCGAGTATGTAGTGTACGACAGTATAAAACTTTGATGCTAGTTGTGTAGGAAGTTAACTAAGTTAAATTCCGAGGATGTTATTTAACCATATATGATTTATGGAATAGAAAGCACATAAATACACTGTAAACTATCTAACTCACAATAAATCAACTTTATTTTTTGGACAGAATTACCAAAACGACTGATATGGTTAACACATTACTTACATGAATGTACTTTCAAGTTTTCAGAAAACAGATTCAGGTCAAGTTTAAACGGAAATAATATTTAATTACTATAACACAAATCTATGTTTTTGACCAGGCATTTGTTGTTAAAGCAAACCTAAAACTTTCACTTCACTTGATTTTGTGTCCTGCTCTGCTGGCAACCTGGGAGTAATGTTGGGTAAATTCGCGTTAAGACTGAAGTCAAACAACCTTAGTTTTAGCCAGTCAGTAATTTTAACGTGCTCGTGGATCTATTTCAGTTCGGGCACTATAGGTAGTTTTTGTTTTGTCTTGTGAAGTCACACCGAAGCAATCGCAACATAAATGGTAATGTTACTTTCTGTAAAGCTACTACTTAAAGTAAAGCTTAGTATTTTACATAATCATCTTCAAAATGCCCCTGGTTCTATTTATTTAGAAAACTATAATTACAGCACTAACATTTTTNTATTTTACATAATCATCTTCAAAATGCCCCTGGTTCTATTTATTTAGAAAACTATAATTACAGCACTAACATTTTTCAAGAAAATAATGATTACAAAAATATAATAATTGAATTCTAGAGCAAAGTGGCCCAGTACCGAATGAGGTGNTTTTTCAAGAAAATAATGATTACAAAAATATAATAATTGAATTCTAGAGCAAAGTGGCCCAGTACCGAATGAGGTGGCGCAGTGGTAAAATGTAGGACTTGCATTTGAGAGGACTGAGTTAGGTTCACCATCCGGCTATCCTGATTTCGGTTTTCCAGTGTTTTCCTCAAGCACTCCAGGAGATTGCTGGAGTGGCTTTCACCTATCATATAGGAATTTTTCGTGTTCATGTGTCCTAGGTAATTTCAGTTTCAGAGGTACTATTGGAATTGTTTGACTATAGAAAATTTACTGGTTGTTTTATACATTTTTATCTCATTTTTACTCTCTNGAGGTACTATTGGAATTGTTTGACTATAGAAAATTTACTGGTTGTTTTATACATTTTTATCTCATTTTTACTCTCTTATTTCCTGCTTGCAAAATAACTTTTACATACGTGCTTGACTTCTTACAACCAACCGATAACACACAATGAAAACTAAGCACAAAAATATTAAACTCCTCGTAAAAAAATAAATTTTCTATAATCACACATTCCTGTAGAAGAGGTAAACCGTTCCTGAATGTCTACCAAGGCCTTTCGGGAGCACTTACAATACCTAATAAAAATAAAGTTACCTAAAGATATTCTAATTCAAACAACTTTATACATATATGTAAATTTAATAAGGTATTTTAAGTTTTTTAGATCAGTTGGTAATTTAAACTAATTCAGTTACTAGAGCTAGCCGTGACCTACCTAACTTTTACACTGTTATATCTTTAACTTTATATTGTTAATTTGCTTTATGTTTCTGTACAGTTTTGCCACATTTACTGCCCATCGGACGTTCATAACCGGTCAAATAANCTGTTAATTTGCTTTATGTTTCTGTACAGTTTTGCCACATTTACTGCCCATCGGACGTTCATAACCGGTCAAATAAGTTTCAAAACTTCTGCTTGGAATGAAACTTTTTTCTCGCGAAAAGTAATGGGGTACATTACTTCACCGTACGTCCCAAACTTTTTTACCTACAAAACGCACTTCTGCTCCCCCGTTCAATATGACAATCGCTATTGCATACCATTTCGTCATTTACAGCTAATTATTTCATCATAAAACATCTTTACCTGAAAACACATAAAAATGCACTGTATCAAAAGTTCAATAATTTTTTTACAGTCCGTAAAATATTACAGTTAATCTGATGGTGGGTAAAGAAAAATATGCTTATATTACGTCTGAATCGACAAACAATGCAATTCCTGCAGCTTCAAAGAGTGACACAGAGATCGTGTTAGGCCATGCGGCNTCCAACGCTGCTCCATTCTCACCTCATTTAACGATAACCGGCTCTTAATGGATCGTTAAAATATGCCCAAATCTCTGAACTTATACATGGAGTGATTTTTCAAAGGTTTGATTTAAAAAGTGTGAAGAAACCGCGAATATACTTTACTGAATATACACGTTTAATAGCACATAAACCGCGAATATACTTAACTGAATATACACGTTTAACAGCGCATAAACCGCGAATATACTTAACTGAATATNTCCAACGCTGCTCCATTCTCACCTCATTTAACGATAACCGGCTCTTAATGGATCGTTAAAATATGCCCAAATCTCTCAACTTGGAGTGATTTTTCAAAGGTTTGATTTAAAAAGTGTGAAGAAACCGCGAATATACACGTTTAACAGCGCATAAACCTCATCACGCCAAGCAGTACCATCAATTTGTCTCAAGAATAAAGCAAGGCTGTCCTGTATTGTCAACGTATTTGAGTAAAGGAGCCATTTTTTGTGCGTTTTGNAGACCTCATCACGCCAAGCAGTACAATCAATTTGTCTCAAGAATAAAGCAAGGCTGTCCTGTATTGTCAACGTATTTGAGTAAAGGAGCCATTTTTTGTGCGTTTTGCCACTGTAGTTTCTTTTCTATGGTCTAGCCGATGAGTGGTTAGTCGTGATAGTCGTGGTCGCAGGACTTTCGATTTCATCCAAGTTGTACGACTAGTTCTACGACTGCGAACCACCCTAAGACTACGTCCGGTGACTGCCATTGTCGAACAGACCTACAATGAACATTGCTAGGGATTTCACTAGTATTCATGCTTCGTTTGAGTGACACTTCAATATTGTTACAAACAAGTATACAACTACAATTATTATTGTGCGTTTATAAAAATGTGTATTTTAATTGCTACTAATTTTAACATTAGATTTGTTTTTACGTCAAGGGCCCCGCACAACTAGCGCTTTGACTGCGTTGCAGTATATTTGAAATACAAGTTACCCACGACAATGTTAAACGTGCGTCCAATGTGCAGATCTACAAAAAGAACACACGCTTCACATGAGGGCCATCAAGTGCTTTCAATACCATTACAAATACGATTTTGGAGTAATCCAACTTAACTAAAAACTGTTTTTCAAAGCGCGGCATCTCAAAATATACGTGACAAATGCATACAAAATTACTTATGAAGCATGCATTGAACCTTGCCACAGAATTTATATTAATAAAATTATAGGGTCATTTAAGTCCCATAGGTAAACGCAGCACGACAAGAGAACACTAACACCAGTTCAAATGTAACGGCGACGACTCACTTGTTGCGCTTAACAGTGTAGCCCTTGCCGCTCCCACGCTTCTCGGCCTCAAATGCGGAAAACTGCTCCAGGTTGGTGGAATTACCCCCTCCCTACTGCATCCTTTCTCAAAGTCCCTTACTATTAAAAATTTGCCTGCCAAGTACCTTAGCTTGATATTCCCCCTTAAAAAGCAAATGGAATTGGAGAAGTCATTGTAGTCTATTCATGGTAAGTTAGCACTTTTAAAGGCCCTGCTAAATTTCTCCTTTCAGCCAATTTCTATATTTCCACATTTTTTTTTATAAAAAACATTGGTACATAACTAATAAACACACACAGTATAAAATTTACCACTGTAAAAAGCTTACGCCCGAGGCTGCCATAAAACACATTTATTAGTTGCTAATGTTTGATTGGGGGGGGGGAGGGAGAGGAATTAAAGTGCTCACTTTATCGTGAATAGCCTATATGCTATATGGTTTAGTTCTAATGCAAAGTAAGAGGATGAATGCACCGTCGAATAGCCCCTTCAGAAGAGGGCACGAGTGATTTATCCCTTTACGTGTTCTACATTGAACATTTCGTTTGTCATTTGGTTTCAAACCTTTATAACATAGATCTTTACTTCCCGCCATTTGATAACAGTTTTTTGTACACAAATCAAGGTATCAAAGGTAAGATAAGTTTAATTAGTTAACGTTGGGCGTTTTTAACTCCACGTGGACGTCAATTATTATAACAGTGAAACGGGAAAGTTTTGGAATTCATGCACACACTGAAAAAAAATGTATCAAGGACGTAAACTGAGACTTGTGCGTAACGAAGGTAATAATGTAGCAGTGATTTGGTCAGCAGCTACATTAAAATAGCTACTGTAACGAGAGCTTTTTTTTTAACGTGGCAGTTAAACGACGCGATAGCCGGGTTACTAGAGTGCTACCACACTAGGGCAATGTAGAGGGATGTACTCACGAGCCCGCCGGCGGCCGTGTAGACTGTAAGAGTGAGCAGCAGGCCCACGTGGCCTAGCGCGGATCGCAGCCGCCGCCATCTTATCTTCTTGTCGTCGTGCTGGTCGCCGTCCATCTCGGCAACTGCCGGCCCGCTGCCCGCCGAGCCCTCTTAGTAAACATTGGCGGCGCTGCTGGAGCACCATGCCCGCTTCCCCTCCACCCCTCCTCCACATGTCCGCACCATCCCGCTGGTTAATTATAACGAGGCGCCTCCTCCGGTTATGACTATTCGCGCTCGCTCAAGCATCGTCTCCGTTGCTGAGTCACGATCTTAGGGTAGCAAGGTCGAACTTTTGATGGTGGCGCTAGCCCACGCCTTACAGCACCGAGCTGTTATCACGTGGTTTGGAGTCAATTTCAATCAGGTTTCGTCTAATTTGACCTTTTTTTTGCTCACCGGAACAACGAAAAAAACAAACTTGGAAGGGGTGAAGGGGTCTCGATTGATGTAGCGGTTAAACCGCTCGCCTCCCACAAAGGCGAAGCGTGTTCGATTCCTGGCGGGATCACTCCTGAATTTTCGCACATGGGAATCGTGCCGCAAGATGCCGCTGGCCGGTGAGTTTTGTCGAAAAACTCCGTTTCCCCCGCCCCGCCCTTGCGTTACTGCACGAGACATGTTGGACACTAATTGTTATTACTGAACGTAAAAGAATTTTTGTTTTATTGAATCTGCATCTGTTGTGTTAAATGTACTTCCGTTATTAAACTAGGAATTTGTTGAAAAGTACCATGTTATTATTAATGTATAACGTTAATGTATCTTAAGAAACAGACGGGCAGGTTTCCGCCAGGTCATCAAAGTTATCAATCGAGATAATGCTAGTCAAGTTGGTTTTCAAGCTTTGCCATGATGAACCGGCAATGTGCCTAATTAAAAAAAAGTAAAATGTTCGTTAACATCGCAGGATTCCGCTTCGGTGGGGTAGTTGGATCAACTATGCACCCCTCCTCCTTTCACATCTAGAATTGCCAAAATAGTTATCACGCACGTTATTAATGATGGTATAGGCTGTCCACGGTAAAGTGAGCACTTTTGAGACTCTAGTTACATTTTACTTTCAGCCAACTGTTTTTCCTTTAATCACTTTTTCAAACAAATATTGTGGTGTAAGTTATAAACAAAGTATGTATATTCCACTGCACTCGGAAGTTAACGTTTAAGACTAAAATAAATATTTATTGACTGTTATTCCAAATGAGAGCTTTCAAAAGTGCTCACTTTACCGTGAATAGCCTATACCTTTCATGGCATTTATTTTTGGATAAATTTGATTTGTTACCAGTTAAAGACGGAAGCAGGTCTTAATTTTTTTTAGCAAGTAACTACTCCAGCAGTTGCCAGAAATGGTGCATACAATCAGGGGCGGCGGAAGGTTTTCTCGCAAGGGAGGGCAACAACTTTATTAGTTGTCTTGGATCGTAACTTTTTTTTTTGCTGTGTGCATCATGGCGCAGAGGACAACCCATTATTTCTGCCTTTCCCAGTAATGGTTTTCATGGCTTATATCAATGACATGAAACAACTGAATAAAACAAATATTTGCTAAATTTGTTGCAATTTAACAATTTTTTTTAAAATTTCTATTATGATAATATATTTTTAGCCTCAGAGTCATGCAGTTTGAAATATGATTCTGAAGCCATATATGAGGAGTATTAGAAAGCATATGGTTATACTTATTGCACACACAAACGCACCAGTATAAGACAGCACACGCTCGCACACTGGAATTCGGACATAAAATATACGAATATATTGAGACAATGTAACAATAAAATATAGACATACGAAAAACACTTTAAACTGTGTTCTCTGCCCAAATCAACTATGTTTGGTTCATTGTGACTCGTAAAGATGAACTTAGTTCATTGTAGTTATTAAGTAACTGTTTCGTTTTTATTAGAAGAGAAGAAATAATGAACTGAAGCAGATGAAATTGGCAACGCTAATACGACAATACATTAAACATACACATTAAAATTCACACTTGTTCAGCAGAAAAAAAAAANGAAATTGGCAACGCTAATACGACAATACATTAAACATACACATTAAAATTCACACTTGTTCAGCAGAAAAAAAAAAACAAATTAAAACTCCTTCAAAAAACGTATACACAAAAATTTACTAGACACCATAAGACTATGTCCATNAAAAAAAAAACAAATTAAAACTCCTTCAAAAAACGTATACACAAAAATTTACTAGACACCATAAGACTATGTCCATTGCTAATCATAATTAAACAGCTTCGGCCAATCTAAGGTTGTGAAGTTAACTTGAAATGAACCTACCGTGCTAATGTTAATATGATATGCCAACTTGGCTCACTGTGCTTCTTAAGCACTATTTTAAACTTCTCGGAAGTGAAAACTGTTCTGTGCAGTAGCAGTGAAATTGGAACTGCTATTAAAAAAAACATTAAATATGCACAGTAAAACTCAAACTTGCGTAATTTTAACTAAAAAATAAATTTAAGAATCACTGTAATGTAACAACGGAATAGGGTACATTCAAATTTCACCGAATATTTTTAAGTGGTGTTCATTGTTTACGAAAAGTTAAACAGCTTTGTCCAAATCAAGGTTTTCTAGTTCTTCTTGATATGCACTCATAATATATATATGATTTAGACGACCTTGGCTCATTGTACTTCTTAAGTAGCATTTTACTCTTCTCAAAAGAGGAAACTGCGCCCAGCTGTAGTGGATGAAATTGGCAATACCAGTAAATTTTGTAGAATACAGTCTACATTATTAAATAATAATTTTGATTCTGGGAATTCAAATTTGAGTACGGTATTGTGCAGCATAGGAGTTCCATTTATGTCTGGAGACCTTTCACACACACGTCCCTTTTTTCTGCTTCACCCTTCATTTCGTTTGTCCAGTCTTCAGCTTTTAAAGTCAACAGCCTTACCAAATTGTTATAAGCTGCAAAGCCTGGCTGATCAAATATTTCCTAAATTTCTACAGTAATGCTTTCTAAAACTGCAAAGTAGGTCGCCGGTAACATATCCTTTGGTGATTCCCATTTTTGGCCGATGTTTGGTGTCGCAGTTTGTTCTAGTTTTTTTTTTTTTTTACACTTTGCGCATTCTAGGCATTGAGGCTCTAAAAGATCATACTTGTCAATATCGTTTGGCATCTGCAACCAAACTTTTTCAAATAGAAATTCTCTTCCATTCGCATGCTTCTTAAATTTTCGATCACTAGTTGGATAGATTCACGTGCAGCACTGACAATCATGTTGGCTTTTGAAGAAGAAAGCTTAACTTTGCTGTAACCTGGAAATTTGACAACAGATGAGTAAGGCCAGATACATCCAACCATTTTATAACTGCTCACGAAGTCCTCTAAATTTGCTGTCTTTGGATTCGAGTCAAGTTGATCAAGGAATTCTAAAACGGAAGAATAACTATTAAGGAGATAACTTATGGAACTCACTCGTACTGTCCATCTTGTAGGACACAAGGGTCTAAGAGGAGTGTTCACACCAGGGACCGCATCTTGACAGATGTTGGAGAAGAGAGCTTTTCTTTTGGGAGATGACTGTAGCAACACTCAGATGTCGTTAGTTGTTTGTAGAACATCACGAAGAAGGAGAATATTTTTAACACAATCTGGAAGTGCCAAATTCAAACTGTGATTCCCGCAGTTTACATACATGGCTAGGGGCTGTTGCTTTTGCATAATTGTTTTCAAGCCTCTAAACTCGTCTTTCATGTTACTCGATCCATATCGTAACACTGGCCCCTTAAACCACTGAAAGAAAGACCAAAACGTNTAAACTCGTCTTTCATGTTACTCGATCCATATCGTAACACTGGCCCCTTAAACCACTGAAAGAAAGACCAAAACGTTTGATGATATAATTAATTATTTTTGAAAGCTCGTGTCCTGTAGTTGAACTTATTTCATATAAACCAAGAAAAAGTTCTTGACACTGCAAATTTTCCACTATAAGTAAACTAATTGAAACATGTTCTTTACAACTTACCTATCAATTTATCCACAATCAAGCTAAACAACCCAATTTGGCCACTGTATCTTTTAAAATAATTTGGGACATTATTTCGCTCTTTTCATTTTCAATACCATGAGATGTATGATGTTCCTCTCTTTTCTAAAAATCAGCAAGTTCAGGTACGTCACAGCTCTTAATTTGTTTAGCTGAGCAAGATTACCCTTTTCTTCAGTGTGCTCTCTGAAGGCCACCCCCTGACGACAGAGGTATTGCACAGAACTAATTTTTTTAGGTCGGTACAAGCAGCCATTTGTTATGTTGCATAAGCCTTGTTCAGCTGGCAAGAAACTGGCGTTACCTTGAGGCTAGCTGTTTTAACAACAAACTCTTTATGGAGTGATCTAACCTGGTGGGCCACTAATATTTCTGCGCCTTTTTTTCATTTAGAAAAACCAGTATCACTTACTAAACTAGATGTCATCTCGTCTGAGTAACTTACTTATGCAAATTCTGAATAAACTTTTTTTCAAGTGATGTTCTACAGGTGAAACATGTTGTGCTTTTTTTTAACCATTTTCAAAATGTATTCATGGATATTCTTGAAACCATTTCACTTGAAATTTGAAGGGACCCTTGCCAGAAATGTGTGGTGGTATATATTATAATTTTCATCAGGATGATATGGAAAGAGACACGAAGTCGCTGAAAGCTTGACGTTAGCATAATTTCCCACCGACATCTCTTTGTCCTATTTTGATGAAAATGGTTGCGAGACCGAAGGCGGTGGTGGTTCATTACTTACCTTTAATTTTTAGTTTACTTCGCATTTATCAGTTCTATTCGTGTTAGTCTCATCTGAAAATGGCAGTTTTTCAATCAAATATGTAAGCATACATTAGAGAATCGTGGTTTAAAAAGTAATTATATTTGTGAGATTAGAAAACAGCATAAGGTAAACTCCTTCTCACCTATAAGACAAAGATAAACTTTTGTTGGCAGAGAGAAAAACTGTTTTGAAATATTATAATTTCTAACATTCGATCAATATTTAAGACATTAATATTGTTCCAAGAATTAGTGTGTGCAATTCGTTGCAACTGATAACCAAAAATACATGAATTGTAAACACTCGTTTTAAAGAAGGTTTTACCATTTGTGTTGACATTTCATTTTGAATAATGCATACTCTTTATGTACGTTGCTGGTTCAAATGGTGACTATCATCTGTACTTCACAGATGATAACTCTGTAATACATGTAAAGTTGAAAAAAAAAAGTATAAATTTTCACCGTTTAGAAATTAACCTTAAGTGTCAATAAAATATAAAGGTGTGAAAACTTTAAAACACAACTACCGTGTATAAATAGTTTCTGTGTCACCTTTAATCTTGAATCTATGCAAGACTGTCAATAAATAAAACACGTTATAACTAAATTAATTTTTATGCGCAAATGTAATGTTTTATGTAGAGACTGCAACAGCACGAANTCCTTCTCACCTATAAGACAAAGATAAACTTTTGTTGGCAGAGAGAAAAACTGTTTTGAAATATTATAATTTCTAACATTCGATCAATATTTAAGACATTAATATTGTTCCAATAATTAGTGTGTGCAATTCGTTGCAACTGATAACTAAAAATACATGAATTGTAAACACTCGTTTTAAAGAAGGTTTTACCATTTGTGTTGACATTTCATTTTGAATAATGCATACTCTTTATGTACGTTGGTGGTTCAAATGGTGACTATCATCTGTACTTCACAGATGATAACTCTGTAATACATGTAAAGTTGAAAAAAAAAAAGTGTAAATTTTCACCGTTTAGAAATTAACCTTTAGTGTCAATAAAATATAAAGGTGTGAAAACTTTAAAACACAACTACAGTGTATAAATAGTTTCTGTGTCACCTTTAATCTTGAATCTATGCAAAACTGTCAAGAAATAAAACACGTTATAACTAAATTAATTTTTATGCGCAAATGTAATGTTTTATGTAGAGACTGCAACAGCACGANGAAATAAAACACGTTATAACTAAATTAATTTTTATGCGCAAATGTAATGTTTTATGTAGAGACTGCAACAGCACGAAAAGTAATAGAGTTACTATTTGCAAAATAACATAACTTGACTTTGGCAGCAAGAAGAGCAATAGTCTAACTCATATAAACCGTGTGTGAAAATGAAAGAAACATGTGCTCGAATACTGCTCTATATAAATAACAATGAGGCTATATTAGCAGTGAAGTAAGTGACTATCACATCAAATGCATGAATACAGAACTGTGTTTCTCTAATCTACGTTTCTTACTATTTAATATTGTGCCACTAATAACAATGTAACGAGAAATGCTTTCCGTCAGCAAAAAGAATACAAGAAAAATTACACATGTCCGTTCCTTTTTTTATTTTTAGTGGTTTTGTTTGTATTCTGAGCCTGTTAAATTTGTATTTGACAAAGCAAAAAGAATAATCTGTAACGATGCACATTTTTACTAAAATATATGTAATATATTTTTGCTGTGTTGCATAAAATGTCATAGCGAATTATCATATGGAAATACTGTTTCGCCTTCAATTTATGGATTACTTTAGAATAATGACTACTAGTAATTAATTGATTAGGATTAACTGACACCTTGATTACGATGAAATCAAAATAAAATTTGCGTAACTGCAATTTTAGTTTTAAGGAAAAGATGGCTAGTGCAGTCTGCTAAGTACAGGCTAAATATCAAAAGCACAAAAGCAATATATTTTTTTAAAATTAATGAATGTGTGTCCATGAAATAATATATGCTAAAAAAATTTTTTTTTTTTTTTTTCATATTAGTGCATGACTTTTCAGCACACACACGCGAGGGCTGATTAAAACGTCAGCGATGAGGCAGGCATCGTCATAGTATTTCGACTAGAGGTGGCGAACATTGACGGATCTCATGCAGGGGATGGCATTTCCCGTCTGCCTCATCGCTGGCAACGAACCATGGTCAACCTTGGANCATTGACGGATCTCATGCAGGGGATGGCATTTCCCGTCTGCCTCATCGCTGGCAACGAACCATGGTCAACCTTGGACACTACTTTGAAGGATGTTAAACAGCTCGTACACGTACGATACGTACCCGTTCACATGAGTGTATACAGTTTGTACNAAGGATGTTAAACAGCTCGTACACGTACGATACGTACCCGTTCACATGAGTGTATACAGTTTGTACGAGAATATATAAATTAAACTGTGATTTCAAGCAGCCATGTTTTTCTTTGTTCCTTGTCGGACATTCCTGCATCCATACCCCATGTGATGTAACCTTTAAAACGTACATGTCGTACACTCTCAACTGTACATAATATATTTCCTGTGTTGGGTCATTTTCGGGAGATAAACCATAGTTGCGATGACTTTGAATCAGCCTTCGTATATAGGAATTTGTAATGAAAATCACACAATCGTGCTGACGAACTGATCTGTTAGAGCCGCCCTGATCTCTTCTGTACATGTTGTCACGACAGCGTAAATNACACATTCGTGCTGACGAACTGATCTGTTAGAGCCGCCCTGATCTCTTCTGTACATGTTGTCACGACAGCGTAAATCCACCATCATGTCATATGCCAGCAGAATAAAAGTTTAGTGGCTCGACAAAGTTTCTGTTCAAATGTTCAATACCTTACACCAGAGATATTTCAAACTTCTACCTGGACGATGTTTTTGGCGTTGATTGACTTAAGACAGGNTTTCAATACCTTACACCAGAGATATTTCAAACTTCTACCTGGACGATGTTTTTGGCGTTGATTGACTTAAGACAGGCAAAGCTGAACAGCAAATTAGTCTAAAGAGTACTTTTTTTAAGTGAGTTTTATTTATGATTCTTATTTGGAATTATTGTGTAAGAATATTAATAAATATACCACGCACAATAAGATAATCTCGACAAAACGAGTAGCAGAATTCCGTAATGGTGATTGCTTTTGATATCAACTGCATTTTTGCTAAAGTGAACTTGTTAGTTTTTAGTTACACAGACATGTAGATTACCATTTTATGTTTAAGTTTTTTGGTTACACAGATATGTATATTAGACCTACTATATTAAGTTCGGCAATATTTATTTCTAACGAAATATTAAGCAGTTAGCACTACACGCGAATTAGAAATTTTGTGTAGCCTGTGTCTTNGCAATATTTATTTCTAACGAAATATTAAGCAGTTAGCACTACACGCGAATTAGAAATTTTGTGTAGCCTGTGTCTTGGAATACGCAACAATATAAAATTGTTTTGCGTTAAGAATTGAAATTTGACTAAGGTTTGTAAATTAGTTAATAAAATTATTTATTCCGACCTGTCAGTTCGTTTAACTTTCTGCAGGCTACATGTCTGTTTTCTTACGCATCCGTGCACTTTAGAACGGGCATAACTAAGACCTGAAAACTGCTGTGACTCAATAAAACAATCTTACTTCTTAACTATAGCAACGTACCTGCGTCCAAATAAGGCTTTTTAGCAGCACAACGAACAAGACACACCTCCATGTTGAAAACGCTCACAAGGAAAAATCCATTGGTAATGGTAAACTGTAAACACAGCACAGCCTACAAACCACAATCCACTAATGCACTCGGCGCAACAATGAGGGAAGAAGAATCGCTTGAAACTTTTTCCCTTTTCACTATGTCCAATTAATAAATATACCTGATTGCTGACTCAAGCATGAAGAATCACTGTCAACTTTGCCTTCCCCTTCCACTGTGTATTTTTAAGAAACGTGTCTGACTATGCGTTCATCGTTCATTTCAATATTTTGATTCCCATGATTTGAGAGAAAATTAACTACTTTACAATATAATGTAGATGTCAAACTTAGAATGGGGACAAAACCTATATTGTCCCTCCCCACTTTTATAGGGGTTGCTTACATAAGAATCAGACTCCTAACAAATCTCCCCCTGTCACTTTAAGTGACTGCCCCTGGAACTTATTCATAGTGATAGCAAAACAAACATTGAGGGGTAATTGCGTTCTCTTAAATTCGAAAGAGTACTCGGGTGGAATGAGTGATGTATGTGATATAAAAATTTACCTTCCCTGTGTACATCCAGTGAAGACTGTGGACTGGATTACATTTTTTTTGCCAATCCTTCTTTTGTAACCTACTGATATTGCAGTGTTTTGACGGTAACATTAATATAGCACCAACCTTGAGGAGAAGCTTGTATGGTGATAGGTCAGGAGGGTAGATGAGCTCTTCAAAGTAATAGGCTTCATCATTCATTTTTATAACTGTGTCCACAGATTTCTGCCTACTTCTGCCCCTTCGAACAACTCAAGCAAGCTATGCTAATGATGTTAACATATTCTATGGCATTTTTGAAAACTGCTTGATTATTCTCTTTAGAATTACAAAATAATGATGGACTGAACATATTTTTGTCTTGTGAGCATTTATATTTGCAGTGCTACTGGAATTTATTCAAATTACGTCAAATATTATTGAAGCAAATGAAAGGTCAGGTTTTGAAAACAAAATATAAACAAACAGCTTCGCAGTTGTTAAAACATGTGATTTTGACAGTTCTCTATGTAATTCGCAAGTTTATATTTCTGACAGTTCTGNCTGTGTCCACAGATTTCTGCCTACTTCTGCCCCTTCGAACAACTCAAGCAAGCTATGCTAATGATGTTAACATATTATATGGCATTTTTGAAAACGGCTTGATTATTCTCTTTAGAATTACAAAATAATGATGGACTGAACATATTTTTGTCTTGTGAGCATTTATATTTGCAGTGCTACTGGAATTTATTCAAATTACGTCAAATATTATTGAAGCAAATGAAAGGTCAGGTTTCGAAAACAAAATATAAACAAACGGCTTCGCAGTTGTTAAAACATGTGATTTTGACAGTTCTCTATGTAATTCGCAAGTTTATATTTCTGACAGTTCTGNGGCTTCGCAGTTGTTAAAACATGTGATTTTGACAGTTCTCTATGTAATTCGCAAGTTTATATTTCTGACAGTTCTGTTTTCAATACACCAATTAAATGTTGCAGCACAAGAGTGGGTACTGTACAGCTGGAATGTACGCTATAACCCAATTCACACTTCACGAAAAATTACGTATGAAATTATTAACCACAGTATAAAATGTGGTTTAAACACGTATAAAGAAACTCGTAGGGAATAGGTCATATGAGTGACGTATTTTACTGTCCATACAGTCTACGAAAATAAGCTAAGTTATTCAATTATTGATCCTGCTCTGTCATAACAACTTTCTTCTGCAACTGTAAGGGATACGAAACTTTTTGTTCTCAATAAGAGACAGGTTTCAGAATTTCTATTCATACTTTTTGAGTTTGATAAGTTTTTATGAAACATGTTGGTTTGAAGGTCGCAGGCAAGGAAATTAATTACATATAGGTACTAGAAAACACATCGAAGCTTTTTCACCTTATTAGAGTTTTGAATTTATAAAAATCTGAAATCAGTATTTAGGTATTTATATAAACAACCTTTATTAGCAAAGAGCATAACGATATCTTATCGGGTTACTAAGCTATTGAGGAGTCTTCGAAAACACATTTAATCAATTTTAGTCCTCTGCGGGGTTGAAGTTAAAAATACTGAAGTTAATTTTTGGTTATTCGTAGAGGCTACCTTCTGAAGCTAAGAGCACAACGATATCAAATCGGGTTAATGAGATATCGAGGAGTCCTCGAAAATACTGTTTACCTCTTTTCACCCTCTTAGATGGTTGAATCTCAAAAAATTCTGACATTGGTGTATAGTTTATTGAATAGGCTACCTTTTGAAGCTAAGAGAACAACGATATCTCATTGATGTACTGAGCTATTGAGGATACCTTGAAAATTTATTTTACCCCTTTTCATACTGTCAAGGATAGAATTTCGACAAATTCCTTTCGTAGTGGGTGTCTGCACTCTAAGGGAAGCCATCCATAAATTTTCATGATTTTGCATCCAGTGCGTTGATGAGTGAGTCAGTCAGTCGGGACACTTCATTTTATACACATACATGTAATTTCACACTGAAAAACGATTCTATAAAGGAAATTACAACTGCAATAATTACATATTTACAGCGCAGGGTTGTCACCATTATCATCCTTTTTGTTTATACAGTATCAAAACAAATATTGATCTCCTGATCCATTGTTTGTCCAATGAACCAATTTTGAGTACCTAACACAGAGTTAACTGCTGTAGGAAATGGTTTCCGTTTTTTTTTCATGTTCCTGAAATTACGGGGTCGGAAGACACGAACATCCATACCTATTGATGTTTATGCGAAACGTTTTTACAGGATCATTTAAGTTTACATTTTCATATAGCTTCAAATTCGCATCCAAAACATCCTCTTATAACTTCCCTTGGGGCAATGGTAAGAATTTAACTATGGCACTGTTATGTATGAACATTTTTTGTACAGTGACACTCATTTTTTATCAGCCATTAACTTATACCTACAGTTTTGCTGTATCCAAACAGTAATCTGCAAGCTGTTGTACCATTGCATAGTGGCAACTAAATAGTGTGCACAGCAACGTTCAATCCAGTGATTTCAACGACTGTATCCTGTTTTCAAAGAATATTATCCCGGTGTTTCCGTCATTACTGATATCTCCCCTTGCCTCGTTTGTTTTTCTCACTTCAGACTAAATATTGAGTTGTCTGAAGNGTTTCCGTCATTACTGATATCTCCCCTTGCCTCGTTTGTTTTTCTCACTTCAGACTAAATATTGAGTTGTCTGAAGCCAGGGATGGCAATGGTAATGTAGAGTCAAGTCACTGAGCGCCCTTTTCGACATACTTGTAAATTTGTCAAGTGTCTTTTTCATTTCATAATTACTTTTAATACAAACTTTTTCAGTGTCGTATATAAGTTTTTTTTTTGTGTCCCCAGCCAATTCGCATACACTGTACTTGTCCATGAGATACACAATAAGTATTTCAGGAAACGTAGAATTACACATTTATCGTCTGTTAACAATACAAACAGTTTCTTTTCGACGTCACTCCAACGCCTGCTGAACGGTTTCCTGTGAACAGTAGTGTATATCTCAGAAAAAATTTCATAGTGATAGCTAATTCTTTGCTATAACATTCATGAGCAATAAAGTTTGTGTATTACAAAGAAAGAGAGTGGTACCAGGCAGGGCTGGATTTCCCATTAGGCCTACTAAACCGGGGCCTAGAGCAACACTTTTTAGGGGGCGGCATGAGATAATAGACAAAATAGCAATATCATATGTGTCATTGTTTTTTGTATAGCTGTGTACTCGAATAGAAGGTATGTGAATTCTATAATACATCCAAGTAGTGTGCCTGGTAAGTGTTGGGGAGTCAATTGTTTTACAGTATGATTTTAATAAAAGTC
This sequence comes from Clitarchus hookeri, assembly GCA_002778355.1. Taxonomy (NCBI): domain Eukaryota; kingdom Metazoa; phylum Arthropoda; class Insecta; order Phasmatodea; family Phasmatidae; genus Clitarchus; species Clitarchus hookeri. Next base: position 78,444 of record NQII01000385.1, on the reverse strand, counting down.
CTTATTGCCTCCGTACCCACCAGTGCCACCTTCAAGTTTATATTTATCAGGATTACAAAAACTGGTATAGGTGGAGCATGAGAATTTCTATTAGATCTTTGTTAAGTTTCGGGTTTTCAAGTTTTTGAAAAAAGTTTTTGAGTTATAACAAACGTTTTATATATTGCAACACAAATAAAGGTGCGAAGTTAGTGATTTATGATAAAAATGTTTTACTGATGCTGAAAACTGATGGCGGCGTGTTCAATAGTTGCGTGCAGCCAAATATTATAAGGGAAACAAATACATTTGGCAGTAAATTATCACAAATAATCTAGTACATAATAATTATTGTATTACCAATAAGAGCTATAAAAATTAAGATTATAAAAAGAACTTAAATTAATTTTATTTGAGCTCAAAAAAATCATATTGTTACCTAATTAACTTCAAACACAGCATTCCACTTAAAGAAAGATGCTGATAGACATGAAATCTAGAGATAATTGAAATATCAGTACTGGTGAGAAATGATTGAAAAATGGTGTTACCGGTAGTTACCCAGTGTCCAAATAGCTGTTGATAATGACCGAGAAAAGTAGTGTGCACAGAATGAAGAGGCGGTAGATTGAATTTTACTTGTGTGAGCATGCCCCTAACATTTCTTTACTGTTTGCCTATAGCACTTTCAAAATTATGTGGTGGAATGTGACATGAAGTTTTTTTAAATTAAGTTTTAAAAAATTTTTGAGGATGAAGTGGTGTAGTGGCTATATCACTCACCTTCCACTTAGGTGAGGTCAATACTGGATCTAAGCATATGGGAAAAGTGACGGAAGTTGCCACTGGCAAGTGAGTTCTCAGGGTACTACTCCCTTTTCTCACGCTATTATATTCCTTCAATAGTGCTGAAGACAGATGTTGAGCACCGCTACCTCGTCGTTATTTTATATTTCAAAATATCTATCTTATTTAAATATGCCTCCGTCACATTGAATCTCTCAGAGGAAGTGTAATAAATTTTAAAAAGTGCATATTCAATGCTGTTAGCACCAAACTACGTTAAGTAAACGTAGATTTAAGGCAATTCGTTATTAACAACAATTTTCGGTACGATCGTTGAACATTTAAGAGAAACAGAAATATTCAACCGATATGAACGTCTTATAAGTCTGTCAGAAGCTTATGAAAATACAAATTTGTTGAGGAGAGGGAACAAAGCGCACTCTGANATGAACGTCTTATAAGTCTGTCAGAAGCTTATGAAAATACAAATTTGTTGAGGAGAGGGAACAAAGCGCACTCTGAGGTTTTACGACACCAAGGAGAGAGAACTAATTCCTAAGACAGGATCAGATTATTATCGTGTTGGTATATATTATGCAATTATCGATACACTTAGAGAAAAAAATGCAAATGCAGTGTGTACATTATAGCTACTTATTACGAGAATGACCTTGGGCTATCCATACCATAACAGTCAGTGCACCTTAACGAGCATCTTAAGATGAAGAAAATGGCAAAATGTTCAAATTACCAAATTTCTATACCAAGGTTTTTTTTNACCTTAACGAGCATCTTAAGATGAAGAAAATGGCAAAATGTTCAAATTACCAAATTTCTATACCAAGGTTTTTTTTTAAGTGTATCCAAATGTAAGCATGCCAATCAGAATATTACTTAGTGATTCACTGACCAACTGTTCAATAGAACGCTCCTCTTCTACTCTACGGTATGTGAGAAACTACACTCNTTACTTAGTGATTCACTGACCAACTGTTCAATAGAACGCTCCTCTTCTACTCTACGGTATGTGAGAAACTACACTCATTTGTAAAACAAAAAAAAAGTTGTTCACCATGAACGAATCGAGTGAGTACAGCGAAGGTTGACACGCAGTATCATAGCCCGACACGTGTCCCATTTGTGTTTAATGCGGTTTGCTTGCGCGGATGTGCCACTACAGACCATACATGTCCCTCCATCATTCATAGCTGCAGTACACCAAAGAAGGCCTTAGTAGCATTGTGAGCCACAGAGCCAAGTTCAGTGAGCACGCAGAATGCCTCATGGCATATTCGACAAGCCTTTGCCCAGCTGGATGAGTTTGAAAAATAATTTACTGATGTAACTAATTAGAATACTTTCCTCAACAAGGGTGCAATAATTTTTTTAATAATTTCTTAAAAGCTGAGTTGGTAGGAAGTACTTGACTTCTCTTTGAAAGCAATAACTTAGAAATGAAATCAGAAACATGTGCAACAGCAGTGAGACAATTACAAATACTCACATACCTTACCCAGAACTTGAACCCAGAAAAACTCGTACTATAAGCTAGCGTGCAATCAACTGTATTACGGAGGTCGGATTCGGAGCATTAACTTATTTTATGGCATCGTAAAAAATTGCCAGAAAAAGAGGCTATATATACGACCCTTCTAATGTATACTGCCTACATATATTTTTTGTTTGAATTTGGTTAAATAGTTGAATATATGCGGCAAACTAACCTAAATTACAGAATTTACGAAGCCGTCATTTTGAACACATTTAAATCATGAAAGTTTACATGGCCTTCTGTAGCATTTATGGTGAACACAATTTGGTACAAGTTTATTTGAAATGTTCCAGTGTAACACTTGGTGGAAATCGGTTGAGTGGTCCTCGAGTCATGACTTAAAACATCCATAATTTTCATGTGGCGATCTTTATAAATAGAGGACAAAAAGTAATGTAGTAGCAATTTCGATGATTGTATACTGCCTATATACAAAGTTAAGTTAAAATATATTAGATAGTTTCGTAGATATCACCCACAAATCTAAAATGATTTTATAGCTGCCATTCTGAAAATAAGTGTGTCCTACTTTAAAAAAAAATTCATTTAATCTTATGGCATACTACAGTACAGCATCTTCGTCAAATTTTGTAAGAATGGTTGATTTTTTCCCGAGATACGAGATAAAATCATTAAATAGGGCTATCTTACAAAATGGCAGATAAATGTGGCTCTGCATAGACAAATTTGATGGTTGTAATTGGCTCTGCCAACATACAAAATTATGTTGGAATTTGTTTCGTTAATAAAATATACCAAGCTAAAAATATTTATATAGCCATCATTTTGAAATAAGTGCCTGACCTACATAAAACATACCAGTTTACAGCGGCTGCTGCAGTACTATGTGTCTGCCAAATTTGTAAGGAATCTGTCAATTCTTTTCCGAGATATTACAAAAAAACTTTATTTACTCGCATGGCACTATATTAAAAANTTGTAAGGAATCTGTCAATTCTTTTCCGAGATATTACAAAAAAACTTTATTTACTCGCATGGCACTATATTAAAAATGGCACACAAAAGATGCTATATGTATATAGAGTTGAAAGTTGTAATATCTACTGCCAGCATACAAAGTTTAGTTAAAATGGATTATATGATTTCGACTATAGCATTCGGAGCTAAAAATGGCTATATGGCCACCATTTTGAAAATAAATCAATGGCATGCTTAAAACATACCAATTGATATCATCTGCCTTCATACTACTTGTTTGCCCAATTTTATTGGAATTAGTCAATTCTTTCCCGATATATGACACAAAAACTTATTTTATTCGCATGGCGCTATCTTACAGAATACAAGCTGACAAAAGATGCTGTATATACATACAGTTGTTAGTTTCAATATCTACTGTCAGTATACAAATTTTAGTTGAAATTGAGTACAAGATTTTTACTATATAGCATTCTAAGCTAAAATGAGTATATGGCCACCATTTTTTAAATAATTGTCTGACACGTATAAAACATATCGCTTAACATTATNTAAGCTAAAATGAGTATATGGCCACCATTTTTTAAATAATTGTCTGACACGTATAAAACATATCGCTTAACATTATCTACATCAATACTACTTGATTGCCTAATTTGGCATGAATAGGTTAATTATTTACCGAGTTATGACATAATAACTTTATTTATTCGTTTGGTGCTATCTTCCAAAATGGCCAACAAAAGTGGTAATTTGTTGATATATATTATGTATGTAATAAGTTCTTTCAGTATACAACATTTGGTCGAAATTGGTTTAATGGTATGGGAATTATACCAAATAAACTTAAAATATTTATATGGCCACCATTAAAAAAATAATTAACTAATAAAGTTTAATTACTTACATTTACATGGCCTACCATAGCATTACTTACACGCCCAGTTAGGTGAGGATTGGTTTAATAGTTTTCGAGACTTACTATTTTTTGTAATTTGTGCTACTTTACAAAATTGCGGATAAACAAAAGATTTTCTCTTAAAATTGAAAATATTTGCACAATTTTCTGACAGCATTCGATTTTTAGTTTAAATCAACTGGATGGTTCCCGAATTATGACATATCACCCATAATTTTTTAATGACCGCCATTTCGAATGTAATNTTGTAAGGAATCTGTCAATTCTTTTCCGAGATATTACAAAAAAACTTTATTTACTCGCATGGCACTATATTAAAAAATGGCACACAAAAGATGCTATATGTACATAGAGTTGATAGTTGTAATATCTACTGCCAGCATACAAAGTTTAGTTAAAATGGATTATATGGTTTCGACTATAGCATTCGGAGCTAAAAATGGCTATATGGCCACCATTTTGAAAATAAATCAATGGCATGCTTAAAACATACCAATTGATATCATCTGCCTTCATACTACTTGTTTGCCCAATTTTATTGGAATTAGTCAATTCTTTCCCGATATATGACACAAAAACTTATTTTATTCGCATGGCGCTATCTTACAGAATACAAGCTGACAAAAGATGCTGTATATACATACAGTTGTTAGTTTCAATATCTACTGTCAGTATACAAATTTTAGTTGAAATTGAGTACAAGATTTTGACTATATAGCATTCCAAGCTAAAATGAGTATATGGCCACCATTTTTTAAATAATTGTCTGACACGTATAAAACATATCGCTTAACATTATCTACATCAATACTACTTGATTGCCTAATTTGGCATGAATAGGTTAATTATTTACCGAGTTATGACATAATAACTTTATTTATTCGTTTGGTGCTATCTTCCAAAATGGCCAACAAAAGTGGTAATTTGTTGATATATATTATGTATGTAATAAGTTCTTTCAGTATACAACATTTGGTCGAAATTGGTTTAATGGTATGGGAATTATACCAAATAAACTTAAAATATTTATATGGCCACCATTAAAAAAATAATTAACTAATAAAGTTTAATTACTTACATTTACATGGCCTACCATAGCATTACTTACACGCCCAGTTAGGTGAGGATTGGTTTAATAGTTTTCGAGACTTACTATTTTTTGTAATTTGTGCTACTTTACAAAATTGCGGATAAACAAAAGATTTTCTCTTAAAATTGAAAATATTTGCACAATTTTCTGACAGCATTCGATTTTTAGTTTAAATCAACTGGATGGTTCCCGAATTATGACATATCACCCATAATTTTTTAATGACCGCCATTTCGAATGTAATGATCAAAAACTGTAAAAGTCAGGTTTCCTTACCATATGTGTACCAAGTTTGGTGAAATTCGGTTTAAGCGTTCAAAAATTTAAAGGGGTGTCACACAACACACAGCTACACACATACTACACATGCAGACAGGAAAATGATCTCATAAGCTTTTCTTTCCTTCGGGAAGTAAGCTAAGAAGGCTGAATCGTCGGCCTACANACAGACAGGAAAATGATCTCATAAGCTTTTCTTTCCTTCGGGAAGTAAGCTAAGAAGGCTGAATCGTCGGCCTACAACATGCAGGTTGAACTTTTCAGCGCATTGCTTGCCGCATGAACCATTCTATTTGCACTGGGAGTCGGTGTTGGACACAGTGTGATAAGGAAGGTAAATACACCTGTCGAGAAGGCTTGGGTTGACCCTGGTGAACCACAAACCGGAAATATCGTTTCATCGTGTAACAGTCTGTATGTAAGCACTCCACGGGCGTAGCTGCGCGCCATCTAGGAATATGTCATGACAGATGGGGATACGCCCGTGTCCACCAGTACGATATTCAGGCGGCTAGTAGAGCATGATCTGCCATCATGGCGTTCCTTAAGACGTCGACCATTACGACCTGTGCATCGCCGAGCACGTGGCCTTCTGCCGGGAATGGACTGCATGGCAGCTTGCGGATTGGCAACGAGAGGTGTTTAGCGACGAATCACGGTTCTGTCTGTATACAACTGATGGCTCCTCCAACTGAACTGCTAGTGGTAGGAAGTGGTGGCGACGGCTTGGAGGCTGTGATGACAGCATGGAATACCCATGATTTTACACAATGAAAATTCTTTCAATTCAGAGCGACGACTGCCATCCCCGATTTCGGCATTCCNGGAATACCCATGATTTTACACAATGAAAATTCTTTCAATTCAGAGCGACGACTGCCATCCCCGATTTCGGCATTCCTCGAGGAATCGAGGATGTATGCCACTCCAAGCTGAATGTACTCCACCCTTCTGGTGGTCATGCGGGTCATTGGTAGGGCGGTCGGTCATTGAAAACCCACTAGTGCCATGGAAAATAAGTGGGAGCACGGGCGGATCGAGTTGGCCCCTTCAGAGGTTCTCTCTGGTGTTCCGATCACATTGAAGTTGGACTCGTGCTGGCAGTGGTTAACTCCATATGTTGGAGGAGGTCTGGGGAGATTCCCCCTCTCAAAGAAAGACCGGGCGGTGAGCCGCAACCCGCTCCGGTTGTGTCCTAGTAGGACACTAGAGGTTTGGATAGTGCTCTGGTTAGACCACATGCTTGGTGTCTGAGGGCGAGGGTCTCAGAACCTTGTGGAAGGGTGCTTTCGGCCATACTTATGAATCAGGTTGGGGCTTTGGATTTGGTTACCTCAGGTGGATGGCTGGGACACCTGCGATGAGAGGAGATGGCCCNGGCTGGGACACCTGCGATGAGAGGAGATGGCCCCTCTTCCCCACCGATTGGGCTGTCGTAGCGCGGGATGGCCATCTGGCTAAGAGCGCTACGTAAAAATATAAAAGTACGAAGGCCGAGAGGCTACCTCGTATATGCATCTAGTATATATACAGATGACCACCGAATTCGAGTCTGGAGACGTCCTGGCCGGTCGCTGTGATTCGTGCTTCATTGTAGAGCGCCACACCGACCTAACGATAGGTGTTATGGTGTGAGGTGCAATTTCCTACGATTCCTACACCTCACTGGTGGTGATTGAAGGAATACTGATGGCATGGCAATACGTCCAGGAAATTCTGCGATCATGTGCATTCCCCTCATGGTGCAGCTTGGCAACTCTATTTTCCAGCAGAATAATGTCCGGCTTGACACAGCACGAGTATCTCTGGCCTGCCTTCGTAATGTCGACATGTTTTTTTGGGCAGCAAGGTGCCCAGACCTATCGCTCATCGAAAACATTTCGGGCAAGATTGAATGGCAACTTCAACTAGTGAAACAATGGTGGATTTGGAGGGTCAGTTATGCCAGCTGTGGCATAATCTTCCTCTGTAGAACATCCTTGGCATTGTATAACATTTTTTTTTATACACACTACCATGTCCTGTGCCTACACCCACTTACATGCCCCTGCGATGGCACCCTCAGGGCGATCATTTCTTTTTCAAATGAGTGCACTTGCGGACAACTATGGTAAAAGTTATTTCATCGGCATGACACTACTTAACATCGAAGGGAGGTTGCTGTGGAATGTGGACTTCGAGGACATTATCACTTCCTTTACCCAAAGGAAGGCTAAAAATAATTTAGCTCCAAATAATAAATTGATTACAAATAAATTTTGCGCTATTCAAAGTTATATTTTTATAAATAGCTAAATAAATATAAAATATTTTACTTGCTATAAAATAATACTAGATATGCATTTTCATCGCAGTAATATTTTACAGAGTGTTTAAAAATGTTATTAAGCGCTTTCTATTGTGTCCATAGCTCTTTCCTATTCTTGGAACACAGTGACAATTAATGGAGCGATGATGAAAAATCCTATTGTATTGTTTTGATTGTTCTCATTTCTGCATTTCTGTGGTTTTCTTAATATACCTTAGGAGGAAATTTTAATTATTTTTATATTAGCTTCGTACGAGAATGCAAAACAACTGTATATAAATGTTTTTAAATCAATCATACGTGTTTTTAGTCTACTTTCCGAAGGGAAGAAAAGCTTATGAGGTAACGTTCCTGTATGTGTGTCTGTGTGTGTCCTTTGCGCATGTGTGTCCCTCTTTTCAATTTTTGAATGCGTCAACCGAATTTCACCAAACTCGGCACACATATAGTACATAGNGCATGTGTGTCCCTCTTTTCAATTTTTGAATGCGTCAACCGAATTTCACCAAACTCGGCACACATATAGTACATAGTAAGGAAACCTGTCTTTTAAAGTTTTCGACAACGCCTCGCACTTACTTTCAAAATGTCAGCCACTTAAATATTTAGGGTGATGTCTATCTTAAGAACCATTCAGCCAATTCAAACCAAATTTTGTACGCCAGCAGAGCATTCTGTAGGTACTAGATTTTGAGATGGATATTGTTGTTGGCCTGTCATTCTGGAAGATAACGCCAAATTAAAAAATAAAGATTTTTACATTATATCTCGAAAGTGTTAAGTTAATTTTCGTCGAATTCGGCATATAAGTAAAACTATGACAGGCCAGATAAACGTAATAAATTGAACTTGATTATGCACTTATTTTCGAAATGGCGACCATATAACGGTTATAGGTTTATTTGGTATATCTTCCGTACAATTTAATCAATTNGCACTTATTTTCGAAATAGCGACCATATAACGGTTATAGGTTTATTTGGTATATCTTCCGTACAATTTAATCAATTTCGACCACAATTTGTACGCTGAAAGTAAATATTACAAGACTCGTTATATGCTTGCATATAACAATTTTTGTCAACCATTTTGTAAGTTAGCACGACATGAATAAATACAGTTTTCATTTNGTATATGCTTGCATATAACAATTTTTGTCAACCATTTTGTAAGTTAGCACGACATGAATAAATACAGTTTTCATTTTATATCTCGGTAAATAATTAATAGATTCCAACCAAATTTGGAAAACATGTAGTACCGAGAAGATGACATTAAATACTATATTTTTAACACTTAAGACAAATATTTTTAAAATGGCGGACATACAGCTACTTTAGTTTAAAACCATATATCGTCGAAAACATGTAATCAATTGCAACATATACTTGTATGCAGGTAGTATATATTACCACTATCAAATGTATCTACACAAAGTATATTTCGTCCGCCATTTTGCAAGATAGCACTATACGAACATATGAAACTTATAAAATATAACTTTTGTCATATCTCGGGAAAATTCACAGATTTCTACCAAATTTGGCAAACAAACAGTACTTCAATAGTTGGTGCAAACTGGTATATTTCAAGATAAAACACTAATTTTCAAAATGGCAGCTCTGTAGTTTTAGTTAATTTAGTGTACTTTACCACCGAAACAATGTAATCAAAATGTAAACTAACATGTTTCAGGCGCAGCAGTCTTTTATTTAATAGTATTAATGTAAATAATTATTCATAGATTCCTAGGTTGTGGCTATGTTGTTTTTATAGTTTGCTATACTATATACATTAAACAATTTAACAAAATTCAACCAAATTTTGTACACTAACAGTATTTATTAGAAACAGTAATTATGCACACAGGAATCTATGTTTTTCCATTTATTTGTAAAATAGTCCCAGTTGAAAAAAATTGAACATTTTGCCATATTTCTGGGACAGGCAAACTAACTTCCACCAAACTGTGCACACCATGTCTGCTACAGAAGGCCATGTAAATTTACATGATTTAAGTAGACCAGACAATGTTAAAAAATGGTGGCTTCATTAATAGTTTAGATAAGTTTGCCCATATATTAAACAAAGTAACCAAATTCAACCAAACTTAGTATATTGACAGAATATATTTGAAGCATCATATACAGAACCTCCTTTTTGGTAATTTGTGTACGATAAAATCAAACAAAAAAATAAAGTTTATGCCATATCTCAGTGATTAATCAACATATTTCCACCACATTCTTCACACAAGTAGCGCTATGGTAGGCCATGTAAACTTACATATTTTAAATAGTTCACAAGTTTATTTTCAAAATGATGACCCTATAAAAATGTTATGTTAGTAAATCCTAACATTAGACCTCCGCAATGCAGTTAATTGCATGCTGGCTTATTTAATGAGGTTTTCTGTGTTCAAGTCCCGGGTAAGGCATGTGTGTATTTGTGATGGTCTCACTACTGTTACATGTGTTTTAGAGTTTATTTCTAATTATATTGCTTTCAACGAAATATCAAGCTGTTTTGTATTCTATATTAAATTTCATTTTCTTTGCAGAAGGAGTTGTATGGTCATCAATATTTAGAGATAATGATCGTTTATGTCGAAGTTCATCGATTTCACGCGAAAGTCTTGCGAGTATACATTCTGCACAAACCGACTCTANAAGTCTTGCGAGTATACATTCTGCACAAACCGACTCTAACTCGCGTCATTAGTCTCTCATTCCGTCATTAGCATTAACTGTCTCGTCATAATCGTCTGTGGAATCAGTGTCCACCGATGCTGCAAGGGATACTGACGACATCACTTTCTGGATTCCAATAGACGAACCCTTGCAGATCTTGATGTGTTCCTTCAATGTATCGCCTTGCATAAACTGCATGTGGGCATTTTCGAAATATTTCCATATCATGCGAGTTCCCCTGTCGTCAACAAAAACATTGTGTAGTGTATTAACAGAAGGTAACGATTGTTGTTTTTCAGTGGGTGAAAGAACAATACATTTGTCAACCTTGGTGTGTTTATTTAAGTTACCACGTCGAGTGAACTGTCTGGAACATTTATAGCAGCAAAGGATCGCATGAAATGGGTTCTTCAAACAATCGCTCTTTTCATGTCGCCGCGCATTAAAACTTTTACCGAAGGTCTTGGCACAGTAGCAGCATTGTTTTCCATGTAATTTTTGAGCAGTCGTTGAAGGTATGCATGTAGTCGTACATGACATACACGATTTCGCATCGTTAGTGGTTTGCATCGTTTTCAAGCATACATGACTCTTGCCGACTGACTCCTGCAGGCTGACTCATGTTGACTGATGCCTGCAAACTACCTCCTGCCGACTGGTTCCTGCCTACTGTCTCCTACCGACTCACTCCTTTCGACTGACCACTGCCGACTGANAACTACCTCCTGCCGACTGGTTCCTGCCTACTGTCTCCTACCGACTCACTCCTTTCGACTGACCACTGCCGACTGATTCCTGCCGGCTGACTCTTTGCGACTGACCCCTGCAGTTATATTTATTCTTCCGGTGTCGTAAACACCACGCCATGTAGCTATGAATGACGAGGGTTCGGTCGGCTGATGGCAGAATAACTTCTCTACTACAAAAAAAAAGATTTGTCTCCGACGAAACTGAATATGGAGGCTTCACCACCATCTTCACCTATGAGGGTTATTAGGGGAAGGGGAGTAGAGATGGTGGTGGGTTGGTGGCATAAGTGTATGTTGATGAGGAGGGGGTCACGTTATGGTGAATATATGACGAAGGAAGTGGAGCAACGAGTGGTATGATGGGGGGGGGGGATGTGTATTATGTAACAACAATAATTCGCTTTGGGGGTCGAAAGAGTGGTCAGCTATATAGCCAATGGAATACAGGAATAGGGGTTGTTTCGGCTGCTGATCGTCGTACCAGGTAGTGACTGTGCCCTGCCAGCTTTACGAGAGCCGAACTCTCAGTGTCACACACATCCAAAATGGTTTTTGAAGTTATACTTCTTTTGGCGCGTTGAGGGTCAAAGTTAAGTGTGCAACGGAAGTTGCGCGCGCACAGTGTAACGAAATTCGACAGTGAACATTGCAATTAGGCAGATAATACATGCTGTTACTTGCTTTACTGTAGGTATGTAAATTTTTACCTAAATGTTTTTTTAAGTTTTTTAATATTTTTTGCAATGTTTTTAGATATTTTGAGTTCAAGGTCAATGGGGTCAATATTAAAGTAGCCAACATTCAACATAGGGATCGGAGTCAGTAACATTATATGTTCTTCGATTTTTACAAATCGGGAACAATTCTTTCTTTCAGTTAAATAATTTTTTTCTCAATTTTTGAGTACAAGGTTTTTGGGGTCAAGGTTTAGGTCACCCTCATCCAACATAGAGGTCGGAGTTAGTAACGTAATATGTTCGTAGATTTTCGAAGTTATTCAACTTGTTAAATTTTTCTCGATATTTCAAGTTAAAGGTCACTGGGGTCAGGGCCACTGGCATCAAATACGAGTGTTGAAGTTATTAACGTAATAAGTTCCTAAACATTTATTAGTTTCTTTCGATTTTTGAAAAATATTTTTNTACGAGTGTTGAAGTTATTAACGTAATAAGTTCCTAAACATTTATTAGTTTCTTTCGATTTTTGAAAAATATTTTTTTCGATTTTTTAGTCTAAGTTAATTGGGGTCAAGGTGAAGGTCACTAACATCCAACATGGTTGTAGGTTTCAGTGACATAATATGTTCCTATGCTTTTATTAGTTTCTTTCGATTTTTACCATTTTTCTGGATTTTTTATTTCAAGGTCATTGGAATCAAGGTCAAGACCACATACATCCAACATGGGTGACAGAGNCATTTTTCTGGATTTTTTATTTCAAGGTCATTGGAATCAAGGTCAAGACCACATACATCCAACATGGGTGACAGAGTCAGTGATGTAATATGCTCCTGTACTTTTATTAGTTTCTTTAAATTTTTTACAATTTTTCTCGGTTTTTCGTTTTCAAGGCTATTGGGGTCAAATTCATGGTTACCAGCATCCAAAATGGATGTCGAAGTCAGTGATATAATATGTTCCTAAACTTCTTTAAAATTTCTTTCTATTATTTTCCGTTTTTTCCCCATTTTTCTGTTTCAAGGCCATTGGGGTCAAGGTTAAGGTCGCCAACATCCAGAATGGGGGTCAGAGTAAGAAATGTAATATATTCCTAATTTTTTACTAGTTTATTTCGATTTTCTACCATTATTTCTCATTTTTCCGGGTTCAAGGTCATTGGGGTCAATTTTAAGGTTATAAACAACAAACAGTGAGGTCGGAGTCATCAATGTTAGTTTTTCCTCGATATATAGAATTAATTCATCGATTTTTTTGCGATTTTCTTAATTTTCTAGATTGGGAGGTTGTTAGGTAGCGATAGAGAGAAATTAATGGTAAGGGTGAGGAGGTCGAATCGGGGAGTAGATGGGGTAACATTATTTGTTACTAGATTATTAGTATCAATTTTGAAATTTTTGCGATTATTCTCGGATTTTTATGACTGGATGGTTTTTAAGAGCGGTGGTTAGGGTGGTGGGGTGAGTGTGAGGTAACATTATATAATCCTCGATTTTTTAGAATTTTTTTGGATCTTCTGTGGTTTTTCCAGATTTTTATAATTTTTTTTTATTTTTCTCGATTTTTATAATTATTATCAGGGGGTAGGCGGTAGTGAGGTGAGGGTAAAGAGGGGTTCGGTGAATGGAAGGGGTGGAGGTTAGGGTGTGAGGATGTAGAAGGTGCAGAATTGAGTT
>NQII01000385.1:28090-64793 GCA_002778355.1 Clitarchus hookeri | reverse complement strand
GGGGGGGGGGGATGTCCTTTGATCCTTGCCGGTCGGCTGGACCTGGCTCGGAGCCTCTAATCCTCCTCTAAAAACATCTAATCGCTCGTCTGAGGACTTTTTCGGCTCTAGCTTCGAGGAGCTTGGAATCCGCTTTCCTCATGTTTACATTTTTTTATATATTTTTTTATTTAGTGAAAAGGGTAATTTCTTTGGTAAAATAATTAATTTCCGAATTGATTTTTGGGGTCAAACATACAATTTTGTCCCAAGCCACCACGACCTCCGCCTGTGACGTCATCGCAGGCGAGTAATCTGAAAATCCGACTCCATCAATCCTAAACCAGAACCTACTAAATCTATCTACTAAAATAATATAATTTCGTTTTTTTAATGGATTTTGTAGTTATCTGCAGCTGATTTGGTAGGTACATGTGGGGTTGGCCACTAAGCAATCTTCCAGTACCAGATGAAACTCGCGATGTTGAAACTGACGAGACAGCTCAGCACGATGCTACTGGCTATGTACATCACAGAGGCGCCGATGTATCTCCAGTCGTTGAGGGTGGGCTCGCGCACCAAGTGTTCCCAGTAGGAGTCTCTCTGCCGCAGGTTTTGCACCTGTTGGTACAGGACCTCAGCTCGGCGGGTGTACATCTTGCAAGCCACCGACACTGGCACCAGTATTACGAACGCTATTAGCGTCACCACCAGCTGCGGACACAATCGCATCATGTAATTCCGGAAACTGAAACCACTTACCTATCACATGGCCACATTGCATTTTGCAGTAAATATAACAGCACCTGCACTGCTGCAAGCATGGATTATACAATATGTACGAGATTATGTACTTTATGAGGCCTAGTATTTCCAACTGACACTATGATCTGGCCCAAAATGGAAGATGTTAACTCGATATACCAGAAACTTGCTGGAAATCCCCAGGACAACAGATGGGAAAGAGTTCACCTGATGAATTTCAACCTTGCTGCTGCCCGGAATACCAGGGTCTGGCCCAAGTTGGATAAAAATCACTTGGAATCCCTGATCCTTGCTCGCAACCAGTCAGGATGCTGAGTTCTCATCTAGGCAAAAGGAAGTTCATTCGACATGCAAGAGCCTTGCTGTAAGGCAACCAGGAGCCCTATTCTCTAAATTGAGCTTGCATAAAAACTGTCACCGAGATTGTCTATAAGATAAAGAGAGCCATAAAGATGGTTATTTGTAACTATCTGTATGTGGTATTCTGTAAGTAACTTATTTACTGATATACTTACGCAAGTACATAGACATGGCAATGCTGTGGACTTAAATCAAAAATCTGCATGTTGAATAATTTTTTTTTTCTGTTGTCACATTGTGCTTTGTGTCAGATATTTTGTTAAAATAGTGAATAATAAATGTAATTTAAATCTTAATTCATTACTTAATATCACTTTTAAAATAAATTTATTTATCTCTGTGATACAAGATTTCAGATGGGCTAGGTTCATTTCGAGCATCACATGATAGCCACACTAACCCGTAGCCGAGTCCGTCATCTCGTAGTTAGGTTGAAGCGAAGTGTTGGAGAGAATCACCAGCGAAAAGTAAAATATACTTCTGAAATGTATTTCAGACGCCGTTTATTTGTGCGGAAATATAAAGGAATATGAAATTTATTAACTTTGGAGCATTTAAAAACTTTTTTGCTCTGCTGAGTGTGTTTGCTAGAATTAACCTCAATACGTCGGCAATTTTCTTTCCACTGCCATTCATAAATACACCTTGTTGGCCTGTATTTATATAAAGACAGTTACAAGGCATTTGAAAGACCGTCATGGCGACATTTTGAATTACAGAATACAATTACGACTCGTAAAGATAGAAAAGAGGTAAAGATGTCTTTACATAACGACAGCAAAACGTTACAGAATAGGACTCCAGGACACCTAGAAGTGAAGTGAAGAAATTTGGGCGGCTCTTAACATCGAGGTCTTGAGAGTCGATAGGACACCTGCAGGCAAGAAAAGTTCACTTGGCAATCATTTTATTATACATTAATCTTGATAGCCAATGCCCAAAAAACTTGGGTCTCACTCAAGATGTAGAATGCCCACTCGATGTACTTGACCCTACTGCCGGTCACCCAAGACACCTGCATCGAGTCAAGGAATACAGAGCAAACTCTATGCATAACAGCCTTCCTAGCAGTCTTCTATAACACCAGGGTTTAGTCTAAGCTGGAGGGAAATAATTAGGCATGTACATGAAACATAATGATACCAGGATCTGGCTTAGACTGGATGATATTCACTCGATATACCTGAACCTTGCTGACAACTACCCAAGGACAGTAGAGACTGTCCCAGGGAAGAGGAATTTCACTTTAAGTACGTAAAACTTGCTGACAGCCACTAGAAGACATTTTTATGCACACTTAAACCTTGCTGGTTGCTACCAGAGGAAATTCACTCGACATACATGAACCTTGCTGACAACTATCCAGAACACCATGGTCTGGCACCACAGATAAGTAAGTTCACTCGATGTACCTAAACCTTGTTGGCAGTCATCCAGAAAATTAGGGTTTGCACCACGGAGAAGGATGTCCACTCGATGCACCTGAACCTGGCGGCCAACCACCCAGAACACCGCGTTCTGGCACCATGAAAAAGAAATTTAATTGACGTACGTGAACCTTGTAGGCAGCCACCCAGAAAACCAGAGTCTCGCATGATGGAGAAGGAAGTTCACTCGATGTACCTAAACCTTGTTGGCAGTCATCCAGAAAATTAGGGTTTGCACCACGGAGAAGGATGTCCACTCGATGCACCTGAACCTGGCGGCCAACCACCCAGAACACCGCGTTCTGGCACCATGAAAAAGAAATTTAATTGACGTACGTGAACCTTGTAGGCAGCCACCCAGAAAACCAGAGTCTCGCATGATGGAGAAGGAAGTTCACTCGATGTACCTAAACCTTGTTGGCAGTCATCCAGAAAATTAGGGTTTGCACCACGGAGAAGGATGTCCACTCGATGCACCTGAACCTGGCGGCCAACCACCCAGAACACCGCGTTCTGGCACCATGAAAAAGAAATTTAATTGACGTACGTGAACCTTGTAGGCAGCCACCCAGAAAACCAGAGTCTCGCATGATGGAGAAGGAAGTTCATTCGATGTCCCTAAACATTGCTTGCAGTCACCTATAAAACTGGGTCTAGCGCCATGGAGAAGGAAGTTCACTCGACATACCTGGAGCTTGCTGGCAGCCACCCAGTTTGACAGGGTCTTGAACAGGTTGGCGGGCTGTGGGCGGTAACCAGCCTGACACTCAGGGCACTGCTCAGTCTCATCCCGCTCGTACTGGCACTCCTGGTGAATGTAGTGCTGCTGGCACTCGAACAGCAGTAACAGCTGTCCCTTGGATTCGCCCTCTCCGCATATCGCGCAGCTTCTCTCTGCGACAGGACGGATATACGTTTCTATCTCATCCCGAAGGACCGGGAAGAGTGGGTGCTTGTGGTATGCAACTACATCAGCGTTTGCATACACTGTAAAAAGCAATATTGTCTCCCGTATTTCCACGAGATAGCTGATTGGTCACGGAATTTTGAACACGGAATTAGTATTATTGACGACAAAAACAACAGTAACTGAGAGCTGTCTTGGTATAATCGCCTCCGATGAGAAAATACTACATTGTAACTGTTTCTGAAACTTTCATCAAGTGCCTGCAAGATACGCGATAGCATGAGGAACATAGGGGTATGTCACTACACAGAGAAGTCTAGTAATGAACCGAAACGAAATGAACCAATCTGAATACATGTTAAGTGCCTCAGACATGTAATTACAAGCACCTACAAATGATATTGTAGTTTTTAGAAGGGTTAGCAACCCTTGCATCATGTAGAAGCGGACATGTCTTTAAAGTACTCGTGTTTGCATCCTGTACACCTACATTCAATTACCTAGTGCACCTAAATCCAAAATAACATGTCATCCGTACACATTTTATTTTACGGAACACGTTGTTTATTTCTTACTTTCGATGGCGTTTTCCAATTTCGGAATGGTTTCCGGACATAGGCTGTTAAGACATTTGTCAAATGATTTTTCATGGGGAACAACCTGGTGGAGTTCCTGTACTGAGTTCAGGAGCATCTATTGTGTGTTTTTGTTTGTGAAGGAAAAAAATTAAAATTGTCCAAGCACAGATTTGTCAATTTTTTTATTATAAACTCGGCAACCAAATCAAAAGTAGCACGGAATGTAATAAAATCCCAGGTAAAAATAAATTACAGCAACTATATCTAATATAAATACTGAAAATTACACTGGTGACAATAATATCTATTCCAAGAGATAAATAGGTAATTATATTATTGGATTTTTTGTAACTGCGCTACTAAAACTGATTAATAACAAAAATATAAAATTTAGCAATAATCAGACAAGCAGTGTTCCTTCAAATAACACTTTCATGCGCACACCTGTCATTGTTAATGAAGTAACAGCTATAATACAGTCGTTGAAGAGCAAGCACTCGCCTGGTCTTGATGGCATTCCATCAAAGCTATTGAAATGTTTTTCTAATAGTATTGCAATTCCTCTGGCTCATCTCATAAATATGTTATTTTCAAAGGGAATTTTCCCCGATTATTTAACATTTACAAAAATTATCCCTCTTCACAAAAAGGGCAAAAAAACTGTAATTGAAAACTACCTGCCAATAGCGATAACTTCCAAATTCACGAAAATGTTTTAAATATGTATGAAAAAAAAANTGTAATTGAAAACTACCTGCCAATAGCGATAACTTCCAAATTCACGAAAATGTTTTAAATATGTATGAAAAAAAAATATTAATTAACTTCCTAGATAAGAATAACCTCATTTTCAATTCCCAACATGGTTTAAGGTATCTTACAAGCACAGAAAGAGCCATGAAAAGAGTTATTAGAAAATATTTATAAAGCCATCGATGAANTGTAATTGAAAACTACCTGCCAATAGCGATAACTTCCAAATTCACGAAAATGTTTTAAATATGTATGAAAAAAAAAGATTAATTAACTTCCTAGATAAGAATAACCTCATTTTCAATTCCCAACATCGTTTAAGGTATCTTACAAGCACAGAAAGAGCCATGAAAAGAGTTATTAGAAAATATTTATAAAGCCATCGATGAAAATAAAGAAACAAAATATATATTTTCTGGATTTTTCTAAATCTTTCGATACAATCATTCATGAACCGCTATCAGCCGCCATCACTACTGAACTGAACAACCCCTCCCCTTCGTGCAGCGGCAATGGACTCTACCGTCGCGTTTTGGTCTCCTGCGCATTATTTTCTCATTTGGATTTCACCATATAATTTTCTGCGGTAAGAATGTAAGAGTAAATCAAACCTAAAAAGAGTGTTTGTGTTACAAAAAAAAAAAACAATCAGCATATTAATGAATAAACGTACCCTAACACATTGTAGAGAATTTTTAAAGTTTTAAGATCCTTACAATTCTATATACCTATATGTACAGAGCTATTTTATATGTAGAGAATAACATTGGTAAATTCAGCCTAGATTCTGTTTATCAAGATCCCATTACAAAATTCATATTAAGCGAACATACAAAACTGCTGCTAGAGCAAACGTGTTCTGTACGGTGTAAAATTTTATGACAGCCTTCCTAACCACATAAGATGACATAATTTAATTTAAAAAAAGCTTGAAAGAATAGTTACTGTATATATGTCTATTTTGCTTTTAATGGATGTCTGAAATGTTACTAGTAGGCTAATATGTACTGTCCAACTGAATATACATAAAATAATTATGCATCAGATATCATTTATGCATTCATTTAACTGGTTTGATTTCTATATCCTTTTATGAGCATGTAAAATAATAGTCTGAGTTCTTTCCTACTTGTAAAGTTTGACAAAGCCTACAACATATTTTGTATGTTCTGATGGCTACTAAAAATAAATAAATCTTCGCTTTACTCGTGCAATTCGTTCATGGTAATCAATTTTTTTTCGCAAATGAGTTTATTTCAGCGTAACTTTCCACTTAAATTCATTATTCACCCATTGAGCGTTTGCTAGCATTTATACATAATCAACAACGCGAAAAAACATCTGTAGATTTTCAGCTAAAATGACTAATTTTCCAGCCGCTTGCCTTGCTTAGTCTATCCTTAGAATGGACGCGGTTTATATTTAAACGTTGCTATTTAAACTAAAGGTCCGAACACAGTTGTTTTATACACACACACACACACACACACACGCACACACACACTATTGTTTGTGAAAATTGCAACACCCGGAAAGAATGGCCCGAATGAATCCAAACTCGGAGGATGTGTAGAACAGTGAATCAGCAATAAGTGATTACGATTGCAGAGAGATAGCGTACACGTAGGTCCAGCAGCGCCCTCTCTTGTGTGACCGGAAAGGTCCGTGTTACGCCAAGCTCAAGTAAAGAGCCGCCAAAAGAAGTGAAAGCAAGTGCCAGTATGCCTCGTCGACGTCAAAGGGCACCATATCAGCATGTGAGTGAGTTCGAACGGGGAAGAATGACTGGTCTCCGGGAAACGGGTTTGTCATACCGTAACATTTCGGCTCGTACAGGGCATGCTGCTACGAAAGTGATGCGTGTGTGGCACCAGTGGATAGAAGAGGGTCGAACGCAGTGACGAGCGAGCACTGGTCTTAACGGACCGTACAGCCTCGTTCATAGTGTTGGCTTGACACTGGAGCACTGCAACGGGCGTGGACCTGTCTTCGTCGACGGTTCGACGCCGTCTGCTGCGGGCTGGGCTGGTGGCACGCATGCCATTGTGTCGGCTTCCATTGTCCAGAAACCACAAACGTCCCAAACTACAATGGGAACGCGAACGCCGTCACTGGCGTGTTGAGTGGCAAAAAAATAGGGTTTTCGGACGAGTCCCACTTCAACCTGTCCTACAGTGATGGTCGCATACGTGTTAGACGCTACCGTGGCGACCGTAATCTGGCAGCCTGCTTTGTGGAGCGGCATATCGAACAAACGCCAAGTGCGATGGTTTGGGGCGACATTGCGATCTCGACGCTTACGTATTGAGGGCAATCTAAACAGCAACTGCTACATCAGGGAGGTTTTAGAGCCCAAGGTACTGCCCCTCCTTCAGACGACTCCACATACCATATTTCAGCAGGACAATGCCCGGCCACATGTGGCGAGGAATGTACCAGCCTTCTTCAATGAACTACGGGTACCACTGCTTCCCTGGCCTGAACGTTTGCCTGACAAGTCGCCCATCGAACAAGTCTGGGATATGGTTGGTCAACGACTTGTTCGTCAAGGACCTCCAGCAACCACTCTTGATACTTTGTAGATTCGCATACAAACCGCGTGCATACAAACCCCGAGAACATATCCAGCTCCTCTTTGATTCCATACCACGATGTTTAGGGGCTCTTATTTGAAGCACGTGGGGGCTTCACACCATACTGAATTCTCAAGGACAGAGATCATAAACAGTTCTGTAATCCTAATTAATTGTGTATTGTCATATACCTAATCTGTGGTATAAAGTTCATTTCAATCACACGTATCCTTCTTGTTGCATTTTCCACAAACGTTAGTGTATATACGAGTATAAATATAGTACGTTTATTCCTCATATATCAGAAAAAATACAGTAAACTAAGGGGGGAGTTTTCGTTTTCTTCCGTTTGCATCCATACATGGATGTATACACTACGCGCTAGATGCCTGAAAGTTTGGCGACCGTTGGAACTGTCCTTGAAAAAGAGCGGTGATAAGCAGTACGCTACTGGTGAGCTAGAAGGTACATACATACATGCCTTGTAACTCTTGTGTACTACTGTAGATAGCTTTTAGCCTCCCTTTGTCCCCGTATTTCGCCTTTCCTAGCCTTGTGACGCGTCACAATCTTAATTACCCTGTGCGCAGTGAACTATTACTATTATCAACTGCTATTAACAGAAGGTTTAAATTGTCACATTTTTTAAAAAAGTGTAACTTAAAATGACCCGAAAACTACACACTATTTGGTTATGGGATTAAATAAGAGCTTTGCTCAGACGATTTGTATTCTTACTTTGTGAAGAGCCCTCCGTTATTAATGTTTTTGAGTTCTTGTATTAATTCCATGGGGGGGGGGAGGAGGTTACATCTCGTCGTTATGCCCAGAAAGTCTCAAGGCTGTTACAGTTGTATCTTAACTAGCTGATCAAGGCTTACTGCTGATAAATACATATACATGTTGGGCGTTCAGCCTTAGAGGTCATAACCAGTTTCAATGCTCTTTAATCGTTGGCATGACACGCAAGACATGCAAATATTTCTAGAAATGTTTCCTCGATCATCAGTTTTCTTTTTCATGGTTAATATATGTATGTTGACTCTACATAGTACAATAACATACAGTGTAATTTAGGCTACTGGCTTTTGAAACAATACTATAATGGAAATATGAGGTGCACCCAAGTTGCATTTAATTACATTATAGCTATTTCTTAAAGTGCTCCAGAACACAGAACCTGAATGTTTCACGCCTTTCAAATAATACTTTTTATTTGTTACTCAGATTCCTAAGTTACCAACAATAAATTTTTCGTGATATTTTAGAACCAAAAATACTGTCTAAAATTCAAGCTACAGTAGATATTTTGTTTTGTAATAACGTCCACGCCAACTTTGATTTTGAAGTCAAAATAGTCAAAACATTCTTCGTCCAGGTAAACTGTTGACCAGCTATAGAAATTTTCATAGTGAGAAATTCTAAGTTAAGATCATAGTAATTTTAATTTCGTTAACTACGCATGTTTCAGGTACGTTCTATAGTAATTATAGAACTATTTTGCAGTATGTCGCGAACTTCATTGTCAGTTCCACTCGTATTCTACTTTTAGCTCATACATTCCAATAATACATCGTAGCCTTACAGAGCTGAAATAACGTGCAGTAACCTTTTACATTTGCGATTTATTGGCAGTTTAATTCAGATTTAATGCAGAGTAGAAGGTTTAAGTCATTCATATATAATTTCTGCCAAAGTTTAAAAAGTTGTAATATCTCAGTTTCATGTTGGATGGTTATGCACAAGTGACTATGACGTATAGAGGGTCTGATTTTAATGAGCTTCAAATTATTTGGATACCGGCTCTCTCTTCATAAATTTAGCCAAGCCGCAAATTTATAGCTACTATAAAACTACAAACAGATTTTGTGAAATTTTTTGAGTACGCAAACATAAGTAACTGTCTGACAAAATTTGTCTCTGAAAATAACACCAAACGCGTTTTAAAGTGGTGTTTGGATTTGCTAATCTGGTCGCTGGTCACTTGTGATAAATGGTATATTAAGGAAGCAACCAAACACGTCATTCATGGGGTATTTTTCAAAGGTTTGATTCAAAAAGAGTGAAAAAACCGCAAATAGACAATAATAAATTTCCTGCTCTTTTTAATTTCACTTAAAACGTTTCTAATCAAGAATGGAAAATATTTTTTCAGTTGGTAGCTGTGATACCGTAAGCTTCAAACAAGAAATATTCGCAGAATTCTGGGTAACAAACAGCTAAACGGCAATTGTATATTCTTTCATTTACTGAAGCTGCGGAAAAAGTACAGCGTGATGTTGCTCCTGATAGCAGTAATGTTACTGGCGTTAAACATCCATGGGTCGAAGAACTCACTGTACAGGCACTGGCTCTAGAACTGTATAACACGTTTTTTTTTTATTCTTGTTCTCAGTCATCTACAAATAAGTAATGTGTTTCGTGATGTATGTTAGGTTGGCTTTGATGAAGGTAGTATTAGCACAGGGTGAGCTGGATTACGTTATGAAACATTATTTTCCAGATTTTTGTTGAGTAATGCTGCAGGAGCTTATTTATAGCTTTAGCATCACTTCTTTCCCCCTGAAGATGCATGATTCCTTTTCAGAGTACCAGACAAGTATAACGTCTTTCATTGACACTAACACAAACCCCACAGGTACCCAAAATTCACATTTTAGCATAAAAAAAAAGGACCACTCGCATTACGCAGTACAAATATACCAAACTCAAAATATAGTAACTCCTTTGGAAAGTAGATCTGTAAAAACCAATCTAGTTTTAGGGCTAGTTTTAGAAGTGGTACCAGCAAATATAAGACAAAGACTGGTAAAATGTTATTTAGCTTAAAAATTCTTTAAAATATAAATAGTTTTTTTTACATAGATTCAAATAATATCTAACTTTTTGGGAATAGAAAATAAGTGAATGAAACACGGTTTTGTTCAACATTACATTGAAAGCTTAAAATGCAACGAAAAATTATGAAATGAATCAATAAAATTATGATGTGTGAGAAATGAATACGCTGTTAATTGACAGATAAACTGAAAAAAATTAAGAATTGCATGTTTTTGGAATTTTACAGATATTGGCAAAATAATTCTAATACCGAAAAGTTATTCAAATTTTTAAGTTCGCGCTGTGAAACGTATGCTAAAGATATAATAAACAAACAAATTTGTTCTCTTCAGCATCTAGCAAGAAAACGACGAGTCACGTTGTAGATGTAAACACGTATCTAATAATGAAGCGCGCTTTTGACTTAGATTCATCATTAAAATGAGACAAACAATAATGCCTCCAGAGCATTAAGCTGTGCGTCATAAGAAGAAAGCCACAATAAAAATAACAGCTGGCAGTAGAGCGCACCGCAAAACCCATTGGCGGAAACAGGTGGCACCTGTGAGCTCAGTTGGCAGCATTGGCAGGTTCATGATAACAGTTTTGAGAGACCTGATTTGTTTCCTCTTTCTACTAAAATTGTGCCTAATTTTTCGTAATGTAAAATTAGAGTTGTCATAAAACATGTCTATTGGTCTGATACGCCAGTCCATGAAAAAATTAAAGAATTCCATTACCCACAAATTACAATTATCAAAGTTTGAATTAATTTTCATCGCTGCCGACATAATTATATTTATGTTAGTCATTGCATTCTTTCAATTTACGGACAGGAATATTTTTCAGAGGTAGTTTTAAACAACAATAAATGGACTTTAAACCAGATAAAATCACACAAGCCACCCTAATCACAAAGCAGCTATTACAAACAGTACCTGACACTGTTGGAGAGCCAGTGGCTTCTGTGTTTCCGTCGGCCATTGTGATGTTGGTGACGTCTACTTTTTCCCTCGTCAGAAATTCAAAAGATGATGGTAGGTAATGGAAAAATATCACTGATAATTTCGACCGCAGATGTGAAATGTTCTAAAATTGCTTAATTTATTTTGTGGTCTCGGTAACTAAATTGTAATTGTCATATATTTTATTGTTGTTTCTGCATTGTAACTGTTTGTTGTTTTTATTTCTCAACAGTTTGGGGTAGGAATTTTCTTTCGTCGGACATGCTCTACTTTGCATTTTACACTCGCCTTGAAAAAAAAATGTTTGAAGAAAAAGTATATAAACTACATTTGCAAACGACGCTACCTTGAAGCGTTCAGAAACTCTGCTGATATACGTATAGAATGGTGAGTTAAGGCCTGTCTACATCGTCCGTACCTGTGACCTGTGGACGTGGACATGTCCGAATCTCTGCGCCATGTAACGTCACATTGACGCAGTTCGAAAATGGTTAAGGTTAATTTTACTCAGGATAGGAACAAAATGAGTTTTCTTTTGGGAGAGTCTTGCATAGGTATTATTCCCGCCACTAGGAGTGCAGTGTTCCAAATAGGTCACCTTTAATTAAAATTTTAAGCTACATGAATTATAAAAGAGAAATATTTCACTTAGTTACAAAGTTATTTTTTTTATTATTACAATTATCCTATTTTTAACGTAGAAAAACTGGTACACGTGCGGCACTAGCGCTTACCTAGTGGCAAAAATTTTCAGTTGCCAAACTTTTAACATTGATCTTTCCAACCTGAGTAGAAGTAACCTCGATATGGTTAAGGTTAATTCTTCTCAGGTTAGGAACAAAACGAGTTTTCTTGTGGAAGAGTTTGGCATAAGGAAAATTTCCGCCGCTAGGTGCGCAGATTTCCAAAGAGGTCACCTTTAATTAAAATTTTAAGCTATGTGAATAATAAAAGACAATTAGTTTATTTCGTTACGTGCTTATTTTATATTTGATTTATGATTATTGCAATCATTTTGTTTTTTAACGATGAAAAATAGAGAAGAACTGGTACACATACGACACTAGCGCTTACCTAGTGGCGAAAAATGTTAGTTTCCAAACTAAAAGCATTGAGCTTCCCAACTTGAGTAGAATAAACCTTGATATGGTCTTCAAATCGTTGTCTGTTAGTGAACTTTCAGAATCTGACACTAGATCGCAGTAAATTCGGCACATCATTTACTGTTTTGTAGTGATTTTTAAATATTGCTGAATTTTTTATTATTTAATGTTTGTGAGATGGGTGATTTGAAAATGTATTTGTTTTAAATAAGTTCGCTAACTAATATTCAAGAATATTCTTTGAACTTTACTTTTTTAAAAGTTTCATCTTTTGTATTAAATAATTCAGACCGAACGCAGACATTACTAATTAGCATTTCATAACGTTCGTCTCGAGAAAGCCCACTTGTCCATTGCTTACATTTACAACATAAACATTCAACGAATTCGCGCGAAAGTAGTAGAAGTCTTCTCCTTTTTCCATCATATTAGGATACAACTTGGGACAAAATAAGTTTTAACTTCTTTCCTATCGGGAGGGGTTTTTACGGTGCCTATGCCGGTTTATCCCCTCCCCCTTCTTAGCTATAGCCTCACCTATAGGTACACTCAGAGAGGCAGTCATGGCCCTAAAGGGTGGCCATGGCTGCCAAATCCCTCTCTGACGCGATGCATGTCTCCTTTGCATGAATTCCCTTCCGTTTAGGCGTAAGGGGCCTCGCCCTGAGACGCAATTAGCTCCCGTCCCTACCTCGGACGTACAATTAATACATAGCAATAGGGCAGGTTAGACAAAAACTGCAGTTAGCATTACGAAGTAATGGTGTTGGGCTCATTAAGGTTTCAGAAATGTTTCGTTGCTTGTTACTCACTGTAGTTTGCAATGCACGTAAGTTGAACGTTATTATTTGCAATTCAGACTTATTATTAAGAATGAAGCGGAGTGATAATATAATGTTATGTTTTGTCATTTACAAACACTTATGTTCCTATAATTGCAGCAGTGTTTCATATTGGGTTAGGTAATTATGGCTGAAGTAATTAATAATTTATGGTGTTCGCCGTTGCTGCGCAATATAATAATATAAGCATCCGTCTGGATGTCACTTTGAGTCAAGGTTAGGGTGCACTCTTATCTAAAGGTATGATNATTTATGGTGTTCGCCGTTGCTGCGCAATATAATAATATAAGCATCCGTCTGGATGTCACTTTGAGTCAAGGTTAGGTTGGTGCACTCTTATCTAAAGGTATGATGTATTTGTGCACTGCCTTACTGCTACAATGAAACAAAGCAATTGCATTTTTGGCATAAAGTACCTTTCATCACTGTCATGCGCCAAAAATATTTCATTTATTTTTAAGCTATTTAATATTATCGTGATATAGCAAAAAAAAAAAAAAAAAAGCTAATTCAAATTTACACCTTTTGCCGGGGGTTCACGTGACGCAGGAACTACCAACTCCCACTTCCCCAACCCAACCCTCGTCCTAGGCGCACGCAAAATAAGTTTTCACCGTTCTTCACGCAAATTCACACGCATCAGAAACATATGACAGAATACTAACAACAACAAAGTAGAACAAAAAACCTTAAGGAAGTCATTTAATTAAAAACGAGAAAAAGAAAAATCCTGACCATTCAATAATAAATAAAACAAAACCTATAGCTACATTTAAAAAAAGTTTTAAATTTGTGTTCACTTTTTAAGGTAATAACTAAGAGAAATTTAAAATAACCCTAAAATAAACAGTGCAGAATAGTAATTGAAAAAAAAAAAAATTTAAATAATAAAAGAAAAACTGTACTTTTAAAGTTTTGTACTAGTAAAGTAAAAGAAAAATGTTGCACCAGAAAAAATTTGGAAAGTTCTTTCTTAAGCATCCCCCCCCCCTCCCAGCGCATAGTGTTCACATGCCTGGCGACAGGTGCGCCGCAGTGGGTCACGCCATGATGGGGGAGGTGAGTCACCACTACCTGCCTGCCTTTACGTCGCCCGGCGGGAGGAACGATTGACAGCTACCTGGACTGACGTCACCGTCCTCAACCCCCCAGTGGCGGATCTAGAAACTTATTAAGGAGGTGGCTACTGGTGTGAATGACGCACTACGAATTATGTTCAAACCTTATGTTTACCAGTAAGCATTACATTTCAGTGCTACAGTATTAGTACTTAATGGGTATGCTATCTAAATACTTTTTAAATTGTCTGTTTACGATACTAATTACTTTTTAATTTTTTTTTAATGTTACTGTACGAAGTGTATAATATATTATTATATTAACGATGTTCTCGGTTTCATGAATAATCTCATTTAATGCAATGTAAAATCAAGCTCTAAGGGAAGGGCNTTGGCGACGGAGGACTATGAGTGAATGTTCTGGTAATCTTCTTCCTCGGCGCAACCCGACATGTAAAGAGGTTTCTGGGCTAGGGTCAACGAGATTATAAACACTTCCGTAGCTGGAGAATTGCCAGTTTTGGTGGTAGCAATCCGACTGAAGTGCGGTATACGGGTGAAGTCTCGTACAGCGAGGGACATCAGCGGAGAGGACGGACGACAGCGCAGACTACGGCAGGTGAGTGTGCGTGTGGTGTGGGTGGACGATGGGGCGTGGTACCCGATGAGTAGAAGGTTACACTGAATGGGGGCGCTCGGAGCGGTTTAGAACATTTCAGATTGGTGGAATGTGGGCTCAATTAAGATGGAACTGTATGAATATGTGATACGGACTTTATCGTAAACATTGTAACTCTCAAATATAAACACATAATTTGTAAAATAATCGTATAGAGATTGATACACTATTTATTGGGACTGACTTTATTTATTTGATTACATTAATTGCTGTGAGGCGGTGGACGCAAATATTCGTTGTAAATATCAACCGATAGTAGTTGATTGTGAGATATTAAGTTCAAAGTATTTTCTTTGTAGTGTTTGTAAATAAATTTAAAAAATGTTAAAATCTTTTATTTAATTATGAACTTCATCCCTTAAACAACTCTAAGCCCATTGACTTTGAGAAATCGTAACAATCTAGTTAACGCCGCGATTTTCTATCTCATCCATATCCTTCTTAAAAATCGTTATTATGCGACTCCGGGGTTTCAGTTATCATCACTATACTTAAATTTTAAATTTTTGTACTTTACATAGAAATTAAATTTTATTTGTGGAGGTGTATATTATTAAAATTTCTGCAATTTGGCGTGTGCAAATACTCTTTAGAGTTGCCATTTCTTAGACAACCATAATTAAATACTGGATTCTGCTAAGGAAGATAAGTTTTCGCTTAAAATTTGCACTCCTACTCTTTCCAACAAGCACTATCATAAATTTAGCATGTACCAAAGATTCGAAATTGCTACTGCAACAATCAATATTTATGACTCTTCTGTAAAAAGGAAAAACCTCGTCCTTTAAAAAAAAACTTATTTTGTTGGGAGTAAATGAGCGGTTTTGAGTAATGAGAGGTGCGATTTATGTAAAAATATATGTAGTTACGCACGGGGTCTTCACCCTTCCCTGCACCGGGCAAGCGTCAGTTCTTGGCGCGTCAAGGGGGTGGGTCGCTGCCCTCCCAGGTAACTTTCTTGGGCGGGCCCACTAGTTGCTGGTGGAGAAGGGAAAAAGGGGAGGGGGGGTGCGTGATTGATACCGACGTGAACTGACGCCACTACCTCTTCCTCCTGCTGAAGCGGTCGGTGGCCGTGCCCTATTGCTCGAGTCTTCTGGACTTCTCCCACCTAGGCACAGGCCGACGATTGAAAATTGTTCTAGAACGAGCACCGGCCCTAATAAATAGCGCCGCACCTGGGGGTCGGAGTCTGTAAATAAGGTTCCATCCCCTCTCAACTAGTATTTATCTACCCACTACAGGTCCCTACCTGTCTCCTGTAGTATTTTCTATTAATGCATGCAACCATTTTGAAATATTTTTAGTCAAAAGGGTTTTTACGGTGTCTGTGCCGGTTTTTCCCTTTCTCTTCTTATTTATAGTTTAACTGTAGGTACACCTAGGGAAGTAGTCATGATCTCAAACGCGGCCATGGTTACCACATCAGTCTGCCGCGATGCATGCCCCCTTTCATGGATTCCCTCTCCTGTAGGCGTATAGGGTCTAGCCATTCTGAGACGTAATTAGCTCCCGTCCCTAACTCGAACGTAAATCTAACACTTAGAAATAGGGTAGGTAGGGAATAAAAACATCGGGAGTCTGCGGTAGCTACTTGGCGAAGTGTAGCGAGCGGTGAACGAAGAGGACCGACGGCGGAGGTGAAAGAGACTGCGGTGGACGTGTGTGTTCG
Source organism: Clitarchus hookeri (assembly GCA_002778355.1). NCBI lineage: Eukaryota > Metazoa > Arthropoda > Insecta > Phasmatodea > Phasmatidae > Clitarchus > Clitarchus hookeri. The sequence goes on along the minus strand of NQII01000385.1, from coordinate 48,312 downwards.
GAGGCGACGAGTGGCGGATTTACCAGCAGGCTGAGTAGGCTGGAGCCTAGGGCGGCAGATTTTAGGGGTGGCAAATTTGGGGCCAAATTTNGTCTTACAGAAATTAAAAAGATTCATATTTATATACCTAAATGTTATTAGGTCCACACAAACAATTCAACATGTAATATGTTTCACCACTTAGATAAATTTTTCTACAATTTGCGTAGTCGCGTTTGATTGCGGCGCGGGAACGAGTGACATGACCGTTCGCTAAGTGTGTCTGGCCGAATTAACTGCACGAGCGCAGCGCGGCGCGGCCGCCGTGGGAGCCGAAGCGGGGTCGTGCTGTTGTAGGCATACGCCGCGTGGTGGCATTGAGTTCGAGAGAGATACATATAGAGCGGCGGCCGGCGATACAAACGGGCAAGTCCCGTCTCGTATTTACTTTTTCTGGTTGTGTACTGTAATTTTTCAAAGTGTTTCGTGGATTGTATGAATTATTTCATAGCATAATATCACCGGTGCGTAGACACTGATAGTAGGTAAGTAATCATGATATATTACAATAAATCATCCGTAACGANTCATAATATCACCGGTGCGTAGACACTGATAGTAGGTAAGTAATCATGATATATTACAATAAATCATCCGTAACGAATAAGTAAGACGTAATTTAACTTGATAAATAGCTGTTTCGGAAGCTATGCAAAGAAATTTAGATTTTTTTGTTATATCATACTTAAATAAATTTCTTGTACTTATGTTAGGTAATTATTCGATGTCTGAAGTCTGAACAAAGGATATACGAGAAATAAAACTCTCAATGTAATCTTTTTTATTTCAGTTCTTGGAATCCAAAAAATTGTTAGAATGAGTGATGGGAGAAAGCGACTTAGTGGAGCTGAGTATAAAAAGAAGGCCAAAATGAAAAAAGAAGAACAAGAACAGATTATCCGTAAAACGATAAAAATTGACAGTTATTTTAAAGTGGAAGTGGAAGTAGTGTTGAAAGACCAGGAACTTCAACANTCCGTAAAACGATAAAAATTGACAGTTATTTTAAAGTGGAAGTGGAAGTAGTGTTGAAAGACCAGGAACTTCAACAACATGCACTGACACAATACACTCTGGAAAAGTTGAAACGGATTTGTACTCTGCGGCCCAACAACAAGAGTCATCTGTTGAACCATCTACTTTTGAAAAAACGAATATTTATGTTTTTGACGTAGAGGCGGTAGAGGAATCATNTCCGTAAAACGATAAAAATTGACAGTTATTTTAAAGTGGAAGTGGAAGTAGTGTTGAAAGACCAGGAACTTCAACATCATGCACTGACACAATACACTCTGGAAAAGTTGAAACGGATTTGTACTCTGCGGCCCAACAACAAGAGTCATCTGTTGAACCACCTACTTTTGAAAAAACGAATATTTATGTTTTTGACGTAGAGGCGGTAGAGGAATCATCAATACGTATAACAATTGAATATGCGTATCAGAATCAGACGTTAAGTAATGACCAAGTGCAAACAACAGTAAATCTAAACAAAGATCCAGCTTTATGGGAAATCAACGATACCTTAAGGGAGATTATCGCAAGGTAAGGCTTCGATCAAAACAAGTCTTGTGACTTCTCTAAAAGTGAAAAAATATATGCTGATCAGCGTCGTTTCTTGCCAGTGAGTATCTTCCAAAGAAAAATGAAAAATAATGAAGTGAATGACCGAAATTGGCTGGTTTATTCTGAAAGTAAAATTACTGTATATTGCAGGTCCTGTTTGGCATTCGGTCCATCGGAGGATAAGACTCAGTTTGAGAACGAAGGATTTAATGACTGGAAAAATGCAGAACACAGAGTAGCTCAGCATGAAAACTCTGCGCGTCATAAATCTAGTATCCTTAGTTTGAAAGTTAGATGTGAGATTTATGGTCGACTCGAAAATTTACTGCATGTCCAGATTGATGAAGAAATTACTTATTGGAGAAACGTTCTGAAGAGGGTTGTTGCCGCATTGAAGCGACTGTGTTCAAGAGGCCTCGCTTTCAGAGGAAAAAATGAAAAGTTCGGTGATCCGCATAACGGAAATTATTGTATGATTTTGGAACTGTTAGCTGAATTCGATCCTTTTTTAGCCATTCATATTGAACGATTTGGGAATCAACGATCTGGAAGTACCAGTTACTTATCAAAGACCGTTTGCGATGAGTTTATTCCCTTGATGGGTCATACATAAAGTCTTAAAACGCATTGGAGACGAGATAAGAAGGGCGTAATATTTTTCCTTAATCATCGATTCAACACCAGATATAGCACATGTGGACCAACTTACCCTCGTCATTAGATACGTTTTGGAAACAGGCGAACCGTGTGAAAGATTTCTCAAGTTCTTGCCCTCAGAGGGACATAAAGCTGAAGAAATGTTTTCTGCCATTATTTTGAAACTCAAAACAATGGGCATAAATATTGAAGACTGTCGTGGACAATCATGTGATAATGCCACGAACATGTCTGGTGTGTACAATGGCTTACAGGCTCAAATTCAAAGCCAAGTACCCTTTTACTTTTTTCGTTCCCTGCTCTGCCCACTCTTTAAATTTAGTGGCAACTGCGGCTGCTGAATCTTGCACAGAAGCTTGCCGCTTCTTCATGCTGCTTCAAGAAATCTACGTAATTTTTGTAAGTTCGACACAGTGCTGGCAAAAATTAATGGCTGAAATCGGGAAAGGGAAAACGCTAAAGAGAGTAAATCTGACACGTTGGTCAGCTAGAAAGGACGCATGTAGAAGTTTGAGAGATTGTTGGCACGAAGTCCTTAAAACTTTGGAATCATTCAAGGATGATTGTACCGAAAAGCCTGTAACGCGAAACGAAGCGACGGGAATACTTTTAAATTTAGAAAAAACTGGAAACGGCGGTAATGGTTGTTGGGTGGAATGTTTTTTGGGAAAGAATAAACAAAGTGAATGTTCAAATTCAGGCGTCTACCGTAGATTTGATCACTGTTGCCGATCTTTACGAATCTGTTTGCAAGTTTTTCGTAGCCGAACGAGAAAATTTTAAGTATTTCAAACAAAAGGCGATGGAATTAAGCGTGTCGAAGCAGTATACAAAATACATGGGAAAAAGACAACCGAAAAGCAAAAAAAAAATATGATGAAACACCCGATGAAGAAATGAGAATGACTGCGAGTGATACTTTCAGGGTTAACACATCNGTAGCCGAACGAGAAAATTTTAAGTATTTCAAACAAAAGGCGATGGAATTAAGCGTGTCGAAGCAGTATACAAAATGCATGGGAAAAAGACAACCGAAAAGCAAAAAAAAATATGATGAAACACCCGATGAAGAAATGAGAATGACTGCGAGTGATACTTTCAGGGTTAACACATCTCTCGTCCTTATTGATGGACTCGTATCTGAATTATAAAAACGTCCGGAGGCCTACAACAGGTTCAATGAAAAGTTTTCATTTCTGACCAAAATGAGTGAATTGTCATCATCAACCCTTACGGAAAAAGCCCTTTTCTTGGAAGAAATGTATCCTAATGATTTAGAGACTGACTTAGTTCAAGAATGCATACATCTTCAATGCCACCTTTCTTATGAAAGAATTTTGGTAAAACCAGATTCCAGATCATTGAAAAGCCTATCTTCGTTCCTGCGAAAACAGAATTTGCAAAACGTTTATCCAAACTTGGATATAGCAGTTCGCCTGGCTCTATGTACACCAGCGACAAATTGTTCGGGTGAGAGAAGCTTTTCTTGCTTAAAANTCAAAACGGGTGAAAAATATCTAAGATCTACCTTAAGCCAAGAAAACTAAACGCCTTAGTTCTTTTGTGCATAGAGTCAGAACTAATGAACAAGATTTCATACGACGATATAATTAATGATTTTGCCAATAGAAAATCGCGCGAAAAGGTATTGTAAAACTTTCATAACTTAATTAATTGAATTTCGTCGACATAATCAGCCGGATTGTTACCAGATAATTGAATATATTGTTTTTAAAATGTAAGTAAGCGCAATAAAATTTATTTAATTACGTTTACCGAATGTACATTATTGTGTAAGTAGTATTGAGGCATACCTTACCCCGCCTTATTAGTAGTACATGATTGAGCTTTTATTAGCTCAGAAATATACCCAAAAACTATTTCTTGTGCAATCTTAACTAAATCGTTGGGTTGTAAAAATAATCTAGAAACTGACACATCGATCCCCTAGTTCACAATCATACTAATTACGGGGAAAAGGTGGTGTAATTAGGACGATAGTGCACAAATCATAAAGTTACAATTTCATTGACAAAAAAATTGTAATTAATATGATTGTGTTAAATAGGGTATCCAATTGTAGAGGTCGGTAGGGGCGGCATAATTTGAATAGCCTACTGGCGGCAAATGTGTAAATCCGCCACTGGCCGACGAGCGAAGCGCTCGAGTGCTGCGGACAGCGAATTACCCGACGAGTAGAGTGCGCATGTGTACGGACAGGAGTGNGACGAGCGAAGCGCTCGAGTGCTGCGGACAGCGAATTACCCGACGAGTAGAGTGCGCATGTGTACGGACAGGAGTGCTCGCGCACTCTAGAACGTTTCGGACATAAAAACTGGCTATATATGGATTGAAATAAAGTGGGGTTTAAATGGACGAATTATACCGACGTCAATTTAAATACTGGAGTGGATTAGAATGGGGAGAACTGGGTGGCTCTTGACAGCNCGACGAGCGAAGCGCTCGAGTGCTGCGGACAGCGAATTACCCGACGAGTAGAGTGCGCATGTGTACGGACAGGAGTGTGCTCGCACACTCTAGAACGTTTCGGACATAAAAACTGGCTATATATGGATTGAAATAAAGTGGGGTTTAAATGGACGAATTATACCGACGTCAATTTAAATACTGGAGTGGATTAGAATGGGGAGAACTGGGTGGCTCTTGACAGACGATGAGAGTGAAGTGAGGCCGGAATGCAAGGACGAGGGAAACGGGAAATCCCTGAGAAAACCCGCTGGCCAGTGGCATCGTCCGTCACGATTCTCACATGCGGAAATCCAGGAGCGACCCCGCAGGGAATCGAACCCGGTTCGCCTAGGTGAGAGGCGAGTATTCTGACCACTACACAACCATGGCCCCTTGTAAATATTGTATATTTCATTTAGCAATTACATAATTTTAATAATAGTTCAGTAGGTGTTCGGATTATAAAAATATATAAAAACTGTGTTTAAGTGTTTGTGTTAGTTTCTGTAAGATGAGGGACGATTATGTAAATACTAGCTATAATTAGCAAGTGATATCTTTGTTGTCGAGATATGAAGTTTGGAGTAATTTTTTAACTGTTTATAAATCAAACAGGGAAATTATTATTAGCTCTTTTATTTAAAAAAAAAAAACCCCTTCCCATGAAAAATCTGGGCTACGCCAACATATTTTTAAAAATTCATAACAATGGTGTCAGAAGTGAGATGGAGGCATATTTTCCAACTAATAGTTTCGTAAATAAGAGTATGAAGTAGGCTATTAATGAAAAGGATAAACTTGTAATAAAAGTTGTAGTAGGCCGCAACAATTTTAGAGTTTTGAAAGTGCTAACAAGCAAAATGGCGGCTGACATGGTGGCACTGCGAACTTTCATTGAAAGACTGAGTGGCAAAATATTGAATATCAATACAAGTGTTACAGCAGATATCAACAGTGTAAACGGAAACATAAATAGCAAAATAGAGAATGTAAATGACAGTAAATTCTCAAATTAATAGCCTTAGTGATTCTGTTAATAGCAGAATAAATAGTGGTGTACATATTGTTGATGAGAATGAAGGTAGTAAAATAGAGCGAGTTTGAATACAGTATCCAAATAGGTAGGCGTTTGTGAATTATTATATAAGAAAATAGGCAGTGTGAACGAAAATGTGGACCGAAGAATAGAAGTTATTAGCAAGTTAGGGAATAATGAAATAAATGTGCACAAGAAAATTGACAGTATGAGTGAAAGGATGGGCAGTTTTTGACGAAAGGACGGATACTGTTGTAAGGTGGAATGGGAGGAGAGTTACCTTTAAAAAAAAGGCAAGAGTACCTGCATCAGCAGCAGGGGAGCCAGCAAATGTGGGGAGTGAGGAGAAGGCAGAGGTCGTTGCCAATGCAGCCATCGCAAGATACCCCCGGCAGTTTTGCGGTGTGGGTACATCTCACTCAGGAATGGGTAAACATGTCACAATTAAACGCATCCTCTACGATGGACAGACACCTTAGTGCGAACACCGACATCAGTTTGAGATCGTTGCCGCCCTGAATGGCTGAACTGACGAGAAGTGGACACTGAGCATACAGCAATCCCTTCCTACATAAACTGGAGTACTCCATACTGATGTCGGCCTTGGAGCTGCATTTCGGCGAAAAACTCACCATGCCCAGTGACAAGGAGAACCACTGCAGGAGCTGTTAAATGACATGATATGTCTATCCCACCTGTCTGTTAAGAGGTGCTCCGAGGATGCACCCGATTTCATTGTAATAGGGGCCCGTCAAGCTATACACTTGGCTGCGCCTTACACCATGCAATATTCCCTGACCCAAGCACTGAAGGTGGAGTCAGAAAAAAGGCATTAATGCCTCGACATCTAGAGGGGACAGTGTTGCTTCGCGAAGATAAGGACGATAGCATCAATAATACACTAAAGGAGTTGCAGACGACCACGAGGGACATCGCTTCCAGAGTCCCCACTGCAGAGCCTTGGAATCCCCCACCCAAAATACCTGAGTATTAGTCACGTTCACAGCCAGGGAACCTGAGAGCAAACTGCTCTCAATAGCAGCCGCAACCTGAAAACAGGCAGCGTGGGGCAGGTAAGTGTGCAACATCTTCGGGAAACTTGTGAGCACCAACATTGAGGAGCAAATGTAGGCGATTACTTGATGGAAGGCCGCAATGTTCTTGTATGTGCATTCAATGGAAAAGGACTCTGATGCCATATTGGTGGAGGGGAGCCTGAATGATGTTTTTTGCCAGATGGTCGTTGACACAGGGGCGACTGTAACTGTGGTAAGACTAGATATTTCCGGGCCGCCTTCCTCCCAGCGATCGCCCGAAGACAAAATGGAACAGTTCTGTATGACTACAGTAATGGGTATGACCACACAAGTTAAAGGCGAGAGAAGGGTGCATTTGAAGCTCGGTAACCTCAGTATAAATTACGACATCTATATAGAATAAATTGAGGAATAATGCATTTTGAGACTTGATGACTTACATAAGCTAGGGTGCTGTATTGACACTCGACTGGGGGTACTATGGGCAGGCAACACCGAGTTGGTGGTGTCAACATGACGAGGATTGTTTTCGCCAATAAGCTGCCCTAATAGTGTGTAATCTGTCCACTGTGGTCCCTGCTTCTAACGAAATTGTTATTCCAGGCAGATCCCAGGGAAATTGGTCAGAAAGTTGGGTATAATAGGAGCAGCTCATTAATGTGACAATCTACGAGATGGTGTCACTGCAGCATGGGGCTTTTGTCGCTTCACACTCAGACATTTTGCCAGTAAGAATGATTAATTTATCTGACAGTGCTGCTCGTCTTGAGGGGGCGGGGGGCACAATAGGGCTTTGCAAGCAGGTCTTACAGGTACTTCCATGTGTTCCTGAAGTTTAGATTTTACAAAACACCTAATGTCCACTACTACACTCTCTGGGAGAACTACTAACAAGAACAAAATACAATCTCAACTGGAGGCAGGAGAATGCTGTCTCAGAATCAGTTCAGAGGAATAGGAATGCTTTCTCCCATGAGTCAAATGACCTTTTGGGCAGAACTAATGTTGCATTCCACCACATCCACACAGGGGATACCCAGCCCACAAAGCAGCCACCAAATGGATAACTGCTAGCTTCTCATGAGGTGGACAAGGGTATTCTGAAAGAGATAAAGAAGTTATATGTGATATAACCATCAGTCAGTCTTTTGTCTTCTCCCACTGTGCTTGTTAAAACGAAATATGGCTCTATAAAACTTCATGTTGATTGCCGCCAACTTAACAGTGTGTCCAAGAAAGTTTCTTATCCCCTCCCCAGGATAGAGGACACACTGAACAGCCTAGCAGGTTCACAACGGTTTTATACTTTGGACATGAAGAGCAGGTACTGGCAATGTGAGGTGGCATCAGAGACAATGGAAATACTGCCTTTTATGTCTAAGGGAAAGGAACCTTCGGAGTATGAAATTACCCTGGCATATTTAAAAATCTGATAGAGAAAGTCCTCCCCTTAGACATGCCAGGTGTACCTAGATGACAATGTCATCATGAAAAGGACATTTGAGGAGCACTTGACACACCTAGACTCTGTGTTTTAAAAAGGAGACTCCACGAACTTGAAATTGGTTCCTAAGAAATGCCACATTTTCCAAAAGAAAATAAATTTCTTGTGACATGTAGTGTCAGCCCATGGGATTGAAACAGGCCCCGAGAAGACCGGAGCAATAAAAGATTGGTCTCTACCAACTGATAAAATTGAAGTACGGAGTTCCCTGGGCTTATGTGCTTGCTGCAATCGATTTGTACTTGGGTTCGCCACAATCACCAAGCCACTACAAGAATTGACCGAGCTAAAAAGAGAGTTTTATTGGACTACTGAATGGGAAAGAGCTTTTAATAATCTAAAATTTAATTCTTTTATCTACACCAGTTCCAGGGTTCCCGAGTTCTGAGAGTGAGTTCATTCTGGATAATGAGGCTATTGATGTTGGCAACAGAGCTATATCAACTCAAATTCAGAATGGAAAGTAGAGGCTGCTGTAATACTTCAGTAAAATATTGCATAAACCTGTAAAAAATCATTGTGTGATATGTAGGGAGATTCTGGCTGTGGTGAAGGCAATTGCACACTTTCACCCCTACCTTCACACTAAGAATTGATAATACTTCATTACAATAGCTGCTAAATTTAAGCAACCCCGAAATTCAAATAGCCTGTTGGATACAGCAACTTCAAGTAGCCTATATGACTTGGAAATACATTACAGGTGTGGACACCTTCACAGCAATGCAGATGTACTTCCCAGGAAACCACATGTACCATTCTGTTGTCAAGTGGGAAACATAGTCTCAATAATTGGTCCTACCAGCAAGCAGAAAATTGCAAAAGTGTTAAATAAATTGTATGATATAGTAAAATAGTTTAATGTATTAACTTCATTAAAATATTTTTCTTGTTATTATTTTTGCATAATTAAGTTGATCTGCACAAATAAATCAGAATGTAAATTAAGGAACTGATTATTTTACTTACATCCGTTTTATATGATCACATGTTAAAGGCGGGTGGACACTTCGATTACTTTCTCTTAGCATACGTGTTAAAAAGCAAAGAGAACAAAAACTGAAGGTTTTAATTTTTGTTAACTTACTATGCTAATNTTTTCTTGTTATTATTTTTGCATAATTAAGTTGATCTGCACAAATAAATCAGAATGTAAATTAAGGAACTGATTATTATTTTACTTACATCCGTTTTATATGTTCACATGTTAAAGGCGGGTGGACACTTCGATTACTTTCTCTTATCATACGTGTTAAAAAGCAAAGAGAACAAAAACTGAAGGTTTTAATTTTTGTTAACTTACTATGCTAAGTTAGAACATTATAAAATTACTGTTACGAAAGCATTGCTCATCTTGACTACCAACGTGACTTAGGAGACTCCACAGNGTTAGAACATTATAAAATTACTGTTACGAAAGCATTGCTCATCTTGACTACCAACGTGACTTAGGAGACTCCACAGTCATGCGGTTTACTTCAGCCAGAGAGGTTTGGTTTGAACTGCATAGATTATATGAAGACATTACAGTTGATAAACCATTTGACCTGTGCATGCAGTTTTTCACATACAAGTATAATTACAAAGATGATTTGGCCAACCATCTATCTAAAATGAAAAATATTTGGAACAATTAAAATCTGTAGATGAGTGAGAGAGATGAAACTTCTTATCTTCCTGATGTATCGTTGATATGCAAGAGAATGGAAACCTTGCCTCAAGATTATTTTTCTTTCAACTCGAGCCTAAGTCTGAGTATTCAATTGACAATTAAACAAGTCAGCTTTGTGCTAATGAAAGAGCTTTAAAGAATGTTTCGGATATTGAACGTGATACATAATATGAAAAAGAAGCTTTACCAATATCGAAACACAAAAATAATAATTTCAAACATAAAGTTCGTTTCTTTTAATAAAATAAAAGTGTAGCCTGTGTAATGTAATGCAGCTACGCCAGCTGTCTCTGTCGGCGCAGCTCGTAGATTAAAGATGACGCATATTTAGCAGCGTTTTCGAAAATTCACCGATAGATCCACCAGTGATTTATAAACACAATGGTTGAGGCATTTTTTGATTACCAGGTTAATTTTCATTTGTATTTTCGATTGCTTCCAGAAGCAAATTAATGCAATTACTCACAAATTCTACAGTTTTAATCGCCCATTTGTAAAACTCTATGTCCGAATTACTTTGTATATTTCGGAATGCTTGAAAATTACGAGATGAAGGTGTATTAACTTTTATTTTTCGAAGGAAGCGTTCGAAAATTCATCGGTTGATGTTTTGGAGCATATCCACTCAATCTACCAGGTTTTCAGACCGTTTGGACAGATGGATCAATCGGTTTAACCGAACTCAACCGAAACAGTATTTTTCGAACATCCGGTATACATCGGTGGATGCACCCGTGAATTTTTGAAAATGCAGTAGTCTTTGGTGCAGTTACACAGGCAGGGTTGGAAGGAACGACTTCTGTGCAGCTCTCAGCACCATTTCGTTGCACAATTGATAACACATATTTTCGTATGTCGGAGTTTTCTTTATTACGAGAGCACAAGTGAATATAATTAATTAATTTTTAACCCGATGCATTTTTTTTAGAATTCTTAAAACGATGATAAGTTACACCTTCTAAAAAACTGGTATAATTTTGTGCTACACAAATCTACCTGTGTAGCTGCAAAAGGTTGAAAGAAACGACCGTTTTAATGGTTGTGATGTCACACCTGGTTGAAAGAAACGACATTTTTGGAGTTTTGCTTGCCTGTGTAGCCTGTGTAATTGGAAGAAACGAACGTAATAAGGATAAATCATTTGGCATTACTTTAAAAAAGAAAGACTCATCATAAAAAATGGTATAAAATGTAAAAAATATGGACAACCACCTAATCCTAAAGTTGAGGCTAATGCTATTAATAGGGTTTTATTTGCCACAAATAATGACGTGTTGTCGGCTGAATGTGACAGTATAAATTGGTATGTTCATAATGGTGCAACATACCATATTTGCAACAATATTGATTTGTTTAAATCATTCAATGTACCTCATAAGGTTATAACAGCGAATGGAGATAGTGTTACTGCTGTTATTGTAATATAGAAATTAAAATCTATCTTGGTAATAAATATAACACTGTTACTTTATCGAATGTCCAAATATGAATAAAAATTTATTTTCTGTGTTATCTGCCCAAGAAAANAAATATAACACTGTTACTTTATCGAATGTCCAAATATGAATAAAAATTTATTTTCTGTGTTATCTGCCCAAGAAAAGAATCCAGAGAGTAAGTTTATTTCCACCCCTGAAAAGTGCCATCTAAAAAATAAATGGTCAAATAATTCTTTCAGGTCAGCGACAGCATAATGNCTGAAAAGTGCCATCTAAAAAATAAATGGTCAAATAATTCTTTCAGGTCAGCGACAGCATAATGGAGGACTGTATAGGTAAATAAAATAATTCAAATGTTCGGGGAAATTCAGTCAATATTGAATCCGTACCTGATATTACTTTACAGTTATACCATGAAAAGAAAAGAAACAACAAAAGAAATGTGAAGTCAGTTATTGAAAGGTAATTGGGAATCCAAGTTCTTCTGGACCCAGAGCGATGGGAGGGTGCATGTATAGAAAATCACACAGACTTAAATTTGGAACAAGAAAGCGAGCTACTGCTCCAGCAGAGATCATTCATACTGATATCTGTGCTCCTTTTGAGAAGTATTTTTCTGGATATCAGTACTACTATGTATTATTTAAATATGACTTTGTTGGAATTATTATTTTAACTTTTGGATGGTCTGTGGATTTTATATATAGTTTTCTTAAATAAACTCTTTAGATATATTTTTTAACAGATGCTTTAAGGCACAAGTAAATAATACACATTTTTTAAATTCCAGTAAATAAACATTAACAAATGTAACATAGTAACGACTGAGAACAAATCGATATGTAAAATTTACTCTTCAACACTTCCTTTTAATTTTTACAATTTTGTATGACTAATCGGGTTTTATATCTGCCCTTCTCTTTCTTTCTTGATTACCCATCGACTTGTAAGTGGTTTCTTTTCAGTGATATTTGAACTGTCAACTACTTCCCAGGTTTTGTTTTTATTAAGTGAATCCTTTTCTTCTCTTATTGCTTTTAATCAGTTTTGCTTTTCTGGACCTGTTATAGCATCCTTAAAAGTTAATAACACACAATCACTCAAATATTTGGGTGTTGTTTTGCATTGTTTTCCTTTTTATAAATTTTTATTTCCTCTTTGTTTTCTAATATTTTCATCTGTTTGCATGATTTCCTGAGTTTCTTCAACATCTTTACTTCTTAAACTTTTTTGAGGTTCTTCAATATTTTCTTCTTGTTGTAAAATATCTTGAACATTTTCATTAGGTTGCTGATGTAAAAATGACTAGTATTTCTACCGCTTGGAGACTATAATAACACAAATCTCTGTTCTTGGGTGTTTATGAGGTATTGCTTTGTTCCCAATAGAACCTTGTTAAAGGTATTAAAATATTTTAATAGTTACATTAAAATTTATTTATTACAAGTAAATTCTCATTACAAAATGAGAAGCACCTGAAACCGGATCGCTTTGATAGTGACACCGAAGATAGTATTGCTGAGCAGAAGTGGCTCTATTGGTATAAACAATTTGTAAATTTCCTTAAGGAGTGTGAAAACATTAAACCAGAGGTAGATTTACTTGCTAATAATGTTGGTATATCAGTGTACAGGCATATTGCAGATGCTAATAATTTTGATGAGACTATTAAACTACTTTAGGGTCTATTCATCAAGCCGAAAATTTGAGATTTTTGCCCGAAACATTCTTTACATGATGTCAAGAGTTAGGGGAATCAATCGACGAATATATGACTGTCTTGAAACAAATCAGTAAGTCTTGCAATTTTGAGCAGGTATCAGCCGAACAGAGTAAAAACGACTACATTCGGGATCAAGGGAACACACTTGGCTACTATTGTCAGAGACTTCTCGAGAACTTAAATATGACATTATATGATGCTTTCGATCAAGCCAGGGCTCTGTAACTAGCACAGAAGCATTCAGAATCATTCTCAAATACGCTCCTAATAAAATGCTATTCAAAAGACTAATCATTCATCCGATGGTGAATCACTCTGTTCTGAGGAAAGCTCCAAATTAATGCATGTTATTTCGGCTGTGCCATTCCAATGCTTTTTCTGTGGCATGCACAAGCGGCACTTCATGGATGCTTGACCTGCTAAGAATGCTATCTACCATTTTTGCCGAAAGAAATGCCACTTTAGCCAGGTTTGCCGGTCCAATAATAAAATCTCTGCTTCAATTTCGTCTCTGCCAACTTGTACCGCAGCCCCATCTTCGCTTGTGAAATCCACAATCATAGTCTAGGTCAGTGGAGTTAAATACCAATGAAAAAGTAGGTACAGGTAGTTCTGACACTTTTATCAGTAAAGCTTTTGTCCACAAAAGATGCATCAAGCTGTACCCAAATAGGGTTAATGTAGCCTTGGCATCGACCATATATCAGCCATCCACTGTAGGCTACTGTATAGTTGATGTCGCCATTATGGGCCACCTGTATTGTAAAGTCAGTATCCCGGTCCTCGATGGGCTCTGCGCTGACTTAGCCTTGGTCATGATATTCTGAGATAATACTCAAACATCAAAGTTTCATTGGGTGGTAAGAAACCTCCAATCAAGGTTTGTGGCCTTTCATCTACTAGAGTAGGACCAGGCAGACTGTTTGCCAACTTGATATTCAACTGCACACCTATAGCGATCAAGTTACGCCATCATACCACTGAGGAGACAAAATTCATGAAGCACGAGGTCAAGAGATAACGCGATGAAGACATAGTCGAACCGAGCTAGTCTCTATGGCGTGCTTAAGTTCCTGTGGTCAAGAGTGAAAATAAAAATAAAATAATGGTTAATGACTACTCGCAAACAATTAATCAGTTTATGCTAATCAGTTTATGCCTATCCGCTTCCTATAATTGAAGACGTAGTCAACAGGGTTTCCAAATTCGGTGTTTTCAGCACTAGTGATCTGCAAAGTGTTTACCATTAAATTCCTGTAGATACAAATCAAATACTCTATACTTGTGTTTGAAGCCGATGGGCAGCTGCTGTAATTCTGTAGGATACCCTTTGGTGTCATGAATGGTGTTACTCTTTTCCCACGAAGAATCGATAAAATTATTAAAGAAGAGGGACTGGAAAACACAGAAACACGCTTAGAAAATGCGATGGTTGGAGGTCGGGCTAAAGAGGAGCATGATTAAAATTTACAGTGGTTCTTTGACACTGCTAAAAGTTACAAGCCTACTCTTAATAGAAGGAAATGCAGATTCTCTGTACAGAAGATCCACCTCCTTGGTTATATGTCATCATCCACAACAATATTGAACCAGACCCAGACCGACTATGGTCATTACTCCAGATACCAGTGGCAGGCAACTCCCAATACTTAAAACGAACTGTTGGCGTGTTTGCACATTATTATAACCTCGTCAAGAATTTTTCAGCTAAAATCCGACCTTTCGTATCATCCAAAGCTTTCCCATTTCGCCGAAAACTGTCTCAACCTTTGAAGAGTTNTACTTAAAACGAACTGTTGGCGTGTTTGCACATTATTATAACCTCGTCAAGAATTTTTCAGCTAAAATCCGACCTTTGGTATCATCCAAAGCTTTCCCATTTCGCCGAAAACTGTCTCAACCTTTGAAGAGTTAAAAAAAATGGCATAGCTTTATAATACAGAGTTCCGATAATAGATTATGTGCCGTTCACTGTAGAAACTAACACATCTAAATTTGCAATATGAGCTACTTTATTGCAGGATAGGCGTCCTCTCACATTCTTTCCCAACACACATTCAACATATGAAAAGACACATTTTAGTTGAAAAAGATGCACATTGTCGATGCTATCAGAAAATGGAGACACCTCCTCATAGGAGGACCATTTCACCTAATTACAGACCAAAAGTTAGTCGCATTTACTTTTTATGAAATAAAAACTGGAAAGATTAAAANATATGAGCTACTTTATTGCAGGATAGGCGTCCTCTCACATTCTTTCCCAACACACATTCAACATATGAAAAGACACTTTTTAGTTGAAAAAGATGCACATTGTCGATGCTATCAGAAAATGGAGACACCTCCTCATAGGACGACCATTTCACCTAATTACAGACCAAAAGTTAGTCGCATTTACTTTTTATGAAATAAAAACTGGAAAGATTAAAANGGACCATTTCACCTAATTACAGACCAAAAGTTAGTCGCATTTACTTTTTATGAAATAAAAACTGGAAAGATTAAAAATGAGAAAATGCATTTTTGGCGACTTGAACTTTCATGTTATTATAGTGATACCACATGCCGCTTAGCGAAGGAAAACATAGTGGCCGATTCTATGTCTAGACTATGCTCGTCGTTCACTGGAAAACCGAACTTGAAGTAAATTTATACAAATCTTTGTCACACAGGTGTAACTCGACTCTTTCATTGGGTAAGAGCCAAAAACTTACAATTTATCCTTGAAGAAGTGCGCCAGGTAACTTCGCTTTGCCATGTCTGTACTGAGCTCAAACCAAGGTTTTGTTTCTATGAGGGAACTCTCATCAAGGCAACTTCCCATTTGAAAGGCTCAACATTGGCTTCATTGGACTCCTTCCGAGTGCGAACAAGAACAGCTTCATTATAACCATTGTTGATGAGTANGGCTCAACATTGGCTTCATTGGACTCCTTCCGAGTGCGAACAAGAACAGCTTCATTATAACCATTGTTGATGAGTACACCAGGTACCCTTTTACTTTTTCTTGTCACAACATTTTCTCTACTACTGTTGTCTAGAGTGTTCGGGAACTCTTCAACCTTCCTTTATTCATTCTGATCGTGGAAGTTCTTTCATATCCCAGGAGTTGAAGTCATTCATAGAGACTCGTGGAATAACCACAAGTCATTCATCTGCTTACAATCTGAGGGACAATGGTGAANGTTGAAGTCATTCATAGAGACTCGTGGAATAACCACAAGTCATTCATCTGCTTACAATCTGAGGGACAATGGTGAAGTGGAGAAATACAATGGTGCCATATGGAAGACTGTACGTCTAGCTCCGAGGTCTGAAGATCTACCAGTGGAGCATTGGCAAGATGTCCTACAAGAGATGCTTCACTCAATTAGATCGCTTCTATGTATCTCCACAAATACTAAACCACACGAACTCATGTTTAAACACCCATGAGGTAGGTCTGTCCCATTGTGGTTAACATCTCCAGGCCCAGTTGTAGTCCAGAACCACAACTGATCAAGCAAGTTCAACAACTTAGTAGAAGAAGCTGAACTTATTTAGATGAATCCTGGCTATACACACATCCGCTACCCAGATGGTAGGGAGAGAACTGTTTCAATTTGTGAACTGGCTCCAGCCCCCAGAGATGAAAGACCCCAAACCAATATGCAGGCACCTTAGGATGCACAAAATCTGAGAGGTTTTATTGTAGAGGCACCCCTTCGAGAGCTAAGCCTTTCACCATTGCTTGAAGCCGAAGACTGAAGTCATCATGAACATTCACCAACACCACCATCAGCTGTTCGGTCACAGTCAAGTTTGAACTCAACGTCAACCTCTCCGGCACCATCACGGAGCCCAAGACCTCTGAGGATTCCGACAACCTCCATATCTTCAGGACTGCGAAATTTTAGAGTGGAGAAGAATGATGTAAAAAATACTGGTATTGCTATCTCCCTGGGGACTCTAATAACTTAAATCTCTTNTTTAGAGTGGAGAAGAATGATGTAAAAAATACTGGTATTGCTATCTCCCTGGGGACTCTAATAACTTAAATCTCTTTAAATCTTGTTAAAGTTATTTAACTATTTTAATAGTTATATTACATTTGCATGATTTCTTGAGTTCCTTCAATGCCTTTATTTTTAATTTCTTGAGGTTCTTCTGTTTTATAAAATTTTTGCTGTATTTTAACTTGATCTTCTGAAGGGTGTTTCTGTGTCTGTTCTACAAATACAACACCTCCAGACAAATNTTTTGCTGTATTTTAACTTGATCTTCTGAAGGGTGTTTCTGTGTCTGTTCTACAAATACAACACCTCCAGACAAATAATTCTTATTTTATTTGAATTCCATAGTCGATATTCATTCATTGAATATCCTACCATTATCAATTTGTTGCAACTTTCTTCAAGCTTTCCAAGCTTTCAAAGTTTCTTGACATAAGCCATGGGGCCAAATAATTATATACGAGAAAGATTTGGGTTTTTGTTAAACCACTTTTTTGCTCGAGTACTTTCAACTGTGACAGTTGGACTTCTGTCAATTAAATATGTAGCTATAAGTAACGCTTCACCTCAAAATTCTTCATTAAAACCTGAATTGAATATTAAAGCTCGTGTCTTTTCTGTGGGTGTTNAAGTAACGCTTCACCTCAAAATTCTTCATTAAAACCTGAATTGAATATTAAAGCTCGTGTCTTTTCTGTGGGTGTTTCTGTTTATTCATTCTGCTCGCCCGATTAATTATGGGGTTCTTGCAATAGAACAATCTAAATTAATACCTTTTTTAGCACACCAACATTTAAATTCATTGCGGATATATTCTCCCCCATTGTCACNGAACAATCTAAATTAATACCTTTTTTAGCACACCAACATTTAAATTCATTGCGGATATATTCTCCCCCATTGTCACGCCAAATTTTTGACACTCTAGTAGACCATTTAGCTTCTGCAGCTTCAGTATATTCTTTTAATTTACTGGGGACCTAAATTTTTTTTCACTAAGAAAAACTATTTAGAAATGCATATAGTATCTATACGAGTTAGAAAATAGTTTTTGTTATCCCATGTTTTGGATTCAACACTACAAACGTCTGTGTTGACAAGTTATAGTGGTCTCGTTGGTCATTATCAAATGAGGTCCTTGTTTGTTTGGATTTTACACATGTCACAGTTTTGGTCAAAAACTGAAAAATCATGTTCTTTAAGATTGAGGCCTGAAGATAACTTGCTGAGATTTGTAAGATTAGTTAGACTAATATGACCCATTCTCCTGTGCCAGATAAGAGCATCTTCATTTGTTTTTCTAAGGAGTGCTTCATCAGAATTTCTTAAAATACCCTGTACAAACCATTATCAGTTGTCGCTCCTTCAGTGATATTAACACCATCTTTATAAATTGCTCCTGTATTGCCAGCAAATTGAACCTTACCGCCATTAGCAGTAACTGAATTTACACTAAGTAAATTTTGACTTAAATCAGGAACAAAAAGACCATTGTTTAGAGAAATTTGTTCTACAACTTTTCTTACACTCTGGGCTTTTATTACAATATCTGACTTTGCTAAGCCAATGTATCTAAAAGTATTTTTTTCTTTTCAAAACTGCTTTATTATTTATCAACGACCCATTCAGTAATACTTTCATTAAAGAATTTCTTAGTGTTTTTCTGAGTTATGAACGTAACATCAGGTTTATAATGTTGTTTGTTATCGGTTTATTTTGTTTTAAAAAAGCAATTACTGTCAGGGTGATTGACTTTTTGCAAAATTTACATAGTTTATACTGTATCTTGCTTTTACAGTCTTTAGCCAAGTGACCAGGTGATTTACATACAAAGCATTCTCGGGGATAGCTTGATTTAGCATGAAAATGTTTCTTTTTAAATTCACTTTTAAAATTAACAAATGGGACCTCTTCAGATTTGTTGAGGATTCTATGTTCTTCAGAAATTAACCATGGTGTCAAATTCGTTAACGTCTTTTGATAGGAAAGAGTTGATTCCCACGAAGTTACAAAATGACGTAAGTATTTAGGTAAAGTAGAAAGAATTTTATAAATAAAGCCATTGTCATCAAAATTTCTATTTAATACATTAAATTGATATGCTAAATGTTGTAGTTTTCTTATGTGAGAAGCAATGTCACAACCTTCGTCATATTTAGTGCTGTAAAATATTGTTTCCTAATAACTTTAATTTGAAATGTCTCCTTCAAAAATTGCATTGAGTTTTAAAAACATTTCACAACTAGTTTGGCAAATCATTACATGCATTACACACNGTCTCCTTCAAAAATTGCATTGAGTTTTAAAAACATTTCACAACTAGTTTGGCAAATCATTACATGCATTACACACATTTGTCTATGGACAAAATAATTATTTTCCGAGCTTTTGCATCTTTTTTTAAACCATATATTTTTATTTCCTATTTGTCTTTGTCATTAATAACTTCTGTGTCTAAAACTACTTATTTCAAACCATGCGAGTTGAGGACTGTCATTAAGGGGGAACATCTGAATTATGTTTTTCAAAATGTTGAGTTATGCGAGACTGAAAAATAAGGTTAGTCAAGTTAAACCCTGACATTTTTAAAATGTTTTTTATCCAAGAAATAAGGTTTTATATTAGATACTGTATACTTGACGAAAATGGTAATCTCTCAGCAAATACTGTGGGCTAATTAAAGCACATTTTAAGCAGAATATTATTGCAAATATAAATTTAATGCTTATAGAACACTTTATTATTATACTATAATTTGTTTTCCTCCATAAATGTATCAATAAAATGAATATTTTTGTAGGCCACGTTATCATGTAATTAATGCCTGTATGTATCACATTTATATAAAGAGTTTCCAAAAGTATATCGTGAAATGTCTTATAAAAGAGTGTAAATAAAGGTCTTTTGAACTCATGTATACAAATATTTTTGACGAATTCGAGCTATTTTAGCAATACGGATTTCGGGAACAAAATGCTTCCAAACATCATATAACGTGCCCATAAGGTGGTGTTCCCCTTCTTTGTGGCGTTGTTAGAAACTACTTGTAATGTGCCAAACGTGCGTCATCTAACGAGGAGTTAGA